>OZ012663.1:52496734-52696151 GCA_963942545.1 Oxycera nigricornis
CAGCCATTCTTCTCGCCTTTAAAAACAGTCGTAAATGGAATACATTAATCAACCCGACCATACCAACAAAAGTTTGCTGTTCGTGCGAAAACGCGTGTCGAAAGTGTTACCCCTTATTTATATTATATTTATGGTAAAAATGACATTCCTCAACTTTTTATAACTTTTTTTTATTTTTTTTTTTATTTTTTTTTACAAAAAAAAAATCTTTTATTTGTTTTTTAATTTTTCCGACAAATATCACTTCCCACAAATATTTTAGGGGTTTATATGACCTCTTGCCAAAATAACCCCTTTTTTTAGGATGGAACCCCCATAGATTCCATGGGGTCGTGACCGTCGCAAACCTTTTATGTCATTATAATATCCATCAAGAAGACCAGCATTCATACATTCGTTGTGCGTTTTGAATAAATTTGATATTGCACATCTTACCTTCTGCAGTCCCTGGGAAACCCAAACAACTTTTTTTCACTATTCCTGCAACTTCCACACACAACACACTTTTTTCTTGCACTCGACATCTTCACAACACGATTTTATAAAATCGAATGAACTAAATGTCATCAAAAACGTTACTTCAATCAATTCTACAAACCATTGTTTGTATGCATTTTTTCGCGCGCGAAATGAAAAGCAATGACACGAAGATGTGGCATTGCCCGACCAGTAGATAGCTGCCATTTTGTCGTAAATGGCAGCAAACGTATGATAAATGGCAGCCAACATATGATGAATGTAAACAAACATTTGCTAAATGTAAACAAATATTTGACGTTGTCCCGTAGAACCGCGGGCCGTACTTGATAGTGCGCCTATATATGAAACATTACCTACTGGGGTGTACCTATACTGTGATTGTAACGTAGCACCATGCCAGCATTGGGGGAGCGCTACGAAATAGCACTGAGCGTTGTAACGTGACAACTTGCCAGCATTGAGGGAGCGCTTCAAAATAGCACTACTCGTTTAGTGTTTGCTGAGCGTTTGTAACGTTACATTTGCATTTCAAATAGTCGCTTATGTTGCTTATTCGAGACACGGAATGTGCCAGTCATCCGTTTAGTGGCGGATATGAATGCAATTTGGAAAAGAAGACATTTTTATCAATATCTCGAAAGCACGACTCGCACGAAGATTTAATGTCCCAGCAAACATGGTCAAAATGCAGTTTTATAAAATTCTGGATCATTAATCTAAATTTATTTTATTTATGCTTAATGATTGGCGCCAAGGACAAAATCAATAAAACTGCCGCCGCACTGTTGCAATGGGACGTCTATCAGTTGAACTTCTATTAAAAAAATAAGAATAGAATTCAAAATTCCAAGAATTAAATAAAAAGTCTCTTCTTCAAAGTCGACTGCGTTGCAATTAATTGAATTGTATGATGAACAATTGCTGAAGTGCAAATGAAAAAGGCTACTGCATTCAGAATTGTTTTTTTTGCAGTCTCTAGTAGCTCGTTCGTATTTCAACATCAACAAAAAGTTATGATTGTTCACAGATCTATTAATTCAAAAAATCTTTTCAGCCTAAGTTAGTTTAGTTTTGAATTGAGAAAAAAATATTCATATCAAACTAGATCAAAAAATTGCTTTTTTAGTCCACATAAAAAGTTTCAATGAAAGCTTGATGAAAGATTCCTCGCCACAATTTTCATTGCAAACAAAATTAAGTGTTGTTAAAAAATTGAAATATTATCAGGAAAATTAATTTGGTCGAAAAATGAAAATAGAAATATTTGTTGAATACTAATTCAACAAATATTTCTATCAGAAAAAAATGGTTAACTTCTTCAATTGACGAAATTTTGATGTAATCAAACAAAACTTTTTATGCAAGAAGACGTTGTATTTACGCTTCAAAAGGATTCAAAATCATCTTGAACGTTTTCTGGTTTTGTTAAAAACTATTCAATTTAGTTTGAAAGAAAAATTTGTTTACGAAATCCAAAATTTATTCGTACGTCCTAAAAAAATATTAAAATATCCTTGAAAACATACTCATTTGTTTTCAAGGGACACTTCTAGTTCTTGTGAAAAAAGCAATTCGGGTGTAAAAATGAATAATGAAAAAATTGTATATTAGTGTGTTCGTTCTAGAGAACAAAGAATGTTGTGACCTTCGTGCCATTTACCTTCGCCTGCAAATACATTTCTTCGAAATATCGACGACTACGAAAGGGAATACTGTTCAGCCTACACCCTCAAAATGAACGTTTATGCTTTCAATCAATATGAACTATAAGTTCTTCAATTAATGCAATTATTTTCTGACATATTTTCTTTGCCATTCACTTAACATTTCAATATTAATGCAATACTATAAATTCGCGCATTATAACTAAAGCAATACTTATTAATATAACGAACTTGCACTGAAGCTCCCTAGTGATCTTCCTCCGAATCGTTTTAACATTCTGCTTATATCATAAATTGTTATATTTCAGTAGTGGCTTCAAGCATTGGGCCAGTGCCGATCGCCAGTGCTGGCGCAAGTGCCAACCCCCAGCACTGGACCAGCACTCGAATGCACTACTGGGCCAGTAGTCAGCCAGCAACTCAGCCAGTACTGGGCCAGCACTGGCAGCTGACCGTCGGCCGTTCGTTGTACGCCAATGCTTGGCCGACGCTTGGCGTTGTTTCCACTGCCATGAAACCCTGCTCGGGAAGATCAAACTTGTGCAGCAATGGGGCCATTGGTCCACCGTTTGCGTCGTACATTCAGTTGAAAATGGGTTAGAAGTTGAACCGCATATTTAAACGTCAAATAATTTTCAGCAATGAGGCTCATTTATGGCTTAATAGGTTTGTGAATAAGTACAATTGCTGTTTTTGACGTTTAAATAATCCTCTTAAGACTTTTAAAGGCCCAATAAATCCCAACATAGTCACAAAATATATTATAAGGCTGCTGTGTATCTCCAAGTGTGGATGTCCATGTTTCTGTCACCGCTTCGAACTACTTACTGCTATGGCCTGCTTTACGTCTCCCCACAATTCCTTGATTGGATTTAAGTCCAGATTCGTTGGTGGCCAGTCTAAAATGGCAACACCTGTTTTTTCTCCAGAAACTTCCTTGTGTGTCGTGCCGTATATCGATCTGAGACTTCCAAATAACAGGAAGATTCTACTCAGCTCATTGCAACATAATGTTTTTCTGAGATGTCGACGTACTTTTCCCTTGGCTAATATTCCTTCCATACGGTGCAAAAGATCCACCATCAAACCACGAAAATGGATGGAGCCATTTCCGTGCTTAACAACAATTTTATTGTAGTAACGGTGTGCGCGGGAAGGGGGCACAAAAGACACCTTGCACCAATTGCAAAGCTTATAAGACTCGTTGATCTCACGCTTCCGAGATACAGAGGGTTAAAAGACCTTTTTGCTAACAGAAGCACCAACTATAGCATTCCAGGAGGATGTGAGGAACCAAATATATTTTTTTAAAACATCTTTTGGTATGTATTAGTTCTTTGAACAACCCAGAAAATGTGGCTTACTGCATGTCTCTTATATTAATTATAAAGGCTATTAACAATTTTCAACCAGTGCCGGATAGGCACATTGCACCCCGAACTCGAGAGTTCATACGTTGCGCCTGACGGAAGGTTAAAAATAACTGCAGATTTTCGGCATTGTTCCAATTAAAAACCGTTTTGCCGCATTGGCAAAAAATACTTTTTGCTCTAATCTGTGGTCAGTGCATAGATAAATAGTATGTGTATGTGTACAAAATTTTAAAGTAAATTGGTCGAGGAGTTTTTTCGCATATTTAGTACGCGCATAAAAAAGCTAGTTTCGATAAAAACGCGTTCAAAGTTTTTGCAACCGAGTTTTTGTTATATACTTTCGGAGGTATTCTTTTGCCATCCGCTTAGGAAGAATTTTTTTTTTTTTTTTGGAACACGAGCAAATTACCACAGTTGTGAATCCAAAAGCACGCTGTAATCTTTTTTTTAAATTTTATGTCTCTATCACAGGTCCTAAAATTCAAAAATATTTTGGAGTGTACCGAACACAAGAGCAAAGTTTATAATGCAATACGATAGTGTTGGATCTGTATTTATTGAATATGATGTACTAGTGTTTAATTAGTTGCAAAAAAAACTTACACACTCTGTACCTGCTTAAGAAATAGTATATTGATTGCCTTTAAACTGCCACTTTTCCGTTTCCGGAAATTATTCCTGCTTTTCCGAGATTACGACAATTGGAACATTGCTTATGATGCATACACACTGAAATTCGCATGTAGATTTAAGAATTGACATTCTGTGTTATATATATATACTATATATATATATATATTATATATATATATATATATATATATATTATATTTATAATTATATATATATTTATATATATATATATTATATATTTATATATATACGTCTAAAATTGTAGTTTACTATGTGTTGTTAATACAGTGCCTCCTTGGTTGATCATGAAATGGTAGCAAATGACATAAAAATAATATAATAGAAATTTTCAGTTGACTTATAATTACGGAGCTGCGAACATTGTAATACAATTTACTATTAAACAAGCCGCGAGGTGCGACCCTTGAGGTCCACACGGTCAGCTTCCCAGTAATATCTACATAAACACCAGCAACATTACAACAATGAGAGGTAATAGTAACAGGAATGAGTTAATATGAATCATATCGTCTACGGGAGGGTCCATTGATTATGTAGGGTTTTTGGTCGACGAGGACAGATTGAATATTCACGCGGATCAATCGGTGGGGGTCTTGTTGGTGTTGAAAAATTTTGTTGGTTTTCAAAATTTAAGCAATTTTTTTTTAATTAAAAGACTATAAAAACTATTAAAAATCTGCTCAAATTATGCAAATATCTTAAAACTTTGATTGAATTTACAACAGTTTTTTTAGAATAAAAGATGTAAAGTAATAGCACTCGTATGAACCCTCTTTACATGGTAACTTTGAATGATTTTTTTATTTTTTATTTAGTTTTTTCATAATCATGGAATAAAATTTTGCCGGTTTCTCTTCAAAAACTGATAAGAATGTATAAATTTTATAAACTGGATCACTGTGCTGTGCAAATCAAGTTATAAAATATTTTCTATGAAAAAAACCACAATTTTTCGCATTTTCTTCTATTAAATTAAAAAAACGGCTAAAGCGAATTTTGATAATGTCGAAAACTTCGCAGAGATGTTAATACACGTCAACTGGCACCTTAATGAAGCAAATATTATATCTGGTTCGTGAGATATAGTGAATGATAAAAATAACCTTGAAAATCATGATGACTTTTAATGATTTTTTATTTTTAATTTATTTTTTTACGTAGTCATGAGATAAGTTTTTGATGACGTTTTTGCGAGCATTGTTTGGAGTATATAAATTTTATAAACATTGATTACTAAGACTTGACAAAAAGGTTAAAAATTTATTGTTTTTGAAAAAAACCTAATTTTTGGCACTATTTTTTAAAAAATTTGAAAACCGCTCCAAGTTTTTTTTTAAAATTTGTTAGTATAACACAAACGTTAATACGCGTCGATTGACATCTTAATGATAAAAATCGCATGTTTGGTTCGTGAGATATAGCGCCTGACAGGAATGATCTCCAAACGGGAGAAACAGCAAACCTCCCCCCCCACCCGACCCAAGTTTTCCAAAAACTAATCAGCTCTTAAGATTGCAAAGACGCTTCGATTGACACCTCAACCAAGTCGATCGGACTTTGTTAACGTGAGTTATGCTCGTAGAAAAAATTGTCCACGAACGTACAGACGTACGTACGTACACACACACACACACATCTCCCTTTCTAAAAACACTTTATATACTCTATAGACCTCAAAACGTAAAGAAAAGTTGAAAATTTCAATTTCGATTTTCGAGGCGATTACAAGAACTTCCCATATACTGGGAAGTTAATAAATTCAATCTGTTAATTTACCTTCAATTAAAATTCAATATCTTAATTTGGGCTGTGAACATTTACTATCCCCATAATTGGTGACCCCGACGTGATATGAACAATGGTCATTACCCGCGACGAGGCAAGGCGTGCCACCACGCAACAGCACCAGCTCGAAGAATTACAACCAGTTAACCATCCACAACCGGGCAAAACCAACGGACTGGCACGTCTTCATGATGCCGTGCGAGATTTACTAACCATAACTCAGCAACAGCAAGCAGCCATTAACATTCTACAGGATAAACACCATCAGCAGCAACGACCTAATCAAGTCACAATCAAACTGCCCCCATTTTCGAGAAGCAGTCCAAAACTTTGGCTGAGCCCCAATTTCGGCTCTATAATATTACTGACGAAGAATCCAGGTATTCGCACATCGTCGGACAACTCGATTCACGCGGAGCTAAAAAGATTGAAGACATCATTCGAGTGCCGCCAACTTATACACCGTACACAGCCCTTAAGGAAAAGCTTATCAGACGAGTCACCGTTTCTGAGCAACAAAACATTCGACAGCTCCTAACCGGGTGTTACGTACCATAAACTAAATTCAAACTATCTTCGCGCTTTTTCTGCCCGAAATAACTAAATCATAGAAATACCTACCTGGAAATGATTATTTGAAAGTGTAAAGCTCGCCAAGTTCCGAAAAAGCTATTCAACGCGTCATCTCGCTCCAACACTCGGATCGTGCTCAAGCTTTCGCGAATACGAGTGATCGATCATGCCACGCTACGCGAAAAGTAGCTTTTCGATGTTCGACGTGCCGGAAATGGTGAGTGAGTGTGAGGAGAGTTGCGAAGAGACGGTCGAACGGGCCGGACGTTTTATGCGTGCGGTGTGGAGAGAAAAGAAAAAGGTTTGGAGTTTTCAAGCTGGTGGTGTTTGGGGAAATCATCCGAAAAACTTGATGGAGTGAAAAGTAACTCGACTTGGGCTCGTCCAAGACTGCTGTCTTGCAACAGCAACAGTGGC
Organism: Oxycera nigricornis; assembly: GCA_963942545.1. Taxonomy (NCBI): domain Eukaryota; kingdom Metazoa; phylum Arthropoda; class Insecta; order Diptera; family Stratiomyidae; genus Oxycera; species Oxycera nigricornis. The sequence goes on from OZ012663.1 coordinate 52,503,681, forward strand.
AATCAACGTCTCCGGCGAGACCACATATCAGACATCTATAATTTACCAGAGTTTCGCTCCGGAAAAGAAGTCCAGTGGAAATGGGAAATCAGCGGCCGCCACAAGATTCCAATGAGCTAACTAAACCGTCGTCGTTTTTTTTATCATCAGTGACAAAAATCATCACGAATCATCCCCCAGCATATATCACGCAGAGTGGTTAAAAGTCATTTAAATCAAAAAAAAATTCTAGTTTTGTTGTATAATGTATAATCAAAGGTGTTATTCAGTCAATAAGTATAGTAATGAGCTAAGTATATAAAAATGGAATAATATAATAATAATAAAAGTGAGGTGATTGTTTTCTTTTGCATTGGTGACGCGAGTGCGAATGTGATTCGTGCTTTCTTTTTTTTTCTTATTCAAATATAAAAACCCACGACTCGGTGAGCTAGTCGCGGAGATAAAACAAATGTTAAATCGGGACCGCCACTATGCGGTCGACTTTGTAGCAGTCCCGGCGGCGCGTGTACGCACGAGGCATCCGGGGTCGAGGAGCGTCCAAAATGGTGGGGCACTCGACACTCGATCTCGGATCCTCGGGTTCGTGCGCGTGGTCGGGATTGTGAAACTAGGAAGAACTAGAGGACCGCACACCATCGCAGTTCCTCCGACATCTCTGCTCCTTATCCAGTGCTGTGCCAGACCAACTTATATGTACACTTTGGACGCAGCGTCTACCGTCCCATGTCCAGGCGATCATTCAATCACATTCAATCGACCCAGCCGTAAGTGTAGATCGGCTTGCCTCCATCGTTGACAACATTATGGAAGTGTCATCCACCAGTTCTGCCATTTTCGCTCCCGTCACACCATCAACCAGTCTTGCTGCCGTCAGTGAACCAGTTACTCTCATAGCCACTTCTACACCGGCCGTCAATTCTGTTGATCCAACATCGTCACGCCTGAATGACCTAGGCCGCCAGTTTGCCTCCATGCAATCTATGCTTCAGGATCTATCTCGTCGTTCGCAACGTCGTAGCACGACATCACCTCCACGTAGAAGTTCGTCCACCAACTCTACGAGATCTAATAATTCCGGTGAGTGCTGGTACCACCGCAAATTCAGTCAGAAGGCCAGGAGATGTTCGGTTCCCTGTAGTTTTCTGTTAAACTTCAACGGCAACCGACGCTAGCGGGGGTCGGTTGGCAACCTACCGTTACTAGCCGCGTTTTCACAACCGATAGAACTAGTAGAGAGCAGTTCTTAGCAGACACGGGATCCGACTTAAGTTGCTATCCTCGCAAACTACTCCCAGGACGCCACCTAGACGCTCATTACGATCTGCTAGCAGCCAACCACTCCCATATCAAGACTTATGGCACTGTGCGTTTCATTATAGACCTTGGTCTTGGACGGAAACACGCGTAGACTTTCACAATTGCCGACGTGTCTGTCCCCTGTCTGATTAGTAGACTCCATGACCGGGCTCTCAACACGCTGCACATACTGCATATCCAAACAGCCCAGCGTGAAACTCGCCCAACCAGCCGTGTCCGTCGCTTTCGCAAACATCCTAGCCGAGTTTCCTAACCTCACTCGCCCCAGAGAAGTTCGGCATCAAGTGAAGCATAATACACTTCACTACATCAAGACTACCCCAGGACCACCAGTTAACAGTCGCCCTCGTCGCCTAGCTCCAGATCGCTTACAGATCGCCACAGAAGAGTTCGAAAACATGATAAAAGAAGGCACAGTGCGCCGCTCTGACGGAACCTTGTTGTCACACTCTTATGACGTGATTGGCCGCCTTACTAATCGTTTTACTCGGTTTACGCAGCGCAGTAAAGGAAGACCTTAAAGCCTCTCTAGCCGAGCTCGTTTATGGTGAGCTATTACGCCTGCCGTCGGAACTCATCACCCCAATTTTGGGGCCAAGAAAGCAAGAAGACGTCAGCAACTTCGTCGTACGACTTCGTCAACAGACGACGCAACTTCGGCCCGTCCCAGCAACACGTCACAATACTCAGGCTCCCTTCGTGTTCCAAGAGCTATCATCGTGCAGTCATGTTTTTCTTCGCGAGGACAAAATAAGACGTTCCCTACAATCGCCATACACCGGTCCACATCCCGTCATCAACCGTGACACGAAGACCATCACCATCTTGATCAACGGGACAGAACGACGCGTCAGTCTCGATCGCGTGAAGCCTACCTACATTGCCACGCTCCAGCCTTCTTCCAATTGCGTCATCAAAAAAGGCCGTACTGGTTCCTCGCGTTCTGTTCAGCACGGACCACCGGTCTCCGCGAGGGGCTGATACGGCGTCCGAGATTTAGTGTTTTGTTAACGGCACTCTAAAATTGTAGGTACTAAGTGTTGTATATACAGTGCCTACTTGGTTGATCATGGGTGCTACATGAAATGTAGCAAATGTCATAAAAATAATATAATAGAAATTTTCAGTTGACTTATAATTACGGAGCTGCGAACATTGTATACAATTTACTATTAAATAAATTCAATCTGTTAACTTACCTTTAACTTAAATTCAATATCTTAATCTCGGCTGTGAACACTTACTATCCCCATATATATATATATATGTGTGTGTGTGTGTGTGTGTGTGTGTGTGTGTGTGTGTGTGTGTTTGGAAAGCATCTACCACATATGGGACCGTTATATTTGAGCAGATGTCCGAGCGCTACAGGGTAACACTTACAGTACACAAACTTTCAAAATATCGAGGGAACCAAATTGCTGAATTTCTTTCGAATATCAGTTGATTTTGTTTTCTTAGTATTGTTGGTGAAATTCCCTTATCATCCCGAGTGATAGGATTTTATCGAATTTTCCATCACCGTGTTAGAATTGTATTAGGGAAGATATAAACCGGATATCTATGAGTTTCGCAGCTTGTATTTGCATTTTTAAATTTTAAATATGTTATGCTCCAATTAGTCCTTGTTCAGATTCATTGATGTTAATTTTGCCATCGAAGCTGTTTAAGAGCATTATTCTGCCTGTCAGTTCTTCTTACGTTAAGGAATGTTTACCGTAACTCAAACTTTAGTGTTATTCTTTATAATATCCCTAATACATTTTACTTTGGTTGTATATATAATCGTTTGCTTTTCACATATTGCATGATAATTTTGCATTAGAATGCCAAAAAGTTCATCACACTCTTTTAAAATATTCTCGTTATCGATTTTATTCGCAAAGTTTTGTTTTCTTACTGCTCTGGTTTAATGATTATCGAAGACTAATTTTAAAGTAATATGTGTCTTATTTTGTGCAATTTTAACGTTGACCAATTCCAATGCTTCATTTATGCTATTGTATCGGATGAGATTTTTGGAAAACGTTTCGAATATGTTATTAATTTCTTTGTAAAGCCGGTTGACATTGACAATGTTAGCTTCGACTAAATGTATGGAGAGCATTAAATTTAGATCTTTCTTTATAACTTTTAATTTAAATTGAGTACTAACTACCAACGCCTGCTCCATACTTTTATCTCTTTTGATTGAATTTAGTATTACATTTGTTAGTTTTGTAATGCTTTCAATCGTATCGTTGTGTTCCTTACTTATATTAAATTCCCTGCGATCCATTTAATCGCGGAACCAAGGAAGTTCAGGAATCGTTTGTTCCTCTGCTTTTCTATGATTTCTATTAAAAATTTGATGTGATTGCATTCATGTTCCAACCGAGGAAGAAATGAACTGGTTATTGATATGCTGCGTGAGCATGGATGAAACTTCTGATACAAAGGTTTTCTGTGGAGTTGTAGGTACTATATGTAATGAACTTAGGATTGCAGTTTGAATTCTTGCATTTTTAACTTTCAGGGCTACATAATAATTTGAACGTTGGCTCCTATGGCCAGTATATAAAACCTGTGAAGAATATCAATTCCTTATATCGCTTTTTTCTGTAATGCACTATATCTCGCGAATCAAACATAGAATTTGCATTGTTGAGGTATCAATCGACGCAAATCAATATCTTTGTGATGTAATCAAATTCATGAAGGATATCTTTTAAAGCGTTTTTCAATTTACTAGAAAAAAAATGTGAAGAATTAGGGTTTTTTCACACACAAAAAATTAACCTAAAATGTACATCACAGTAATATATGTTTATAAAATTTATAAACTCTTATTGATTTTTGCAGAGAAACCAGCAAAACTTTTTCTCACAACTACAAAAAGCCATTCAAACTTTACACCTCTTATTCTAAAGTCATTGTTGTAAAGTCAATCAAAGTTTATTAATATTTGCATAATTTGAGCAGATTTTGAATAGTTATCACAGCACCAAGTTTTAACTTTAATGAAAAAACTGCTTTAATTTTGAAAACGAATAAAAATCAAATCAAATTTGTATTTGTCGTAATCAACGTTCTGAATGGTAAAATGTTTTGTAATCAATACTTTGCAAGATCATATGCTATAAAAAGCTTTCTTTAAATAAAAAATTGTATTTTTTAGTAGTTTTTTTCTGGAGTGTTCGTAAGATTTTAGTTACTTTCTTCATCATTTGTAATACATTTTACTTTTTACATGCAATTGAACCTATTTTTGAAAGCATATTCAATGTTTTCTCAAGACCAACAGAAAATAAGAAATAACTATTAGTTTCATTGATGTAAATTTGTGAACAAATACAAATTGAGTGATTACTCGTATGCCATAGTCTTCGCAATTTTGAACGCAACTATTCAAAATGGCCATCACGCGACAAAATCTCATTTTTGCTAGTGCTCTTTTGTCCTTCAAGCATTGTTATGAAACGACAAATAACGTAGAAACGGCTTTGTAACCTGTTCCCCTTCCGATTAATCAGCGTGAATATTCAATCAACACCTCATTCACCAAAATCCTTACGTAATCAAGGGACGCTACTGTAGATTATACGATTAATATTAAGTCATTCCAATAACTTTTCGGAGAGGCACATAATTATTACTTAAAGTAGTAGTATTTTCAGAATTATGATTGTGTTTAATATATTTAATATTTATTTAAATAATACTGGGAAGTGTACCGTGTGGACTTCAAATGTCGCACCTCACGGCTTGTCGTAATTATTATTGTGCTCAGTATTTTTAATATCTAGATGGATATTACTGGGAAGTTGAACGTGTGCACCTCAAGGGTCACACCTCGCGGTTTGCTTGTTAACTTCCCAGTATATGGGAAGTTCTTGTAATCGCGTCGAAAATCGAAATTGAAATTTTCAAGTTTTCTTTACGTTTTGAGGTCTATAGAGTATATATAAAGTGTTTTTAGAAGGAAGTATGTATGTGTGTGTGTGTGTATGTACGTACGTACGTATGTGCGTTCGCGGGCAGTTTTTCTACGAGCAAAACTCACGTAAACAAAGTCGTATCGACTTATTTAAGGTGTCAACCGAAGCGTCTTTGCAATCTTAAGAGCTGATTAGTTTTTGGAAAACTTCGGTCGGGGGGGCGGGAGGGGGGGTTTGCTGTTTTCTCTCCTTGAAGGTCAACCATGTTATGCGCTATAACTCACGAACTGAACATGCGATTTTCATTGTTAAGGTGTCAATCGACGCGTATTAACAATTTTATGAATCTTTCAAATTTTAAAAAAATCGTTGGAGCCGTTTTTTAATTTTTTATTAAAAAGTGATAAAAATTAGGTTTTTTTTCAAAAACACAAAATTTTTAACCTGATTTTCAAATTTAAGTTATCAATGTTTATATAATTTATATACTCAAAATAGTTTTTGTGAAAAACCCAGCAAAAGTTTTTTTCATGATTACAAAAAAATTAAATAAAAAATAAAAAATCATTTAACGTTCAATGTCATTTACGTCATTCATTATATCTCCAGAACCAAATATAATCTTTCGATCATTAAGATATCAATCGACGCGTATTAACATTTTTATGATGTTTTTATATTTTAAAAAAATCGTTAAAGCGGTTTTTCCAATTTATTAAAAAAATTGGAAAAGATTGGTTTTTTCATAAAAAAAAATTATTTTTAACTTGATTTGCACATCGTAATAATAAATGTTCATAGAATTTATACACTTTTATCAATTTTTGTAGAGAAACCAGCAAAAACTTTCCTCATGATTAAAAAAAAAATTAAATTAAAAATAAAAACTCATTCAAAGCCACCATGTAAAAACGGTTCATTCGAATCATTATCATTATAAATTTACTCTTATTCTAAAGACATTGTTGTATAGTCAATCAAAGTTTATAATATTTGCCAAATTTGAGCAGATTTTCCATAGTCTTCACAGCACCATGTTTTAACTTTAATGAAAAAGCTGCTTTGAAACCTGCCCCCCCCCCCCACAGCACCGATTGATCCGCGTGAATATTCAATCAAACCAACGCACCAAAATCCTTACGTAATCAATTGACGCTCGCATAGATGCTACGATTAATATCAAGTCATTCCAATAACTTTTATGAGAGGTACATTTTTATTATTTGAAGTAGTATTATTTCCATAACTATTATTGTGTTTGATATTTTTAATATCTATGTAGATATTACTGGGAAGTTGACCGTGTGGACCTCATGGGTCGCACCGCACGGCTTGTTAAATTGGATTTCATTCATACTAAAATACAGCAGGAATTCAATTCAACTCAATTCAAAAAGTAAAGTTTTTTTCATAAACAATACATTTTTAGCCTGATTTACATAGTACAGTGATCAATGTTTATAAAGCTGATAAACTCCAAATATTTCTTGAAAAAACCAGCCAAATTCTTTTTATGATTAGGTAAATTAAAAATATAAAATCATTAAGCCATCATGACCTTCGAGGTCACACATGTCATTTACTATATTTCGCGAGCCAAATATAGTATTTGCATCAATAAGGTGTCAATCGCCGCGTCTTAACATTTTTATGCTGTTAATATGTTTCAAAAGAATCGGTGGAGCCATTTTTTTAATTTAATAAAAAAATAATAATTCAAAGTCACTTTTTCCATGATTAAAAAAAATAAAAAAAAAGTCACCCTGTAAAAAGTGTTCATACGAATGACATTACATGATTACTCCTATTCTAAAGACGTTGTTCTTGGATCAATCAAAATTTATTGATATTTATATAATTTAAGCAGACTTTCAATAGTTTTAACAGTACTGTGTTTTAATTTTAATAAAAAGCTTCTTAAATTTTTAAAATCAAAAAAATAATAATCAAATTTACATTTTTGATAATGAACGCTTTGAATGGTAATATGTTTTGTAGTCAATACTTTGCAAAATGATATCCTTTAAAAAGCTGTCATCAAATAATAAATTGCAGGTTTTAGTAGTTTTGTTCTTTAGTAAGATTTCAATTACTACCTCCATCATCATTCGTAATGCTTTTAAGTTTTTCCATGGAATGAAACCGATTATTGACTGCACATTTAATGTTTTTCAAGACCAATTTAAAATAAGTATAAGTGTTATTGTTAGGCTGTGTAACCTACCCCATCCTCCTGCTCCCGATTAATTTGCGTGAATATTTACTTAGCCGATGGAAGCTCCTGTAGATGATACGATTAATTTTAGCTCATTCCAAAAACTTTTAAGAGTACCTCTAATTATTATTATTTTAAGTAGTAGTATTTTCATAATTATAATTGTGTTTAGTATTTTTAATATTCATGTAAATATTACTGTCAAGTTGACCGTGTGGACCTCAAGGGTCGCACCTCGCGGCTTGTTTTTGTAGTCATGAGAACAAGTTTTGCTGGTTTTTTTAAAAAACTGTTTCGAGTATACAAGTTTTATAAACATTGATTTCTGTGTTATGCAAACCAAGTTAAAAATTTATTGTTTATGAAAAAAAAATGTTTTTGCATTTTTACAGGTTTGCAATGGGTTCTCCGGAACTTGTTTCGCGATGAATACAATTCGGCGTGCTTTCGGCGCGTAGTTTGTGGCTACTTCCTTTGCATGATCTTTTTTAGGTTTCGCGGCTTATTTTAGATCCACGAAAATTTTTCGGTTTATACACAAACCAGAAAGACAGGTGTAGACAGTTTCCGCTGACTGCTGATCTGTCCCGTAGATTTTAGGAGTTATGCATCGCGTGAGGATGTTTTTTATTGCATGCTTTACGTGAGCTGGTGTTAACTTTTATCTTATGAATTTAAACTGTGCCTTTTTGATTTTGTGATATGCAAAAAAAAAATATTACAAAATGAAACATTTCATATGTGAAGTGAAGGAAAAAATGATATTTTAAATGAAAAATAACCAACAATTCAATCATGTGACCCAATGTAGCATGCATAGAGGAGCACCAACAGGGCACAAAAAATAAAATATTTCTAAGCGTGTTCTGATATTCAGCTTTTATTGAAACATAAAGAAATCACAGATTTCAAAGTTTTCATTAATTTGTTTTTCGCCAAAGCTTCATTGTTGTAACGGTATGTTTGTAAGAAAAAAGACGTCATACATTTTTAAATTGCCGATGTAATCGAAATTTTATAAATACATTTATTTCAAAATTCGAAAAAATTATGGAAAAGTCAGTTTATGCAATTTGAATACTGACCAAACGACAGCATTTCAAAAAATAATAAAAAACATTTCTAGCAATCTCATTAAGTAAGAAGGATATCGGTTCGAAAAGTCTACATTTTGAGATTTTGAATATGTGATGAAATTTTTGTTGAAATAGTTGCCACTTACGAGAAATATCGGATGCATTTATTCAACCCAGTTATAGTTTTTCGCTTTTTAAAAAGAGGACATTACCGTTGCTTCTATATGTATCTTTTTAAACATATCTGAGTTTATTGTCAATTATAAAATACAACAAACTATGTAGTGTGACCTATGAGATTCACACGGTCAACTTTCAAGTAATATCTAAATAAATATTCAATATTGAACATAGTAATTATAATAATGATACTCTTAAAACAAGTTGATATTAATCGTATCATTTTGATAACGTTAGGCTTTTAGTGTGAGGGGGAATCATTAAATTTTATGCGAAGTAATGATGGAGTAAAATGTTGTTCTTGGCTTACGTAGCTGTTTTGATACCGACATTTGAAAGGAAAAAAAGCGTATGCGAATACTTTAGCGAAATTGAAATTTAAGGATTATTGAATGCAATTTTTGTTTCTATGCCGTCTAAGCTATATTTTGTCGCGTAATGACCATTTGTGGTAGTTACCTCCAAAATCTCCATCAATGTTGTAGAGAAATTGTGGTAGAACTCAAAAATTTCACGAATGACCCTTACGTAATAAATTAACGGTCCCTTATTCGTTATAAACATTTATTAACTTCCCAGTATATGGGAAGTTTTTGTAATCGCCTCGAAAATCGAAATTGAAATTTTCAACATATCTTTACGTTTTGAGGTCTTAAGAGTATATTTGAAATGTTTTTAGAAAGAAGTATGTATGTGTGTGTTTGTGTGTACGTACGTACGTACGTTCGTGGACAGTTTTTTCTAACAGCAAAACAAAGTCGTATCGACTTTGTTGAGATGACAATCGAAGCGCCTTCACAAATTTAAGAGCTGGTTAGTTTTTGTGCCACTTCGTTCGGAGGGGTTTGTTGTTTCGACCCTTTGGAGGTCATTTCTGTCATGCGCTATGCTTCGCGAAACAAACGTACGATTTGCATGTTTAAGGTGTTAATCGACGCGTTTTGATATTTATGTGATTTCACCAAATTTTTTAAAAAAATCGTTCGAGGCGTTTTTTAAGTTATTAAAAAAGTGCACAAAATTAGTTTTTTTTGGATGAACAATAAATTTTTAGCTCGATTTACGAAAAACAGTGATTAATGTTTATAAAATTTATATACTCCAAACGATTTTTATAAAAGAACCAGCAAAACTTTTCCTCATGAGTACAAAAAAAACAAGCCGCGAGATGCGACCCTTGAGGTCCACACGGTCAACTTTCCAGTAATGTATACATAAATATTATTAATATTAAACACAAAAATATTTATGAAAATAATACTACTTTAAATAATAATAATGAGAGGTACTCATAACAGTAATTGAAATGAGTTAATATCAATCATATCATCTACTGCAGCGTGATTACGTGAGGCTTTTGGTGGATGGGGGTGGATTGGTTTGATTGACTATTCACGCAGATAAATCGGAGGAGGGGGCATTATTTTTACATCGATGCTTGAAAGATAAAAGAGCGCCAGCAAAAATGAATGAATTTTTGTTATAACGCCCACTGAAGAGATTTTCTCGCGAGGCGGCCATTTTAAATAATGTTGTTCAAAATTGCCATGACTTCGGCATAATCACTGAATTTGTATTTTTTCACAATTTTACATCAATGATGTTGTGACCCCGCAACTAAACGCGCGGTATCCAATTTCTATGAAGTGCAAAAAGCACGTCAACGTACAAATAAGCATGTACATTACATGCTTAGCGACATTGACCGCTTTGCAATACGAGAAATGCATAATAGTCAAAGGTTAATGAGGGAGGAAATTGTTGATCTATAATTTGGTCGATACATCGACCAAAGAAAATAGTACTTGCGTGTGCGATAAGTAAAAAAGTTGTACCGAGAAAAACGGCCCGGTTGAGAGGCGAACGTCAGTCGGAGGGAAACAGTCAAGAAGAATAAAACATTTTAATTATTCATTAGTGATTTTTTAATTTTTATCTAGTTTTTTTTCAGAATTATCCAAAAATATTGGACCAGTTTCGTTTTAAAAACTGATAGTAATGTATAAATATATAAACATTTATTACAGAGCTGTGCAAATTAGATGAAAAAAAAATTATGAAAAAACCCCTAATTTTTCCTATCTTCATTTATTAAATTAAAAAAACGGCTGAACGGAAATTTTTAAGATTTACAAACATCAAAAAATTGTTAATACACGCTGATTGAGATATAGTGAATGATAAAAATGACCTTGAAGGTCATGATGACTTCTAATGCATTTTAATTTTTAATTTAATTTTTTACGTAATCTTTAGAAAAAGTTTTGCTGGCTTTTGTATTAAAAGTTTTTGGAGTATACAAATTTTATAAACATTGGTCACTGTAATTTGCAAATCAGGCTAAAAATTTATTGTTTATGGAAAAAAAACTAATTTTTTGCACTTTTTTTTAATAAATTAAAAAACGACTAGAATAATTTTTTTAAAAATTTGACAGAATCATACAAATGCCAATACCCGTCGATTGACATTTTAACCTTGCGAATAGTTTGTTTGATTCGCGACATATAACGCATGACAGAACTGACTTTCAAAGGGCCAAAACAACAAACCCACACGACCGAAGTTTTCCAAAAACTAATCAGCTCTTAAAATTGGAAGGACGCTTCGATTGACACCTTAACAAAGTCGATACGACTTTCTTCATGTGAGTTATGCTCGTAGAAAAAACTGTCCAGGAACGCACGTACGTACGTACACACACACACACGCATACATACTTATTTCCAAAAACACTTTATTTATACTCTATAGGCCTTAAAACGTAAAGAAATGCTGAAAATTTCAATTTAGATTTTCGAGGCGAGTACAAGAACTTCCCATATACTGGGAAATTAATTAAAGTTAAAAAGATCATTAAAAGTCATCATCACTTTCAAGGTAATTTTTGTCATTCACTTTATCTTACGAACCAAATATAATAATATAATCAATAATGTATTAAACATTTTGGTGTTGTTTTCAACTTTACAAAAAAATCATTGGAGGGGTTTGTATAATTTAATAAAAGAAAATTCGAGAAAAATTGGGGTTTTTCTCATAAAAAATAAGTTTTTCACCTGATTTGCACCACACAGTAATAAATATTTATAAAATTTATAAGTTATTATCAGTTTTTCAAGAGAAACCAATTTTTCTTTCTACCATGATTTTAAAACAAACAAAATTTTTAAAAAATATTAACAGTTACACTGTAGAAAGGTTTCATCCGAATGATATTACTTTAAATCTTTTATTCTGGGGACATTGTTGTAAAGTCAATCAAAATTTATTAATATTTGCATATTTTGGCAGATTTTGAATAGTTTTCAGTGCTTTGCATTTGAAGTAATCAACGTTTTGAATGGTAAAATGTTTTGTAGTCAGTACTTTGCAAGATGAAATGCTTAAAAAAATTCTCACCAAATAACAAAAAAGAGTTTTTAGTACTTTTATTCTATAGTGTATGTAAGATTTCAATTACTTCCTCCATCATCATTTGTAACACATGTTAATTTTTACATGCAATTAAATCGATTATTGACTGCACATTCAAGGTTCTTCAAGACCAATTGAAAATAAGAAATAATTATAAGTCTCATTGATGTAAAATCGTGAAAAAATACAAATTCAGTGATTATACCGAAGTGGTGGCAATTTTGAACGAAACTATTCCAAATGTCCAACATGCTACAAAATCCCTTCAGTGGGCGTCATAACAAAAACTGCATTCATTTTTGCTAGCGCTCGTTTGTCCTTCAAGCATGAATGTGAAAATAACAAATAACGTAGAAAAGGCCCCCCCCCCCCGATTGATCCGCATGAATATTCAATCAAATCAATCAACCCCCATTCACCAAAAATATTATGTAACAATATTTAACAAAAAACAAACGTTTTATTTTATCTGAGTTCCTACTATGTGTTTATAATTCCTTGTTATTGACCTAATACAAATATATAAATAAGAATTTTATATCACATCACATTTTCAAGATAAATAAAATTAGTCAAAAATATGATTTTCTTGCAAAATCAAGCTCATCCGTTAGGTTTCATTGATGCTTTGATTGAAAAGGCAAAATTTTGTTGGTGCAGCTGGCTTTCCTCTTGTAGAGAGATCCTGGAGTTTCTCTAACAAGGCTCCAACAATAATCTGCGAGCATAGCAGGCTCCCATCTTCCTTGGAAACTTTTTTCGATTGCAGCAACATCCTGATGAAAGCGTTCCCCATGTTCGTCGCTAACTGATCCCATATTTTCGGGAAAAAATCCAAGTGTGAATGAAGGAAATGCAGTTTTAATGACATATTACATCGCATTTTATGGAAACAGTCCAACATCAGTTTAATTTTTTGGCGAAAGTCAACGGATTTGTTGTTACCAAGAAAATTCTTTGTCACGTCAATAAAAGCATCCCATGCTTGTTTTTCAGTATGGTTAAGAGTAGATGTAAAAGACGAATTTTCATTCAGCTTTTTTATGTCCGGACCTACGAATACGCCCTCTTTGATTTTTGCTTCACTAAGCTTTGGAAACATTTGCTTGAGAAATTGTAATGCAGGACTATCTTTGTTTAAGCGTTTCACGAAATTTTTAATGAGGCCCAATTTAATGTGTAACGGCGGCAAAATAATTTTAGCCGGCTCAACCAAAGGATCAAAATTAACATTTTTCTGTCCCGGTACGAGAGGGTCACGTGATGGCCAGTTTTCTTTTATAAATGGTTCTGATCGCGCTTGGCTGTTCCACTCGCAAAGAAAGCAGCAGTATTTGGTATAGCCTGACTGCAACCCAGTTAACAAAGCAACTACTTTAAGATGTGCACAAATTTGCCATTTATGTTTATTGTAATTTATTTTTTCTAATACAACTTTCATAACATCATATGTTTCTTTCAAATTAGCGCTATAGGCGAGCGGCAAAGATGGTAACTTATTTCCATTATGCAATAAAACTGCTTTTAAGCTAGTTTTTGAAGAATCTATGAACAATCTCCATTCTGTGGGTAGATGCTCATGACCAAGTTGAGACAGCAATCCATCCACATCAATGCAGAAAACTAAACCATCTTCTTTAGAAAAGTAAGGAACTAGTGAACTATGTCTTTTTCGATAAAAAGTTACTTTTACGTCAGGTTCACACAAATTCCATTGTTGTAATCTGGAAGTCAATAATTCTGCTTTGTTAATGGGTAAATTTAAATCTCTTACCAGGTCACTAAGCCTTTTTTGGTTCACCAAAAGTGGCTTCGATACGTCTTAATCCTCGGGTATAAAATTCTGTTTGTCACTTTTTCCGCTGTCTGTCGAAATATAGCTTTCGAAACTTTCTGTTTTCATTAAAGAAACCGGGACCTTGGGTACAAGTAACTCGTCAGAATGTGGCTGAGGTTTCTTTACCGATGACACATCGGCATACTTAATACTTCGTTTCGATTTTTCAGAAAACCCCTTTAATTGTGTTAAACAGAAGTAACAATCCACGGCATGATTTGTTGGTTCAGTCCATACCATCGGCGTAGCAAATGGCCTTTTTTTAACTCTTCCATTGTACCAACCATTCAAATTCGTATAACACCTTAGACAGCACACATTAGGAACCCACGTCTTATCTTGGTTTTTCACATCACGGCCAAAATAGGCTAAGTAACACTGTTTAATTAGGTCAGAAAGAGGTTTTTTTCCATTTTGGCGTAAATTCGCCACAAATGTAACAAAATAAGTTAGGACTGCTAAAACACACGCGTGACATTTTCAAGTTTACCAGTCAAACTGACGTATACAGTAAGTTTTGTTTGTAAAATAATCTTTTTTTCGAAATACCCGCAATATAAAAATCAAGCTGACGTCAAAAAGTTTTGATCCATATTTCTCAGCTTCGAAACGTGATATCAAAACAAAATGCCTACATTTCTTTATTATAAGTGAACCTCGATATGAAACAATATGAGCCAAATCAGATATTTTTTTAGTGTTGAGTAGTGTAATCAATGGACGCTCCCGTAGATTATATGATTAATATTTACTCATATCTGTTACTGCTATGAATACCTCTAATTATTATTATTTAAAGTAGTATTATTGTCAAAATTATTATTGTGTTTGATATTTTTAATGTTTATTTAGATATAACGTGGAAGTTGACCGTGTGGACCTCAAGGGTCACACTTCGTGGCTTGTTATTTTTGTGATTAATATTTTTAATATCTATGTAAATATTACTGGGAAGTTGACCGTGTGGACCTTAAGGGTCGCATCTCACGGCTTGTTTGGAAAAGTATTTGATTGTCGCGGTCAAAATTCTTTCTTCTCAATGTCAAACAAGTTGCCTATTGCATCGAATCAAATAGTTTAAAAATTTGCTGAAACTTTTAATATTCAGAAAAGTCTTAAATTTAGTTTGCCGTCTATAAGGGAGTTCCTGTTTTCCCAATATTATCCTAATATCTATCACGTCTTTATTGCACGCTTAGATGGTTAGATAACTGGACATTTTGCACTGAAGCATCTTAAATTGTTGAAAAGCCGTTGCGACCCGTACAATATTTAACAAATTTTGAATAGTTTTTTTAGATTCTCCATGTAATTTAATAGTTCTCAAAAAAAATCTTGAAACTGGCATGCTTTTCATTTGTCGTGATAAAAATTCAAGAATAATTTGCCTTTTCATTTATGAGCTTCAAAACAATGTATTTAAAAAATTTTAATGAAAGCTTTATCACTACTAGAAAGGTCGATAAATTTTATTACAGGTAAAAGGGTCTTCTATCAATTGACGTTATGATGCAAATCAATTAACGAAACGAAATACTTGCAATTTTCGATAAGTGAATACTTGTAACAATCACTATTTGCCCGTTTCTTTGTTTAGCTACTGTATTTTCCTCCCAAGTGGGAGCAACACAGCTTTAGAAGGTGGCTGATAGCTCATCTTTTCCAACTAAATTGAACATCCTGGTGAAAATACGCTAAGTATTGAAATAAATGTTTTTTCTCAAAATAATCTAATGAAAAAGATCAAGTTTTGTTGTTGGATGTATCAATTGTTAATTTTCAAGATTTTACGGTTTCAACTACGGATTCAGCGAAATCACAATAACAATTCCATTGCCTGATTAATGGATACAATCCCTAAATGTATTTTATGACGGTACCTACCATTCTCACGATTTCCTCTACATGCAATCCCTAAACCCGAACTCAAGACGTTTCGGATTACTTATGCATAATTGTCTACCCGTGTATCATTTCCTCCATAATTGTGTTACAACCCTTTTTCGTGTAACGTTCACCACTACACCGCAGCTGATCCTGGCCACGGTTTGGGCGATCTCACTTGGCCACGAAGAGAGGTGTGGGAATAGTTTTCAAAAGGGCGCCACCCGTTTCTGTGCACGCATTGCCCTGTCCGCGAATCCGTAAACGGGAACTGAATTCGCGACGACCCGAAACCACAGACCAACTGAGGGACTCCAAGAAAATGGGTTGCAAACCAGCGACCAACGCAACGTTCGCTTCGCCACTTCACACAAATCACCAATCTATTCAAGGCACTATTTTTTTTATTATTATTATTAAATCTACCTATCTATACCTATCTATAAATACTTACTTTTACTTACAATTTGTTTCTTCTCCATAAGCCTTTTCCGCCGCTGGTTGTCCGCCGTCCTCCCTATGTTCCTCCGGCAAAGGCAAGAAACGATTCCAAGACAAGAAACCGTCCGCAATTTCAACCCTAAAGCTGCAGTCCAACCCCAAAACGAGTTTTTCCGTCTCTTGCACTGGTACACCTCGTACGTGCTTCCCACTACTCAAGCTTCTCACAGAATGATCCCGCCAACCCCGATCCCGTTTGCTGCATCGATGATCAACGGCCCACCAGTTTGCTGAACCCGTCGAAGCTTTCCTAGCTTTGGGACCGGTTTTGCTGACGCATGTCAGCTGACGATTTCAGCTTCGTGCGATTGGCCAGAGCGTTGCACCTCGGGGCGGGGGGCATGCTGCTTGAGTGATGTGGTTGGAGTGCTCGTGAAATAATCGTGGCAGTCGTTGACCGTGGTGAATTGCAAGTGCCAATGGTTGTGGGTATCACAGGCTATGCGCCTGTGTGTAGACTCCATTGGCGTATCGTAAACCGAGCGGAGCCTGGATTTGGATATGTTGCGGCGATTATGTTAGCGTTGTTTGTTGTTGTGATTGCTGGCAACTTATCTGCAGAGTCTGTGACGTTGACTGTAATGTATTTTGCTGTTGAAGATACTTAAATTAAGCAGCCTTGCGCGCATGATCAGGAACACTCCATCAAAACCTTACTACTTATTTATCTATATAATCCAATATCCTTAACAAATCTACATCTCTATATTTATATCATTCAATACCTCTAGCCAAAATTGACCTACTCCCTACAACAGAATTCATTAATTACAATATAGTTGATTAATAACTTGGTTGGGTGAAGTGGCGAGCGTAACATTATCAATTTTCAAAAAACTGCGTTTACCCGCACGATGGTTTGGGGTCTTCAAGAACAGAGTAGTTTCATGTTTTGCCCATATGGGTTTGTGTGTCGACCACGTTGCGTGGCGAACGTAACATTACCTCCCTTCTTCAAGTGGATTTTCCCAAAATCCACTCCAAAACGTAACATAATAGGCGGGACGTCAACGTTCGACACGCGGACACCCCTGACAAGCCACCGAGCGATCTGTGGACACGGCTTTCAGCGTGCACATGGTTAACTATTTAACTTCCGCCGTCGCGCTTACTGAAGCTCGAAACCAAACTCACGAGTCACACTCACGAAACCAAACCATTTGCCTAACGAACTTAACACTAATTAGTTAGAGTTTGGTTCATTCTTGAATTCCACATCATTTGTAGCTGTACTACCGAATGTCTTCATTTCATCTTCGGGATGCTTACTCCTTTTGTTGCCAAATTCGTGATTCTGCATTGATCCAGATCTTTCCGTGTCGGCAATCCTTTTCTGTGAACTTTTACCCGCATGAGGTCCTTTTTGCTGCTTCCTATCTGTCTTCCCAGGTCCATTCTTCTGAGACTCCCTGCCCCAGCCCCTTGAGGCTGCTTGCGCTCAGGCCCAGTCTCACTTTCTTGAGACTGCCCGCTACCAAGCCTACCTAATCGCGACTGCCTGCTTCTAGGCATAGTCTCAGCCCGTATGAACTTCTCATCAGTCACTTCGAAACTTCTCTAACAGCATCCGTGTCCTCATTTTCTTCTAATTCTGTCACAGTAGGTTTATCTTCGTAGACCTTGCAGATATTGCGTTTTTACCAATTAAAGAACGGCATTTTTTTTCCTTTTTTCCTTGTAAACAGGGTGTCCAGTGATTTTTTGGACAATTTTAAGCAGAAAATATTATGAATTTTTTTTCGATTTCTTAACCCTTTAGCTGCCACAGGCGTTTTAAAATTTGGAAAAAAATGCCGTTCTTTAATTAGTAAAAACGCAGTTATGAAAGATAAAACACTGAAACAAACAATACGTTCATAATGCAAAATCTTCTTTCAAAAATTAAATCTCTGTTGTGTTATTGTTAAAAAGTTAGAAGATCATTTTACTCTAATTTATCAAACTTTTATTGCAAAAGGACTATAAATGCAAACAGTTTTTACCATAAATTCGCGTCTAAAATCAAATTTGCGTTCTGAATTGAAGTATTCGGCTGTCCCCACATGAAAGTGCTTTCAATCACAATCTTTTGAATGAACAATAAAACAAATATGTATTTGAAATGTTTTTATTAAAATTATTTACAGCATATGTTCAAAGTGGCTTCCTTCCATTGTCAAACAAGACCTGCTCCTCTTTTTTAAGCTCCGTATCGAACTTGACAACATCTCGCTTGTTATTTCAGCGGCGGCATTGGTAATTTTCGAAGAAAGTTGTTGCAAGGTGTCAGGTGCCTCCTTGTAAACAATTTCTTTTAAATGTCCCCACAGAAAATAATCCAACGGGTTTAAATCCGGAGATCTTGCAGGCCACCGCACGGGACCATAACGCCCAACCAGCGATCCTGGAATTCTTGGTGCAGCAAAGTTGTAACCTCTCTGAAATAATGTGGAGGTGCTTCATCATGTTGAAACCACATCCTCCTTCTCCTTGAAAGTGGAAGGCTCTCCAATAATGTTGGTAATAAATTCTCCAAAAAATGTTTGTAGCCTTGGCCAGTTAAGCGGTCCGGGAGAATATATGGCCCTATAAGTTGATCTCCAATAGTACCTGCCCAAACGTTAAGTCTCCATCGAACTTGGTGATGTCCTTCACGTACCATATACGGATTGGCTTCGCTCCACCAATGGGAGTTGTGGCAGTTGAATATTCCTTCCTGGGTAAAGAGGCATTCGTCCGTAAACAATATTTTTTTTTCACAGTTCGGGCTTTGTAGAATTTTTCTCTGTAGCCATTCACAAAAATCCACTCGCTTTGCGTAATCCTCTGTGTGTAATTTTTGTTCCTTCGAAAAGTGGTAAGAGTGCAAATTTAAACTACGCAAAATGATTTGCACTGCTGACTTTCTAAGCCCCAATTCTCTTGCTATTCCTCTTGTTCTGCAAGTTGGGTCTTGCACAACGAAATTGAATACGGCTTCTTCGACGGCAGGCATATATATTGTTTATTTTCCTTTTTTTGAATATTGATGCATAAATAAAAATTATATGTGTAACTTCTTTTATGTGTATTTTTATGCCTCCGTCTATAACGAACATCGGCTATAGCGAACCAATCTTATCTATATACATACATATATATATATATATATATATATATATATGGAAAGGGCAGTCTCTCATATATATATATAACTCCGGTTATAACGGCCCGGGTTATAGCGAACCATGGCTCTATTCTTAAGTCCCGGCGCATGACCATTAGAAAATGTATTAAAAATAAACGTTTATAGCTAACTCGTATATAAAAAACTATCGGATGTAACGAACTAATTTTCCATTCGATTTGGCTTAAAACATGGCTATAACGAACTTCGTGACACTAATCTATGAACGATGCTTCGATGTGCGCGGTGAGTGCGATGAGTGTGCGTAAAGAACACCTCGATATAATTTGGGATTTCCCCGAATGTGATTGTATTGTTCGTCTATGTAGTAACGAAATAGTATTCTGCAGTGAAGAACGTGAAGAACAATGGGTGATGCTCGAAAACGAAAAGCTTTTTCCTTAGAGGAAAAATGTGAAATTATCCGTGAAATTGAAAGTGGAAGAATGCAGAGTGTCGTATGCCGAGATAGAGGCTTGTGCAAGTCTACAGTAGGAACAATTTACAAAAATAAGCTGGAATTGCTTAGTGCATTCGAAAAAACTAACGTGAAAGTGAAAAAAAATCGGAAATCCGTGCGCGATGATGTCGATCAAATGTTATTAAAATGGTTCACTCAACAGCGATCAAATAATGTTAGCATCAGTGTTGCAGTTTTAAAAACAAAAGCAGAAGATTTCGCCAGGAAAATACAAAACGAATTTGTTTGCAGTGAAGGTTGGATCGAGCGATGGAAGGCACGTCATAATGTATGCAGCGGGAAAATTGTGGGCGAAGCAGCAGTTGTAGAAACATCTATTGTTGACAATTGGGTCACCACTGTTTGGCCATTAATTAAACAAGAATTCCACGTTGATGACATATTCAAACCCGACGAAACTGGCCTTTTCTATAAATTAACTCTCGACAGAACTTTAAAATTTAAGGGAGAGCAGTGTAAAGGGGGAAAGCAAGCTAAGGATAGAATAAAACAGTAAGTATGTGCCAACATGTCGGGATCAGAGAAACGAAAGCTGCTAGTAATAGGCAAAGCCCAAATTCCGCGATGTTTTAAAAACAACTGTCCGACGCGCAAGTGAAGGAGATGAGTTTTCACGTTAAATAGTCACGTTTCATTGTATCAATTGGATTCTACACTTTTAATATATCCATTATTTTCATTACATTCGCATCTTTCATTCCCTAATAGTCAAGTCAAAATAGACACAAAAAAATCCAAACCTAGACAAAACTCCGACAGAGCTGAAAATTTACACAGCCCTTTGAACAGTCATTTTAAATAAAATGTGAAAAGTCCCCATCGACCCGACATGTGCTAAAAATTTTATTCAAGGTCAAAGGTCATGAAAATCAGTTTTTCGTGAATATCTCTTAAACGGCTAGTTTTATTGTAAAAAAGGCTAGCATCAATATTATAGAGCATGCAATATCCGACAAAAAAGGTTCCAACACTTTTTCTGCTACAAACAATCGTTCGCATGTTATTGCGAGTTGAAAGTTTTAAACATATCATAATATGCTATAAATATATCAGGATAAATATGTATCGAGATATTCTTTTGTTTGTTCACACTAATAGCAGGCATAAAAATTATTTCAATAATATAAAATTGAAGCGTGTCGATAAAGTACTACTTCTTTTACTTGTAAGTAGTGCTGGAAAAGTTCATGATGAGAAAGTACCTATAGATCCTTTATTATTATTTCAAAGTATGAGTATTGCCAGGACGTTTGAGAACCAGCTTGAACAATTCTTTGAATATGAATTAGCTTCTTATCCGTTATCACTTTTTGATGCAATTGGATTGTGTAAAACACAAAAATCGGCCATTTATAAATGCTTTCAATTTGTAAATGTTGACTTTAATAACACAAATGCCACATATATCATCGATGGAGGTTTTCTTTTACATCGTGTTATCTGGGACCAGGAGGAAACATTCGATGTTATTTTCGTTAAATACATTGATTATGTCCGTAATCATTACGGTCACAACATTATGGTCGTATTCGATGGCTATACTGATTCTCAAAAAAATATTAAAGCTGCAGAGTAGCGTCGACGGGCTACTAAAATTTCTTCATCTTTGGATATTCTTTTTGGTCGGTTCATGACTGTACCGAATAGCCAACAAAAGTTTCTGTCTAATACTCATAACAAGACTCGATTTATTCAAATGTTATCTGAAAAATTCAATGCTACGAATATTCCTGCAAAACATGCTGATAATGATGCTGATCATCATTGAAACGGCTATAGAACAAGCAAATAGAAATTCAACTATCGTTGTTGGTGAAGACATCGATTTGTTGATAATATTAATTGCACGGGCTCCCATCAATTATAATATTTACTTCCTTAAACCGGGAAAGTCACAAGCGGCATCAGAAATGTATTCGTTGCAAAGTTTCGATAAATATCCAAATTGTCGTCCTCATATACTATTTCTTCATGCCATCACCGGTTGCGACACTACGTCTGCATTTTTAAAAAAGGCAAACCAGAGTATTTAAATTATTCGAAAAGAATTATGATTTAGTTCAGTGCGCTACAGCATTTGAAAGAATTGATTCTATTCCAAATATAATTATCTCAAACGGAATTCGTTTCCTGCTTGCGATGTATGGTGCTCCAAAAAATGCTACTTCTTTAGACAGCTATAGATTTTCCAGTTTTGTAAAAAGTACCCGACACAATAAAGTCACACAATTATCCTGCCTCCCTCCAACATCTGCTGCTGCTTATCAGCATTAACACCGAGTCTATTATCCAGTTCAGGTATGGCTAGGTAATAAACTAAATCCTGAAGACTGTGGATGGATAAGGATTAATAACGATCTGGAGCCAATTCAAACTCTTCTTCCACCTGCTCCAGAAATATTACTTAATACGATTTTTTGCAATTGCACCAAGGGTTGCAATTTCAACTGTGGGTGCAAAAAAGTTGGCTTATTCTGTTCTGTTCTGGTCAGTCATGCTCTAACGGGACACCTAATGATGCTGATGATGATGCTTATGACATATCAACGACGATCTACCAGATATGACTGATATCTTAGAGCAATATGTAGAAATCCAGCAGCCAGAGGAAGAAGAAGAAAATGAAGCTAAATATATTGAATACGAAGATTGATAACACCGTTTTTTTCCAAATCAATAAAAATTTATTTTTTCATTATCACTTTCACAATATCTTTTTAATTGTCTACATAGATCGTGGATTATGCCTACAGGCGATATCACGTTAAAAAAATGCGCCAAGTACTCTACCGCCGTGGTGGTATGGAAAGGAGTGCATATTAGTGAGAATTCCAAGTTTGCAGTTTTCAAAATTGCCATAACATGCGAACGATCGTTTGTAGCAGAAAGAGTGTTAGAATCTTTTTTGTCGGAAATTGCATGCTCTATAATATTGATGCTAACCTTTTCTACAATAAAATCAGCCGTTTAAGAGATATTCACGAAAAACTGATTTTCATGACCTTTGACCTTGAATAAAAATTTTAGCACATGTCGGATCGATGGGGACTTTTCACATTTTATTTAAAATGACTGTTCAAAGGGCTGTGTAAATTTTCAGCTCTGTCGGAGTTTTGTCTAGGTTGAATGTCTATTTTGACTGGACTATAAACCCACAAAATTTGGGGGCTCAACCGGGATTCGGGAACCAAGAATCAAATTTGAAAAGTAGCGTGATTTTCACGAGACAAAAGAAGAACTTTCGAGATGGTGTGCGATATCGAACAGTAACGAAAAAAAAGTTTTGGTGTTGGCAGTGCATTAGTAGTAGTGATAGCCGAGTCCGCTACAGTGGACATTGCGAATAGAAGCTGATCGAAAAATACGAGACGCGCGAGTTATGTTTTCAGTGAATCCTGAATTCAAAACATATTATTATCGATTCCTATTCACGGAATCAGTTGAAACACTTTATCTTTTTAATTTAAAGAAACTTTTTATTTAATACTATTATTTACTTAAACACTTTAATTCTTATACTTGAACTGTAATGCGACTGTGCGTCGAAAAGACAAACCGAACTTGAATATCAAACTTAATTGAACGCTTGAGCTTAATTGGATAACCACTCTTCGATGCTGTCATCGGTCTTTTATCATAAATTCTTATATAGAGTTTCCCACGAGATTGCTGACTGAGCAATCCTCGCTGGACAAAGATCAATTAAGTTTTCTGCTGATCGTGCAGTTTGTGTAAACAAATTGGATTGAATCGGATGTTTATTAAATAGTGGAGATTGAATTTCGTGGGTTTAATGTAAACATTTAGATTGGATTTTTGGGTCTGAAGATAATTAATTCAGGCTTGAATGTAAACATTACGATACAATGTTGTTAATAGGATTTATGAGAACTTGGTGGATATTTCTCTAGGTTAGGGTATATTTGGGGTAGGTGTAATGTTTATAGGTGTGTCTAGGGTAGGCGTAACTCGCGCGTCGTATTAAAACTCAATTATTGTGATTATTGTGCTCGAAGCGAAAATAAAATCGTGATACCGAAAATGAGTTTGTCGGGTAGCGAAAAAGACATTATTGACCTTGGCCGCGTTGATCGTATGACAGTGAATGAGAGAGAGAACTCGCCAAACGTGGCGCAGAAACAACCGGTAGCAAAGCCGTCATGAAGCTCCGGCTGATGAAATTAATTGACTCATCAACTAAGTCCGATAATGAGACGGAATCAGATCGAGACGAAGATGAAGACGATGATCGTAAAGACGACGATCGTAAAGACGACGATCGCGAAGACGACGATTGCAAAGACGACAAACGTGAAGACGACGATCAACGACGAACTAGATTCCGAAGTTTGACATTTCGTGATGTCGAAGACGCCATCGAAGCATTTAGCGGCGACGACATCATCGCAGTTGAACGGTGAGTCGAAGAAGTAGAGAATTTAAGTGAAGTCGCCAAGTGGAACAACGACGAATTGCTCATGTATGCCAAGAAGATCTCAAGAGGTGCTGCGAAAAAGTTCATACAGAGCGAACGCGGCATCATCACTTGGCGCCTATTCAAAAAAGGTTAATAGGCGAATTCAAGGTTCGTGTCAACAGCCGTGACGTACACAACCAACTCAGAAGGCGACGCAAGAGGAACGACGAGTACATAAAGGAATACATGTACGACATTCAGCTGATTGCATCCCAAATCAATCTAGAGACAGAAGCGCTCATTGGATACGTAATCGAGGGAATCGAATACTTCAGTGCGGACAAATTAGTGCTAAGAGGCGCAAGGAGTTTAAGCGATCTCAAGTTCAGATTGGCAGAATACGAGCGGATCAAGAGGGCATTGAATGTAAATAAAAAGACAAGCTTTAGTAAGATCAAGACAAACGAAAAGGAGCCTAAGCAAAATAGATGTTACAATTGCGGCGTGGCCGGTCACGAATCAAAAAACTGTCCAGAAACTGCAAAAGGACCGAAATGTTTCAAATGTCAAAAGTTCGGACATTTATCGAAGAACTGTACCAACGCCGGAGCTAGCAGAGAAAGCGCCAACTGCGTTACATCATCCGATGAAATGACGACCGTGGTAGAGATGGGTGGAAGTAAGATTAAAGCGTTAGTAGTTACCGGAAGTTCAGTTAACCTCTTGGATGAGTTGTCATATGACAGCAAGAATATGCCGCTTTGCAAGTATACGACAAAAATTTTCACCGGACTAGGTGGAACTAAAGTACGTCCCATCGGAAGATTAGATGCAACGATTACCGTGAATGGCGAAACCTACAGAACTCCATTTTATGTCATCCCAAGTCACAACATGACCATGAAAATGATACTGGGAAGTGAATTCCTGGAACAAGCGAAACTGACGGTTGAGACAAATAGAGTTATAATCGAGAAACTGACATCTTTAAAGCAACTAAATTCAGTTGAACCAATAGAAGAAGAGGTTTTCAAGGTTAACATCTACGAGGGAGACATAGACATCGGTGTAGTCGGGGCCACAGCTGATGAGATAAGATCGTTGATTCGTAATTACGTCCCGAACAGGAACATCGAAAGCAACGTCAAAACCCGAATAGTAGTGCCAGACGATAATCCCATCTACCAAAAACAGCGGCGGTTATCAATCTTGGAGAAGCGCGTGTTAGACAAACAGGTGAACGAGTGGCTTGAAGAAGGAGTGATCCAACCCTGCAATTCGGAATACGCTAGCTCGATAGTAATAGTTCGCAAGAAAGGAGGAGATTATCGAGTGTGTATTGATTTTCGTCACCTCAATAGGATTGTTGTAAAATATCGTTTTCCGATGCCGAATATTGAAGAGCAACTCGATGCTTTGATGGGAGCAAAATTGTTTTCAACATTGGACCTTCGCAACGGATTCTTCCATGTGCCGATGGATTGGATACACAGAATTTTTAACCCACGACAACCACTATGAATTTCTGAAGACATCATTCGGTTTATGCAATAGCCCTGCAAGTTTTCTGCGATACGTTCAAGACGTTTTTCGAGACTTAATCCGGCAGAAAGTTGTTGCTAATTACGAAGATGACCTAATCATTCCAGCATCGGATGAAATCACGGCACTCGCAAAATTGAACAATGTTTTAGAGGTGGCTGCGGCAAGTTGACTGGATATTAACTGGAGTAAGTGTCAATTCCTTAAGTCACGTGTAGAGTATTTAGGACATGTCATCGAAGATTCAACACTTAAACCATCGCCGCGTAAGGTGCAAACCGTAGTAAATTTTCCAACCCGAACGAATATCAAGCAACTGCAGAGTTTCTTAGGCTTAACTGAAACCTTCCGCAAATTCATCGAGGGATATGCCAAAATTTCAGCACATCTTACGTATTTATTGAAAAAAGATGTTAAGTTTAACCTTGATTACAAAGAAGTCGCAGCATTTCAACATTTAAAGATATTTTGACGAAAGAGCCGGTACTGAGAATGTTTAACGAAAACAGCGAAACGGAGCTTCACACTGATGCTGTTAAAAGTGCCAGTTGGAAACACTTTTTAACAAATGTCAAAACGCATATATTTGAATAAACAAAGAGGCTCGCTCTCTTGCTTCAGCATTCTACGAAGAAGGTTGTGTTTCAATTAATTGACAATCTCTGCGCGTAAAGTGTTATCGATAAATCGATCAGATTCCTTTAGATGCAAGCAAGGACGGCTTAGGAGCAAAATAATGCAAAAGGAAGCACATGAAAATTATTTTCATCCGGTTCAGTACATGAGAAAATCAACGAATGTAGCCGAGAAAAACTACCATTCGTACGAATTAGAGATTTTAGCCATTGTCAAAGCATTAAAGAGGTTTCGTCCGTATTTACTTGGCAAACGATTCAAAATCGTAACAGATTGTGCAGCCTTTACGCGAACGGTAAACAAACCTGAAGTTCCCCGGAGAGTAGTCGGTTGGACTTTGAATTCGGAAGAGTTCGACTACGAAATCATCCATCGATCCTCAGAGAGGATGAAACACGTCGACGGCCTGAGTAGAAATCCAGTAATGCTCATAATAGACAGTCTTACAGCAACAATACGGGAACAGCAAAATAAGGATGAGAGGATAAGAACATTGAAAAAAATACTAGAGAATGATACTTATGAAGACTATTTAATACACGGTGGTATCCTTATGAAGCTAGTTGATGGGAGAGAAGTTATTGTGGCACCTTCCAGTGAGCCAAAGGAAATAATCAGACGGGCGCATGAGAATGGACATTTCGGAAGCAGAAAAATGGAGGAGCTACTCAAGCAGGATTATTTTATTCCCGACCTAACCAAAAAAATAAACAATTGTATCCAGAGTTGTGTGCTGTGTATTCTAGCGAAGGCCAAGCGCGGTAAAAAGGAAGGCATGCTACACCCAATCCCGAAAGGCGAATTGCCTCTGCAAACATATTACATTGATCACTTGGGACCAATGATGACGACCGGAAAGGGTTATAACTACCTACTCGCAGTCATTGACGGTTTTACCAAATTCTGCTGGATATACCCCACGAAGTCTACGGGCGCAAAAAAAGTATTGCAAAAGTTGGAACTGCAAGCGACCACATTCGGCGATTCACGGAGGATGATTACCGATCGAGGATCAGCATTTACCTCTCTGGAGTATATTTATTCATTTATTCATTAAACAGCCTAAGCCAATTACAAAATGAAACAAATTATAAAAAAATAAAAGTACAAGTAAAGTAAATTTTCAATTACAAAAGGTAAACCTATGAAAAATCAAAGGACAAATCATAAAGCAAAATTCAAAATTTTAAAACGGAAAATAAGAGGAGAAAAAAAGAGAAAAAAGTTGATTGTTTTTAACGATTTATCGCAGCAAGTAACTTTGTCTTAAAAATAAAGAAAGAATGGGGGTAAGTACCAAGCTCCAGGATATTGTGCATACGTTGTAACCGAAGCATCGGCGAATGAAAATATATATTAGTACGCGCAAACTGAATTTCAAAAATGTTTTTAGAACGAGAGGACCTCGCAGTATCGCGAAATTTTAAAGTCGCGAACAAGTTGCTTGAACTCCCACGAAGGCACAATTTGAACAGAAAACACTGGTCTAGATAAACTCGACGAGACTTAAGGTGCGGAAGGTTGAGAAATTGAAGTCTGTCCACATAGGACACAGCAGTGAGACCATATTTGTAAAATACAAGACGGATGAACTTCCGTTGAACAGATTCAATGGCATGTATCAGGTAATCCAAATACGGTGACCAAACTTGGGAACAGTATTCCAGGATCGGACGAACAAGTGACATATAAAATTGCACTAAGGATGACAAATTCTTGAAGGATTGGGACATTCGGAGAATGAACCCGGCGAAACGTGATGCTTTGGTCGTAATTCGAACGATGTGGGCATTGAACTTCAGTTTGGAGTCAAATATAACACCCGGATCTTTCACCTCTTCACACGGATGTAGAAGATGGTCGTTAAGTTTGAAAAGAGGAATAAAAGGCAAGGTTTTAAGAGAAAAGATCATAAGATGACATTTCGAGATATTTAGTTAAAGAAGGTTAGACTTGCACCATCTTATAAGCTCGTCAAGATCATTTTGAAATATGTTATAATCATTCGAAGACTTTATAACACGAAATAACTTGAAATCGTCTGCGTATAATAGACATGAGGAATTAATCCGAGCGGGAAGATCATTTACATAAATCAAGAAGAGAAGAGGACCAAGTATGGAGCCCTGGGGAACACCAGAGGAAGAAAAAAAAGGATTGGAGTATACTCCAAACAAGCTAACTCTATTTCTACGATTGGAGAGGTAGGAACGGAACCAGTTTAAAAAAACTCTGGATAAACCATAATACCTGAGTTTACAACACAAAACATCATGGTTAACTATATCAAAAGCTTTGGAAAAGTCAGTGAAGACAGTAACCACATCTAGTTGAGCATCCAAAGCAGATGAGACTGAGTTCACAAATTCCACTAGATTAGTCGCAGTTGATCGATTTTTGCGAAATCCATGCTGCTCAGCAGCTATTATGTTTTCGAGGGAAGAATAAATTCTGGAATGAACAACACGCTCAAGTAGTTTAGCAAAAGACGAAAGGAGGGAGATAGGTCTATAGTTTATAACCTGGGTAGGATCACCAGACTTAAGGATAGGAAAGACATTAGTTTATTTCCAAAACTCGGGGAAAATTCCTGATGATAAACTCATATTAAAAATTAAAGCCAGTGGAGTGCTTATAGAGGAAGCAAGGTGTTTGACTAATGAGTTTGGAATACCGTCAGGTCCAGGACCAACACTAGCGTATAATTGGTCAATGAAGAACGCAACCTCGTCTGGGGAAGTTTGGAACGGCGGTATAACGGGATGATTGGATGAAAGGAGAGGATTTAGCGTCGAAGGCGATTCTGTAGTGAAAGAAGTGGAAAACAGGAAGCAAACAAATTACACATAGAATCAGGCGAAAAAGCTGTTACATTGTCAAGAATCACAGACTCGGAAAATGAAATAGGGAACGAACATACGACCAAAAAGGTTTCAATTCATTAGAAAGAAGAGATTCTTCAATATTTAAGAAAAAGGTTTGCTTCGCAGTTCTGATTGTCTCTTTAGCGGCTAAACGAAGACGACAGTAATCCAACCTACTTTGGGAAGTCTTTAAAAGTTTGAACCGGCGATAGGCTCTGTCTTTTTTTCTGTGTGCAGATAAAGCAGTTTTAGTGAACCAAGGAACATCTGTTTTCTTTGATGGACGATAACGAGGAGTGAATCGCGAAATTAAATCGGACAACGTATTATGAAGGTTTGAGACTGCTTGATTGCAATTTAAATACCGCAAGCAGTCATACCAATAAACAGAAGATAGCTCATGAGATATTGCCCCAAAGTTAGCTTTTTTGAAGTTATATCGAATTAAAGAACCTGTTCTATTTCTTTTTGGTATCAAAAGATTCGCCGTGAAGGATAGAGAGGGATGATGGGGATCAGGTGGAACATACGGAAATAATGCAAAGATTTTTGCAAAGAACATAAGACGAAAACTCATCAAAGAAAGTTTCTAGGATTTCAGGAGATGAATTGCAGGGAATGTATACAGATGAAATTAAAATAGTATGAGACACAGTCATTAATTTAACGACAACACATTCAATAGGAGGTGATGGAAGGAAATCATCGCAACGTTCACTAGAAATATCCTTACGAACTGCAACTAAAACACCGCCACCGTCAGACTTTGAAGACCTGACATGAGATCGATCTGCACGATAAACCTCATGTAATGTGGAAAGCTCAGTGTCCAATATATTTTCCTTAAGCCACGTTTCGGTAAGACAAATTACATCATCATTTGCAAGGAGTACGTCAAATACTGCGAAGAACGACAGATAGACCATCACACAATCACGACTGGAGTGCCTAGGGGAAATGGGCAGGTAGAAAGATTACATAAACCATCAAAGAAGTCTTAACGAAGTTAACCATCGACGACCCCTCGAAATGGTTTCGATTTGTACAAAGTGTGCAGAGAGCCTTAAATTCTACATACCAGCGCAGCGTCAATACTACACCGACTGAGTTGATGCTAGGAGTAAAGATGAAAAACAAAGCAGATCCCCGGATACTCGAGGCAATTGCACAGGAACAACTAGAACAATTCTAAATGTCGCAAGATGAACTTCCATCGCACGCCAAGCAGAAAATTCTCGAAATTTAAGAGGAACAACAGCGCTCGTTAAACCGTGGACGAAATAAAGCTACTACGTATGCAGTTGGTAATCTTGTCGCCATAAAAAGAACGCAGTTTGCCACCGGATTGAAGCTACGCGGAAACTTTTTGGGACCATACGTAGTTACTAAAATTAAACGGAACGAGCGTTATGAGGTCGAGAAACGAGGACATGGAGAAGGTCCTAATCGCACATCAACGTCAGCGGATTATATGAAGCCCTGGTGTAATGATTCATCGGAGACCTATGACGAAAAGGATGGCCGTGTGGAGAGGGCAGTCTCTCGCGAACCACTGTCCGACGCGCAATTGAACGAGATGAGTTTTCACGTTAAATAGTCACGTTTCATTGTATCAATTGGATTGTAAACTTTTAATATATCCTTTATTTTCATTACATTCACATCTTTTATTCCCTAAACCCACATATATATACATACTTATATATATATATATATATATATATATATATATATATATATATATATATATATATATATATATATGTGTACATTTGTATTTTTATAATTTCGTTTCCAAATCTTCACACCCGCAAACTCACACACCTGCAAATTCACACACCCGCGATCTCACACTCCAACAATTTCACACTTCCGCGATTACATGCATGTGCTAGCACTGAATTTGGCCACTTTTATGCCACAAACACGCACTGAACCTATCGAACGTATCCGCCGTTCGAACGCTACCGTACGCAATTTTCAATGTCCTGCTTTTAAACGGCCCGACGGTCAACGGCCCAAGAGTTTGCTGAACCCGTCGAAGCTTTCCTAGCTTTGGGACCGGTTTTGCTGACGCATGTCAGCTGACGATTTCAGCTTCGTGCGATTGGCCAGAGCGTTGCACCTCGGGGCGGGGGGCATGCTGCTTGAGTGATGTGGTTGGAGTGCTCGTGAAATAATCGTGGCAGTCGTTGACCGTGGTGAATTGCAAGTGCCAATGGTTGTGGGTATCACAGGCTATGCGCCTGTGTGTAGACTCCATTGGCGTATCGTAAACCGAGCGGAGCCTGGATTTGGATATGTTGCGGCGATTATGTTAGCGTTGTTTGTTGTTGTGATTGCTGGCAACTTATCTGCAGAGTCTGTGACGTTGACTGTAATGTATTTTGCTGTTGAAGATACTTTAATTAGACAGGCCTGCGCGCATGATCAGGAACACTCCATCAAAACCTTACTACTTACTTATCTATATAGTCCAATATCCTTAATATACCTACATCTCTATTTTTATATCATTCAATATAAACAATACAATATAATTCATTAATAACAATATAATTCATTAATGTTGGGTGCAGGGTTGGGTAAAGTGGCGAACGTAACATTATCAATTTTCAAAAAACTGCGTTTACCCACACGATGGTTTGGGGTCTTCAAGAACAGACCAGTCCCATATTTTGCCGGTATGGGTTTGTGGGTCGACCACGTTGCGTGGCGAACGTAACAATTGCAGAATCGCGTCTGCACCACACACTAGGATATGCATAAATATCTTCGCGTCGACACTCGACGTTTCCCAATGGTTGCATTGAAGATAATTTATTATGTTACACTTGAGATAGTCGTAACCATGTCGTTCTCGTGAGCTTTGTTTATGAAGACTGTCGCCAAATATGCTATTTATAGGTATTTTTAATTAGGATACGATCTCTTCTTAAGTAAGTTAAAAAAGAGTGCTAGTTTCGTTAGAAGAATTCTCATGTGTAAATTTAGTCGTAGTTTAGGATTACGCGACTCTACACTGTCAAAAACATAAATAAAAGCGTGTTCCAAAAATAAATTTTGAGTTTTTTCTGATCCTTGCGAAGTTCGGAATATATATATATTCCCTTTTTTTGTTTTGAATATTTTCGAAAGCAAAAATAAAATTATTATTCGCGTCTCTTATGATGCGTTGCAATCGTTACCTACACAATAAATAAAAATAACCCTGAAAACAATAGTAAAATTAATTACTTTTTTTCTTCTACAGACAAGTCTCCTAAGTTCATTGCCATTACTACTTGACCAATCACACCTGACAGATGTCACTTTATCTGCAGGAGGAAAAACATTGCGCGCACATCGAGTTGTACTAAGTGCTTGTAGTTCATTTTTTTCTGAATTGTTTCGTACGCTGGACTCGTCATTTCATCCTGTAATCGTTATTCCCGGCGCATCGTTTGGCGCTGTTGTAGCTCTTCTTACATTTATGTATTCTGGAGAAGTAAATGTATTTGAAGACCAAATATCGCCCCTTATTGCACTGGCTGAGACATTAGGCATCAAGGGTTTGGCAGATTTCCACAATGTTAGTAAATTTTATTCATTCATTTAATAAAATAATTATTGTCTTCTGGTTGTAACATCCATTAACATCTCAATGACTTATTAGTAAAATTTCAAAAACTTGACGATTCATATGTGCTTTTCAAATGGGAAAATATAAATTTTATATATTTCATTTTTTTCAGAATTCACCCAAAGCACCAAAGTCTGAAACAAATGACATACTTCACATAGACGAGTCTCCTTCTTCGAAACTACCTTCATCTTTAGAAAATTTATTTATCAAATCACTGCAATTTTACCCAAACTTAATAACACAGCCATTAAATTTTTCCCAAGCGGCATTAAACAAAACATCTGAGCTACTTGCCAAATATCAACAATGCAATTTATTGCAACAAACTGTCAAAAACAGCGAATCTAATGTATTGGGTGTTGATAGCAATAAAAAAAACAATCAATCTTGTGACAAAAAACTAAAAGAAATGAAAAAAATTGATAAAGTTGTAGAAAATTTAAGAAGCGCCACATGTTTGCAGTCTACTGCTCCAAAGTTGCACATAAATACTCCATCATCACCACTTTCATCGTTGAAACTGAAGCCAGCTCAGTTTTGCCACCAACATTCATCTAATGGTGAGGCTACCAAAGGCAACGATGGAACGGAAACACCTACCCAATTAGCATTAGCCTACTCACCACCTGAGAACCTGTCAACTAGCGAATCTGTCCCCGAAAAGACAATGTCTACATCAGGTACGCCAAAGACACCGAATGCTAAACTATACGCTACATGCTTTATATGCCACAAACAATTGAGTAACCAATATAATCTTAGAGTTCACTTGGAAACTCATCAGAATGTTAGGTACGTCTGGTCTGAAAATTTAAACGAATTTATTACTATTTTTTATGAATTATCCAATTATTCTACTTCACAGATATGCTTGTAATGTTTGTGCACATGTATCACGAAGTAAAGATGCATTACGGAAGCATGTATCGTATCGACATCCCGGGGCACCAAGCCCATGCGAATCAGAAGCAAGAAGGAAACGGACCAAGCATTTTAGCTCCTCATTTCATTTGATGAAACAAGAAACTAATAATTTTCAGCAATCCAATTTAGCTCTGAGTTCTCCAAGTCAACCATTTATATTCCTACAGAGTAAATTTCATCAGCCCTCTGAAAGTCTTCAGTCGACTTCAACGCCAATACCTCCTGGAACGAGCTTTAAGAAGGAATCGACTATTTCAGAAATAAATGATGATACATGATGTAAATATCACGTTCTCCATGAAAACTACGATTCGCAAGACCGCAAAGCCAAGAAATGTGTCCATCACCCTTATCTGTGATAGTTAGATTCAATTGTTCAGAAATGAACAATGGAGATGAATATGAAATAAATAGCACCAGTCTACCCACCATCATCTTTGTTAAAATGAGTTTTAGATAATACGATAATCTGTAGCAATCATTGTTATTTATTTCTAGTTGAAAGAGTATATAAAAGACATTATTATTCGTTTGATATCACAAACAGTAACTGATTTTCGGTTGTAATACTAAAGAAATGTTAATCAACTTATATTAATGTCGAAGTTTTATTCATAGCGCTTGTATTATTTCTAAATACGGTAAAGGATTTTTGTTAGCTATCGCGAAAAAATACTCTTCTTGCTTCAAACGATATCCAAATTGACAATGGCATAAAATAGATCTTACACAATTGCAACCTCATCGGAACTATTGACAACCAATATAATTGATAGTGCAGTCAACCCTACACATAACCCACATATAAGAGAAATCAGTTTAGAATCACAAAATTTTCTTGACACACGTCTTTTTAACGCTTAGTACAAATCAAAACCTCTTCACTGCAACCCACTTTTCAGCAAAAACCGCACACTTCCCCATTGATTGAAAGCCATATTTGGGAGAAAATTCATTTGAAACCTTTTGTGCCACATCGGAAAACGCAAGCCAAAAACTTTTTCTGTTACAATGTATTGTCGTTTAACGACTGTATGTATGTATGTATGTATGCATGTATGCATGTATGTATGTATGTATGTATGTATGTATGTATGTATGTATGTATGTATATGTCATATGTAGTTTCATTATTTCTGAAATATCCTAAATTCCTGATTTTCTTCGTGATTTCCATACGAATTGTAGGAAAGTGTTAAAATCAATGAGTAGTGTGAAAGAAAATTTTTGCAGCTAAGTATATAATATAGCAGAATAGCAAACAGCACTAATAGTTCAACAAAATGTTGAGATTATCGGTTGAATCTTGAAAAAGTGTAAACCTAGAAAAAAAGATTAAATTGAGTGTAATCTCAAAAATAATCGACCGAAAAGATAAATTGATAAAATTGAATGCTGAATATAAGAATTTAAACAATCTATGAGGTGTAACCGTTGACATTCAACCTAACCCTAGTAATATCTAAATAAATAATATAATTGTTAACAACAACAATAATAAAAATAATAATAATAATAATAATAATCATAATAATAATAATAATAATAATAATAATAATAATAAATATAATCCTCTATATAATAATTACGATGAACTCATTTCAGTATATGGAATGAGCTAACATTAATCTTTTGTTGGATAGGAGTTCGGATTGAATGTTGACGCGGTTCAATTGGAGAAGGAGCCCTTGCCTTAGCAAAAACCGCACACATCCTCATTGATTGAAAGCCATATTTGGGACACACACATCCACATCCGAAAACGCAACTTATTCTGCTACAATACAGTAGGCGCTTGTTAAATTTGTGCAAACGACTGTATGTATGTATGTCATAGTTTCATTATGTCTGAAATATCCTAAATTACAGTTTTACTTCGTGATTTCCATACGAATTTTTACCTTTATGAAGCCTTTTTATGTATTTAGCTATTTTCATATCGACGCCTGAAAGACGAAAGAGCGCAAGGAAGTGTTATTATGATTTCTTATTTCGCAGTTGATTTTAACACAGTAAAAATTCAATATTTCATTATACATATGTAAAACGTGTAAAATCTTACGTAAGATGGAAGATGTAACTAAAATCTTACGAAATCTTTAAATGAATGAACTCAAAATTTCCACATATGATCATTACGTTATTCATGTAGGCTCCTTTTCTTCTTATAAATACTGATTGTCGATTGTTTTTATATCAACCTTTTTAGAAATACAAAAACCACCTTGATTCTTTATTTGATGAAAGCTTCTTAAACCAACAAATTTTTAAAGGAATTGAATACCGTAAGTACAAACTAGATACAAAAGAAAAATATCTTTTTTCCATTTGATTTTATCAAATTAAAAGAAGGTAGGACTGAATTGATTGAAAATTTTATCAAATCGTTACCACAGGGTCAGAGTTAGTAAAACTAGGTAATATTATTCGTATCAACCACTTGTTCATTGCGCATAGTAGTTTTTTATTGTTTTTAAATGAGTTTGTGATGCTGCCATGAAAAACTATGACTTTTTGCAAAATAAAAACGAGTGAAATTTTTTTATTCAAGACAGTTTCTTTGTTAAAATTGAAAAAAAACATCTGTCTATAAATTATTAAAAATTTTCTTTAATCACGAAAATGTTAAGCCATTTTAATTGGCAGAACAACAACACTTGTGTATAAAAGAAATAAGCTTTATTATCCGTAGCAAACCTGTACACATAGCGTAGTGGCAGTTTTTTGTTTGTTCAGAACATCTGGTTTTTATAAGCTTTCATTGACTAAGTGCAAGTTTTTTGTAATTTTTTTTAAATGTTTTTTGCTTATTTTATTTTTAAATTTAACAAGCCGCGAGGTGCGACCCTTGAGGTCCACACGGTCAACTTCCCAGTAATATCTACATAGATGTTAAAAATATTAAACACGATAATAATTATGGAAATAATATTAATTTTAATAATAAAAATTTACCTCTCATAAAAGCTATTGGAATGACTTAATATTCATCGTACCATCTACGCGAGCGTCAATTTATTACGTAAAGATTTTCGTGGATTGATTTGATTGAATATTCACGTTGATCAATCGGAGGGGGGACAGGTTACAAAGCCGTTTCTACGTTATAACAAACATGTTATTTTCCTATCGATGCTTCAAGGACAAAACAGCGCTAACAAAAATGAATGCAGTTTTTGTTATTACGCTCACTTAAGAGATTTTGTCGCGTGATGGCCATTTAGAATAGTTGCGGTCAAAATTGCCAGCATTTTGGCATAATCACTGAATTTGTATTTTTTCACGATTTTACATCAATGAAACGTTTTGAAAAACATTGATTATGCAATCAAAAATAGGTTCAATTGCATGTAAAAAGTAAAATATATGCATTTGAAATGATGAAGGAAGTAACTGAAATTTTACGAATACCTAAGAACAAAACTCCTAAAAACTACAACTTTTTATTTGATGAAAGCTTTTCAAAGCATATGATCTTTAAAAGTGTTGACTACAAAACATTTTACCATTCCAAACGTTGATTACCACAATTGCAAATTTGATTTGAATTGTATTGGTTTTCAAAATTTAA
This sequence comes from Oxycera nigricornis, assembly GCA_963942545.1. Taxonomy (NCBI): domain Eukaryota; kingdom Metazoa; phylum Arthropoda; class Insecta; order Diptera; family Stratiomyidae; genus Oxycera; species Oxycera nigricornis. Next base: position 52,541,233 of record OZ012663.1, read on the forward strand.
GCAGTTTTTTCATTAAAGTTAAAACATGGTTCTATGAAGACTATTAAAAATCTCCGCAAATTATGCAAATAATAATAAACTTTGATTGACTTTACAATAATGTCTTTAGAATAAGAGATTTAAGGTATACAAATTCGTATGAACCCTTTTTACATGGTGACTTTGAATGATTTTTTTTATTTTTAATTCAATTTGTTTTGAAATCATGAGAAAAAATTTTGCTGGTCTCTCTACAGAAATTGATAAAAGTTTATAAATTTTATAAACATTTATTATTACGATGTTTATTTTATTAACTATTAATTAATTTTTTTATGAAAAAACACTAATTTTCAATATTTTTTTATTAAATTAAAAAAATGCCTTTAAAGATTTTTTTAAAATTTAAAAACATCGTTAAAATGTTAATACGCGTCGATTGACACCTTAATGATGCAAAGATTATATTTGGTGTTCGAGATATAATGAATGACATAAATGACCATGAAGGTCATGATGACTTTTAATGATTTTTTATTTTTAATTTAATTTTTTTTGTTATCATGAAAAAAAATTGGTAATTTTTTCGCAAGAACTGTTTGGAGTATATAAATTATATAAACATTTATTACTAGGTGTTGAAAATCAAGTTAAAATTTGATGTTTTTGAAAAAAACCAAAATTTTTTGCACTTTTTTCAAAAAATTAAAAAACCGCTCTAGAGATTTTTTTAAAAATTTGACAGAATCATTTAAATGTCGATACACGTCGATTGACACCTTAATGATAAAAATCGCATGTTTGGTTCGTGAGATATAGCGCATAACATGCTTGACCTTCAAGGGGTGAAAACAGCAAACCCCCCCCCCCCCCGACCGAAGCTTCCCAAAAACTAATCAGCTCTTAAGATTGCAAAGACGCTTCGATTGACACCTTAACGAAGTCGATACGACTTTGTTTACGTGAGTTATGCTCGTAGAAAAACTGTCCGCGAACGCACATACGTACATACACACACACACATACATACTTCTTTCTAAAAACACTTTATATATACTCTATAGACCTCAAAACGTAAAGAAAAGTTGAAAATTTCAATTTCGATTTTCGAGGCGATTACAAGAACTTCCCATATACTGGGAAGTTAAAAAGAGCTCGAAGAACTTATTCCAAATTTCACTAAACAATGCAAATGCTACTTCTTTCCGATGTTCAACGGTGACGATATAAAGTTCCGTTCGCGAAATATGGTGCATGACCCAAAACTGGATATCTCAAAAAAATAACAACACCCCACACATGTTTACTGAAATCTAACCACCACATGTAATTGATTATACGCTGCGAAGTTGATACGATATTTTTTTACGTGAGTTATCGTCATAGAAGAAATGAACAAGTTCGAACGTACGGACAAGTTAATAAATTTAATTCAGGGTTGATATTAAAAAACTATATATTTATTTGGTAGTCATCGACTACATCGGCTTTCTTACAATTTTTAAAGAAGACTGAGCCTAAACTAATGATTCTTTGAATTTTATACGATCTTTTTGGTGAGTAGCATTTACACCGATATCTTGCATTGTGCCAGCATCGCGGCTTGTGTTGCTTGAGTCAGCGAAACGTGCCAGGATTCGCTGCCTCCCTGGCTTGATAGTTCGATGGTGTTGCATGTGCCCCTTGATGGTATATTTGATGTTTTGATGACTCGATGGGACAGTGGTGTTAACTCCTCCGCGCTAAAAATCGATTGCGCACAATCGTTTAGAAGTCAGGTAGGTCATTGAATCGTCTCAAGATTGAATTGCCGCCATGCGTTGAGCGATCAGGTATCGATGGTAAACGGTTGTTCACTTCATGCTTAACTTCTGGAATGGATGGATTTGTTTCAATCATATTTTTAACTTCCCAGTATATGGGAAGTTCTTGTAATCGCCTCGAAAATCGAAATTGAAATTTTCAACATTTCTTTACGTTTCGAGGTCTATAGAGTATATATAAAGTGTTTTTAGAAAGGGAGATGTATGTGTGTGTGTATACGTACGTACGTCTGTACGTTCGTGGACAGTTTTTTCTACGAGCATAACTCACGTAAACAAAGTCCTATCGCCTTCGTTAATGGGTCAATCGAAGTGTCTTTGCAATCTTAAGAGATGATCAGTTTTTTTGGAAACTTCGGTTGGGGGGTTTGCTGTTTTGCCCATTTGAAGGTCATCTATGTCATGCGTTTTATTTCGCGAACCCAACATACGATTTTCTTGAGCAAGGTGTCAATCGACGCGTATTAATATTATCGTAATTCTGTCAAGTTTCTAAAAAATTTCTTGGAGCCGTTTTTTAATTTTTTAAAAAAAAGTGCAAAAAATCGAGTTTTTTTTCAAAAACAATAAATTTTTAACCATATTTCAAAGTCCAAGTAATCAATTTTTATAGAATTTCTAAACTTCAAACAGTTCTTTTAAAAATGCCATCATAATTGTTTCTCATGATTACAAAAAAAATCAAATCAAAAATCATTAACAGTCACCATGATCTTCAAGGTCATTTCTGTCATGCATTATATCTCGCGAGCAAAACATACGATTTGCATTGATTACGTGTCAATGGACGCGTATTAACATTATTGTGAATTTGTTGAATTTTTAAAAAAAATCGTTGGAGCCGTTTTTTAATTTAAGAAAATAAGTGCAAAAAATTTAGTTTTTTTCATAAACAATTTTAACAATTAACTCATTCTTGTTACTGCTATGAATACCTCTTAGTTTTATTACTTAAAGTAGTAGTATTTTCAAAATGATTATTGTGTTTAATATTGTCGATGTTTATGTAGATATTACTGGGAAGTTGACCGTGTGGACGTCAAGGGTCGCACCTCGCGGCTTGTTTGAACTTGTTTTTCTAGTGAGTTTCCAAATAAAACACATGAAGATGGTATTTGTTGGCTATTGATGATTCGGCGCGAAGCATTTAAACTTCTCAGTAAGTGAGGCATGCAATCAGTTTTGCTTATGTCTACTACATTATTTTGGTTACAAACTAGTAGATTATTAATCGATTTACATTCATCCGTCAAAGCAAGGATTTGATCCTTGAATTTTAAAATTTTTGAAAAAGGAATAGCATACATTAAATTTTTTTTTATAACCTTAACCAACAAAGTTTGAAACAATTGATTTGTAGTGATCAGCATGTTTACAATGTATAAGATACATACATTATTAGTTATAAAGTCAAGAGCTTCTTCCACTGTCGAGTAAGCTACTGATTCTTTATCTTATAAATTTGTAGCGAATTTCTTTTCATCCTTGGATAAAATAACAGAATTAATAATGCCTAATTTGGCCCAATGAATTCCATAAAAAATATTTGTGAGTTCCTCTTTTATAAGTTTTAATCTCTATCTATCTCTCTAATCCAAAACGAGGCTATTTTTTCAGCATTATTTGTTTTTATCATTTCCTGAATTGTGTTTGCTACACGAGTTGTATTGTTTAGCCTTTCGTTGTTCAATTTATTTATTACCACTTGTTTATTATTATTTTCCAAAACATTTGTTATTTTTTGCTTCATGGTGACAGAATCATCATTATCAGCTGTACCTGCCAGCAATTTCCAGGCGCTTCCAATGTAATCTATAGATCTTTTACCTTTTGCGGATTTAAATTGCTGGTCATGCTAAGAATTTGTAGTGCTTCGTGGTCTAAGAAATGGAAAAGAGGATAATGGCGGATTGTCGAAAGATTAAGCAAGACGCTAATATTATCTGTTAATTTCGCGTATTGTTTCAGATTAATTACGTGTATGAACTTGAAATTGCCATTTCGTAATTTCGTTAGTCATGAGTTGAAAGTAGTGATGTAGGAGTTTGGGAAATTCAAAATATGAACGTTTGTTTGAGCAAAATGCATAAAACATCAGGAAAAAGTACCTATTAACTTTTGATTCTATCTTTATGTATAATTTTGCCTGATTCTGTAACTATTTTAGTATTTTTATTTTCCTTGGGGGTTTCTTGACGATAGCGTCGGGTTGATTTTGAACCTAATCGTTTCCTTTGTTTGACATAAACTACTTCTCTTATTTCGTACTTTTCATGTGGCTGACGTTTTTAACTTCCCAGTATATGGGAAGTTCTTGTAATCGCCTCGAAAATCGAAATTTAAATTTTCAACATTTCTTTACATTTAAGGTCTATAGAGTATATATAAAGTGTTTTTAGAAAGAGGTCTGTATGCGTGTGTGTGTGTGTGTACGTATGTACGTACGTGCGTTCGTGGACAGTTTTTTCTACGAGCATAACTCACGTAAATAACAACGTATCGATTTCGTGGAGGTGTCAATCGAAGCGTCTTTGCAATTTTAAGAGCTGATTAGTTTTTGGAAAACTTCGGTCGAAGAGGTTTTCTGTTATGCCCGTTTGTCATGCGTTATATCTCGGGAACCAAACATACGATTTCCCTCATTGAGACGTCAATCGACGCGTATTGACATTTATGTGATTCTATCAATTTTTTGGAAAAATTCTTGGAGCCGTTTTTTAATTTGTTAAAAAAAGTGCAAAAAATTAAGGTTTATTTCAAAAACAAGATGCGAAGTGCGACCCTTGAGGTCCACACGGTCAACTTCCCAGTAATATCTAGATAGACATTAAAAATATTAAACACAATAATAATTATGAAAATAATACTATTTTAAATAATAATAATGAGAGGTATTCATAGCAGTAACAGGAATGAGTTAATATTAATCATATCATCTACGGGACTATCCATTGATTACGTAAGGCTTTTGGTGGATGCTGGAAGATTGATTTAATCAATCAGTCGTAGGGGACCTTTTCTACGGTATTTGTTATTTTCACATCGATGATTGAAGGAAAAAAGAACGCTAGCAAAAATGAATGCAGTTTTTGTTATTACTCTCCTTGAAGAGATTTTTCACGTGATGACCAGTTTGAATAGTTGCGATTAAAATTGCCATGACTTCAGCATAGTTACTAAATTTATATTTTTTCACGATTTCCCATCAATCAAATTAATAATTACTATATATTTCCTACTGGTCTTAATAAATTTTGAATATGAAGTCAAAAATAGGTTCAATTGCATGTAAAAAGTAAAATGTAATTACAAATGATGATAGCTGTGGAAATCTTACGATTACTAAAGAATGAACCTACTAAAAACTACAATTTTTTATTCGATGAAAGCTTTTTAAACCATATAATCTTGCAAAGTATTGACTAAAACATTTCACCATTCAAAACGTTGATTACCACAAATGAAAATTTGATTGAAACTTTGATGGTTTTCGAAATTTAAGCAGTTTTTTTTAAATTAAAAGACTGTAGAAACTATTAAAAATCTGCTCAAATTATGCAGATATTTTATAACTTTGATTGAATTTACAACAATTTCTTTAGAATAAAAGATATATAGTAATATCATTCGTATGAACCCTCTTTACATTTTAACCTTGAATGATTTTTTATTTTTTATTTAGTTTTTTTCATAATCATGGAGGACAATTTTGCTGGTTTCTCTTCGAAAACTGACAAGAATGTATAAATTTTACAAACATTTATTACTGTGCTGTGCAAATCAGGTTAAAAAAATATTTTTTATGAAAACACCCTAATTTTTGCCATTTTCTTCTATTAAATAAAAAAACCGCTGAAACGAATTTTTATAATGTTAAAATAATCAAAAAGATGTTAAAACACGTCGATTGACCCCTTAATGATGCAAATATTTCATCTAGTTCGTGAGATATAGTGAATGACAGAAATGACCTTGAAGGTCATGATGACTGTTAATGATTTTTTATTTTTTAAAGAAATGTTGAAAATTTCAATTTCGATTTTCGAGGCAATTACAAAAACTTCCCATATACTGGGAAGTTAACAATACATTTTTAACCTTATTTTCAAGCCCAAGTAATCAATGTTTATATAATTTATATACTCCAAACAGTTTTTGTAAAAACTCCATCAAATTTTTTTTTAATGATTACGTAAAAAATCATCAGTCATCATGACCTTCAAGGTCATATTTGTCATCTGCAACTGCTACACCCAATCATATTTCCTAGTTCAACATCGAGGTCGCAATCTTTTTTATCGATATGAACTATCTAAAAAAATTACGCTGTCCTAAAAAGGGATCAACTAATCACTAATTAGTGTAATTAACTATAAGAGTTATTTAAATCTTATTATCACCCCAATAAAATAGTTTAAAATATTAATCTTGAATTAAACTTTACCTCTCATTATTATAATTTAAAATAGTATTATTTTCAAAATTATTATTGTGTTTAATGTTGTCGATGTTTATGTAGATATTACTGGGAAGTTGACCGTGTGGACCTCAAGGGTCGCACCTCGCGGCTTGGTTCGTTTAAGGCATTGGTTGCATTGTCATTAAAAAGTGGGGGCTTATTTTTGGAGAGATTTTTGGACACACGTCCATCCACCCCTCTTAAGAGCGATGTCAAGGGTTTCACAATTTTTGCGTAATCGCGAATGAAACGGCGATAATACCCTGATATTCCGAGAAAAGATCGCAGATCTTTCAAGTTTTTTTGGTTGTGGAAAATCGGCTATTGCTCGTACTTTCTTTGAGTTTGTTTTAATTACGTCTTTTCCAACAACATATCCTAAGAATTCTAGCTCGTTGTGCAAAAATTCACACTTATCAATTTGAATTTTCAAGTTTGCAGTCTCTAAGATATGGAAAACTTTTGCTAGGTTTTCAAATGTTATGTTTCATCTTTCCCAAATATAATGATATCGTCGATGTATGTATAACAGCTTTTTCCTATTTCGTCTCGGAGAATATCGTCCAATAGTCTTTGGAAAATTGAAGGGGAATTTTTCAGACCAAATGGTAGACGGGTGTATTCGAATTTATCATTATTAATGGAAAATGGCGTTTTTTCTATGTCTTATAAGTTATTGAGATCGTATGATCTCGTTTAATACCAACTTAAGACTAAATTTCTTAATTCTATTATCCACCAGGAAACCTTCTGACGCGCAGGTCAGGGTGGACGGAAAATTCCATTACATGGTGTTTGATCTTGTTCAAACAATTAGTTGAACAACAACGAGCTCGCACCATGTGTTGTTTGAACAACAACGAGTTCACACCATGTGTTGTTTGAACAAGATCCTTAACAATTCAAATACAGAGTTCTTAGTTCTAAATGCATGCGGCAAACATCTTGCATGGCTATTATAATAATGCAAACATGTTGCATTTTATGCGTGGCTGTTACTACCCCACCCATTAAACTGATTCGTCCCGAATCTGTTGACGATTGAAGGCAGTGTTGTTTATGATCTTTTCGATTTTATTCTCCATGTTGAACATCGTGATCTGTGTGGTAGTCGGTGTGACAATCATTGGCTTACAGATTTCGTTTACCGAGTTCGCTTCCAAACGATACTTTTCGATGTTCAAATTATTTGGCGTTTGTGGGCTCATTAATGGGTAAACCGTGGCGTTCTGTTCCTGGTTTTCTCGGAGATCGTGGCAGTTTCGTCATTTATATTGATTGTTTTTTCGTCGATTCGATAGGAGCGATTTGGTAGAAGGGTGTTGTCTTACATGTGGCGACGTTGCTATTGAATATCACCGAGAGGCATTTGTCGAAACGGTCGTGCTTGCAAGCTTGTATGTCTTGCCCTTTTTACAGTTGAACAATGGAAATGTTTCATTTTTACGTTCGGCAGCATACTTGTCTCTTAAATCTAATATAGACTATTATAACACATCTTTTTATATGTGGTATTTTGATAATACATTTAAACATATTATTAACTTCCCAGTATATGGAAAGTTCTTGTTATCGCCTCGAAAATCGAAATTGAAATTTTCAACTTTTCTTTACGTTTCGAGGTCTATAGAGTATATATAAAGTGTTTTTAGAAAGAAGTTTGTATGTTTGAGTGTATGTACGTACGTACGTGCGTTCGCGGGCAGTTTTTCTACGACCATAACTCACGTAAACAGAGTCTAATCGACTTCGTCAATCGAAGCGTCTTTGTAATCTTAAGAGCTGATTAGTTTTTGGGAAACTTCGGTCGGGGGGGTTTGCTGTTTTCACCCCTTGAAGGTCAACCATGTTATGCGCTATATCTCACGAACCAAACATGCGATTTTCATCATTAAGGTGTCAATCGACGCGTATTAACAATTTTATGAATCTATCAAATTTTTAAAAAAATCTTTGAAGCCGTTTTTTAATTTTTTTTAAAAAAAGTGCAAAAAATTAGGGTTTTTTTCAAAAACACAAAATTTTTAACCTGATTTTCAAACCTAAGTAATCAATGTTTATATTATTTATCTACTCCAAATAGTTTTTGTGAAAAATCAGCAAAAGTTTTTTTCATGATTACAAAAAAAAATTAAATAAAAAATAAAAAATCATTAAACGTTCAAGGTCATTTACGTCATTCATTATATCTCGAGAACCAAATATAATCTTTCCATCATTAAGGTGTCAATCAACGCGGTTCAACATCTTTATGATGTTTTTGTATTTTAAAAAAATCGTTAAAGCGATTTTTTTGATTTATTAATTTTTTTTTGAAAAGTAGTGTTTTTTTCAAAAAAAAATTCATTTTTAACCTGATTTGCACATCGTAATAGTAAATGTTTATAGAATTTATAAACTTTTATCAATTTTTGTAGAGAAACCAGCAAAAACTTTTCTCATGATTACAAAAATAAAAATAAAAAATCATTCAGTCACCACGTAAAAAGGGTTCATTCGAATCATTATACCTTAAATCTCTTATTCTCAAGACATTGTTGTAAAGTCAATCAAAGTTTATTAATATTTTCAAAATTTGAGCAGATTTTCAATAGTCTTCACAGCACCATGTTTTAACTTTAATAAAAAACTGCTTTGAAACCTGCCCCCCCCCTCCGGTTGATCCACGTGAATATTCAATCAAATCAATCCACGAAAATCTTTACGTAATCAATTGACGCTTGCGTAGATGGTACGATGAGTATTAAGTCATTCCAATAGCTTTTATGAGAGGTAAATTTTTATTATTAAAATTAATATTATTTCCATAATTATTATCGTGTTTAATATTTTTAACATCTATGTAGATATTACTGGGAAGTTGATCGTGTGGACCTCAAGGGTCGCACCTCGCGGCTTGTTTGGCATTTTGATTTAATGCGAGTTTCCCCATGGATAGAGTGCACACTAAAAGCATTTTTTATCCTTGATATGCCAACTCAAAATGGAAGGTTTTTAATAAAATTCCTGTCGGCTCCTGTATCCAAGAGGAGTTTAATTTTATGTCCGTTGATCAAATCATGCTCAATATAAGGAAGGCATGCTCCCGATTCTAAGATCCTAACACCGTTGTTACTTTTTGGTTTTCCCGTTGTTAATGAATTCAACTGGTGTTTTCTTGAGAAATTGTGGTTAGAAGGTTTTGAGCGGAAATTGCTATTCCTTTTAGAATTTTGCCTATATCCAGATAATGATGGATCTACTTCCATTGGTTCGACTGGAGGTTGATTTTTATATTCCTGCTCTTTGTGGACAACTTTATATTGTGGATTTTTTCCTAAACCCTGTTCCTGGACAACTTTATATTGTGGATTTTTTCCTAAACCCTGTTCCCTATTAATATTAGATTTAGCGAACGCTGTAGCGAAATTGTACCTTTGCCTATTGGATTCCAGTTCTTGTGCGAGGGCTAACGCTGATGGTAAATCTGCTGGTTGACTCGCGAACAGGATATCCCCGATTGGCCGTTTAAGCCCAGAAACGAATATGCGCAATGCGTCGCTTCGATATTGTTCGTTCAGGGACTTTAGAACATCGCTATCGTCTCCATATTGCATGATAGATTTATTTGTTATGGAGGTCAGCTGTTTTTCAACCACGTCGTAAAATTCAGATATTGACAATCTACCTTGTCTAAGAGTAGACAGTTCCTGCTCCAACAAATATAATGGTCTCTCTTCGGAATATGTATGGTCTAGTCGAGCAATTATGGCCTCAAAATTGAGCGGAGTACTAAATGATGACAAGACCATATCAGCTGAACCAGTAATCTTATTGCGGATTATAGCAACAGCCTGGTAATATATATCAGAGCCAGAGTATTCTTGGTATGGCTTAATCGCAGCTCTTGCTGATTGTCGCCAAGATGGATATCTTTCCATAATGCCACTAAACTCCTGCGTTGATTTAGGCAGATCAAGTCTTAGGCTACAATCAACTCTTCTAGAGATGTTGATTTCCTCATATCTTTCGACGGAAGGTCCTGGCGGTTTTAGCTCCATTAACGAAGCTTGAAATTCTTGCCTTAGCTGAGTGGCTACGGCGCTAACTTTTTCAGACCTTTGGACGGACGAACCTGACTGTCTTAGCTCCCTTAACGAAGATTGGAATTCTTGCCTCAATTGAGGTAATCCTTTCCATCATCTCGGTGATGGCTTCAGCAGTCAACGACATTTTTAACAAAACAAAAAAAAATTTGGTAACCACTGTCTACTCGGCTTGACAAATTTCAACACAAGATTTTCACACAACACTACAAATATGTTATACAAAGTATATAAATAAAAATATAAAAGCAGAATATAAAAAGTAATTTCCTAAAGTACATACATTAATCAATTTTACATTTCCTCGTTCGTTGCCATCTGATGTTGTCTGCCGATGACGATGAATTTCCCAGTTGATGTTCACTATTCCGTGTGACTTTCCCTGTAGAATTCCTAATCGCAGGTCCTTCGCACGCTCAGCGATCGAATACGTAAATGTCTGATGTTTGTATGAAGTGAATTAAACTTATTTTTCCACTTTTTCTAGTAATCACTGAATATGTTCGTATTATAAACTTCCTTTTCACAAAAAACTTTATCGCGGGGTTATGGGTATCTTTTGGTATACATAGTCCTAGTACTAGGACTTCTGAACTTACGTTGGGCGCCAATTAAGTTTTTAAATAAAACTCTTCGAATTATAAGTTATTGAGATCGTATGATCTCGTTTAATACCAACTTAAGACTAAATTTCTTAATTCTATTATCCACCAGGAAACCTTCTGACGCGCAGGTCAGGGTGGACGGAAAATTCCATTACATGGTGTTTGATCTTGTTCAAACAATCAGTTGAACAACAACGAGCTCGCACCATGTGTTGTTTGAACAACAACGAGTTCACACCATGTGTTGTTTGAACAAGATCCTTAACAATTCAAATACAGAGTTCTTAGTTCTAAATGCATGCGGCAAACATGTTGCATTTTATGCGTGGCTGTTACTTGTCTGACTCATTAAGGAGAATCTGATGGAATCCGCTTTTAAGATCAATAAAAGAAAATAGCTCATTTTCCCTAAATTGGTGACGACCTCGTTGATTTCAGGTATGGGATACCTGTCGGCGATAGTTATGGAATTCAATTTAAGGTAATCTACTACCATGGGCAATTTTTTTTCGCCCGAAGCGTCTCCTTTTTTCGGGACTATCACCACCGGTGAGTTAAAGGGGGATCTCGAAGGTCTAATAATCCCATCGGCGAGTAGTTTTTTTACTTGTTCCTCGATTTTCGACTTCAGAGCCATAGGATATGGATAGAACTTAGAATATACTGGGTTAATAGATTAAGTGCGGATTTCACCTTAAACCTTAGTTGTAAACGTTAAACGCTCTTCAGGTTCAGTGAGAAGTTTTGAAAATCTATTTATCGCAGTAGTCAATTTAGTTGAGGTTTTAGAATTCAGATGAGATGCTCTCATACTAATATGGTTATCATTTTTGGAGATATGTTGCTTGAGAGGTATGGAAACCTTGGCATTTTTTGTCATGTAGTTATCTTTGGTGTAGATAATGGCATTTAACTTTTCCAATGCAACAACTTTTGCACTGAGGTCCCAAATAGTTGGACGTGAGCATGGTGTGTTAATAAACCATTTCCTGCTAGAGATTTTGTAAAGAATTCTCTTGTGTTATGAATTGGATCTTTGATATGGCGTGGCTCGATGTAATTGTTGTTCGACCCAGTATCAACAAGAAATTTCAGCTCTCCACTTCTTAGTTTAAACTGAAAGTAGGGGAGTGAAGAGCGGTTCATCCTTAAACATAAACGTCATCAAGCTGTTCTGGCTGGTTGAGGGCTGAGTTATTGGTTCTACTTCCCTGCTCCAGAAGAGTGGGTTCCTGATTATTGAGTTCAGCTGGGAAAGGTTCCGTATCATCCAACTCTAAATATTCTAGAAATTCTTTTTCATCAGCGAGCTCAGGATTGTCGAACATTTCGTTACGAATTTCTGGTTGTATGTTAAAATTGTGCGTTGTAAAACGGGTGCGCTGCATTTTGTTAGCCTGTTGAAATGGTCCTACCTGTGGTCGTTTCTGACCAAACCCATTATCAAATCGTGGCCTATGAATAGTAGATTATGAAGTCGTACTGAAGAATCGACATCCATTGGTTCCGGCCTGTTTATCTTCGGAGGGAGTTGTCGAGGTCTTGGCGGAGCTACAGGTGGATGCTGAAAATAAAATCGAGACGGTTGAGCTGTTTGCGGGCTACTCACAAGTTCTGGATAGAATTGAAGTCTTGGAGCAGTTATTGATGCTGGTGGACGTCGATTCACACCTTGCTTCCGAGGTGGTAGCTTCGGAGGAAACTGAGCGTAGGACCTGTTTGGGTATGTTTGCGAATGATAAGCGCGTTGTACACGAAAATCAATGATTTGCAACTTCAAGCAGAGATGTGATCCTTGTGGCAAATCCACAGGTTCTCGGATACTAAGTAATCTGGGAAGATCACCTTTTAGTTCGCGGACAAATGTATCCAGCGCCTTATCTCTATAAGCTTCAGTCATTATGTTAAGTGACTCCTGAATTATTCCATTGAACCTAATTTATTTATTCTAAACATATCCAGTCGTCTACCCAAAAACACTTTATATATACTCTAATGACCTTAGAACGTGAAGATATGTTGATAATTTCAATTTGAATTTCCGCAGCAGCCATAAAAATTTCTCATATAGTGAGAAGTTAAAAAAATAACAACAATGAAAAGGAACTATGAAGAGGATGATCGTCCCTTAGCGACTTGGTTTAATAATTTATTTATTTGTTTGTTTGGAAGCCTAAAAAATGTATTTACTTTCAAAGTTTTTTCGAATTTTGCAGATGCATCTGTCTTTGAATGGATTAATTATATAATTCCTAAGAAGTTGACTGACTCTTCAGCAAAAAACATTTATTGCAGATATTGGGAAGAAGTTCTTCGAATCGCATCGAAAATCTAAATTGAAGTCGTATTGACTTCGTTGAGGTGTCAAGCGAAGCGTCTTTGCTATTTCAAGAACTCATTAGTTTTTGTCAAACTTCGGTCGAGGGTGTTTGCTGTTTTGACCCTTCCATTCCAATTCTGGATTGATAGGATAGAATTTGCAGGATTTTAAGGTATCTATCGACGCTTAGTATTATTTGTGTGATTCTTTCAAATTTTTAGATAAAACCTACATTTTTTTTAATTTAATTAAGAAATAGTGCAAAAACTTAAAAAAAACCTTAAAAAATTAATTTTTACCTGAACTGCACACCAAAATAGTCATTGCTTATAAAATTTATAAAATGTAAACAGTTTTTGTATGAAAATCAATAATTTTTCTCATGAGTACGAAAATAATTGAATCAAAAATTAAAAATCATTCAAGGTCACCATGACCTTCATTGCCATTTCTGTCATGCACTATATTTCGCAAACTAAATATAATATTTGCACCATTAACGTGTCAATCGACGCGTATTATCATTTGTGTGATTCTTATAAATCTATAAATAAAAGCTAGAGCCTTTTTTTAATTATATAAAATAAATGCAAAAAATTAGGCCTGCGCCACACACGAATCAATGTTTGTAAAGTTAATAAACTATAATCAACACTTTTTTCATGATTACAACAAAAATTAAATAAAAAATAAAAAATCATCAAAAGTCACAATGTAAAATGGGTTCATACAAATTATTTTTCCTGATATCTCCTATTCTGAAGTCATTGTTGTTAAGTTAATCAAAGCTGATCAAAATTTGCAGAGCAGATTTTCAATAGTTTTCACAGTACCGTGTTTATATTTTAATGAAAAAACTGCTTAAATTTTGCAAAAAAAAAATTAAATTAAATTTGCAATTTGTGGTAATCAACGCATGAATGGTGAAATGTTTTGTAGTTAATACTTTGCAACATCATATGCTTTAAAATGCGGTCATCAAATCAACAATTGTACTTTAAAGTTTTTTTCTTAGTCTTCGTACGATTTCAATTACTTCCACCCTCATCATTTGTAATACTTTTTATTTTTCACATCCAGTTAAATCGATTATTGACTGCATACTCAATGCTTTTCAAGACCAACTGCAAAATGAACAAGCCGCGAGGTGCGACCCTTGAGGTCCACACGGCCAACTTCCCAGTAATATCTACATAGATATTTAAAATATTAAACACGATAATAATTATGGAAATAATATTAATTTTAATAATAAAAATTTACCTCTCATAAAAGCTATTGGAATGACTTAATATTCATCGTACCATCTACGCAAGCGTCAATTGATTATGTAAAGATTTTCGTGGATGGGTTTGATTGAATATTCACGTGGATCAATTGGAGGGGGGACAGGTTGCAAAGCCTTTTCTACGTTATTTGTTATTTTCATATCGATACTTGAAGGACAAAACAGCGCTAACAAAAATGAAGGCAGTTTTTGTTATTACGCTTACTTAAGAGATTTTGTCGCGTGATGGCCATTTTGAATAGTTGCGGTCAAAATTGCAAGCATTTTGGCATAATCACTGAATTTGTATTTTTTCACGATTTTACATCAATGAAACGTTTTGAGAAACATTGATTATGTAATCAAAAATAGGTTCAATTGCATGTAAAAAGTAAAATATATGTATTTCAAATGATGAAGGAAGTAACTGAAATTTTACGAATACTAAAGAACAAAACTCCTAAAAACTACAACTTTTTATTTGATGAAAGCTTTTCAAAGCATATGATCTTAAAAAGTGTTGACTACAAAACATTTTACCATTCCAAACGTTGATTACCAAAATTGCAAATTTGATTTGATTTGTATTGGTTTTCAAAATTTAAGCAGTTTTTTCGTTAAAGTTAAAACACGGTTCTGTGAAGACTATTAAAAATTTTCGCAAATTATGCAAATAATAATAAACTTTGATTGACTTTACAACAATGTCTTTAGAATAAGAGATTTAAGGTATACAAATTCGTATGAACCCTTTTTACA
This sequence comes from Oxycera nigricornis, assembly GCA_963942545.1. Taxonomy (NCBI): domain Eukaryota; kingdom Metazoa; phylum Arthropoda; class Insecta; order Diptera; family Stratiomyidae; genus Oxycera; species Oxycera nigricornis. The sequence goes on from OZ012663.1 coordinate 52,556,530, forward strand.
TGGTAACTTTGAATGATTTTTTTTATTTTTAATTCAGTTTGTTTTGAAATCATGAGAAAAAATTTTGCTGGTCTCTCTACAGAAATTGATAAAAATTTATAAATTTTATAAACATTTATCATTACAATGTTTATTTTATTAACTATTAATTAATTTTTCTATGAAAAAACACTAATTTTCAATATTTTTCTATTAAACTAAAAAAAAATGGCTTTAAAGATTTTTTTAAAATTTAAAAACATCGTTAAAATGTTAATACGCGTCGATTGACACCTTAATGATGCAAAGATTATATTTGGTGCTCGAGATATAATGAATGACATATATGACCATGAAGGTCATGATGACTTTTAATGATTTTTTATTTTTTATTTAATTTTTTTTGTAATCATGAAAAAAAATTGGTAATTTTTTCACAAAAACTGTTTGGAGTATATAAATTATATAAACATTTATTACTGAGTGTTGAAAATCAAGTTAAAAATTTGATGTTTTTGAAAAAAAACCCGATTTTTTGCACTTTTTTTCAGAAAATTAAAAAACCGCTCCAAAAATTTTTTTTAAAAATTTGACAGAATCACGTAAATGGTTAATCTGCTGGTTGACTCGCGAACAGGATATCCCCGATTGTCCGTTTAAGCCCAGAAACGAATATGCGCAATGCGTCGCTTCGATATTTTTCGTTCAGGGACTTTAGAACATCGCTATCGTCTCCATATTGCATGATAGATTTATTTGTTATGAAGTTCAGCTGTTTTTCAACCATGTCGTAAAATTCAGATATTGACAATCTACCTTGTCTAAGAGTAGACAGTTCCTGCTCCAACAAATATAATGGTCTCTCTTCGGAATATGTATGGTCTAGTCGAGCAATTATGGCCTCAAAATTGAGCGGAGTACTAAATGATGACAAGGCCATATCAGCTGAACCAGTAATCTTATTGCGGATTATAGCAACAGCCTGGTAATATATATCAGAGCCAGAGTATTCTTGGTATGGCTTAATCGCAGCTCTTGCTGATTGTCGCCAAGATGGATATCTTTCCATAATGCCACTAAACTCCTGCGTTGATTTAGGCAGATCAAGTCTTAGGTTACAATCAACTCTTCTAGAGATGTTGATTTCCTCATCTTTCGACGGAAGGTCCTGGCTGTTTTAGCTCCATTAACGAAGCTTGAAATTCTTGCCTTAGCTGAGTGGCTACGGCGCTAACTTCTTCAGACCTTTGGACGGACGAACCTGACTGTCTTAGCTCCCTTAACGAAGATTGGAATTCTTGCCTCAATTGAGGTAATCCTTTCCATCATCTCAGTGATGGCTTCAGAAGTCAACGAAATTTTTAACAAAACAAAAAAAAATTTGGTAACCACTGTCTACTCGGCTTGACAAATTTCAACACAAGAATATGTTATACAAATATGTTATACAAAGTATATAAATAAAAATATAACAGCAGAATATAAAAAGTAATTTTCTAAAGTACATACATTAATCAATTTTACATTTCCTCGTTCGTTGCCATCTGATGTTGTCTGCCGATGACGATGAATTTCCCAGTTGATGTTCACTATTCCGTGTGACTTTCCCTGTAGAATTCCTAATCGCAGCTCCTTCGCACGCTCAGCGATCGAATACGTAAATGTCTGATGTTTGTATGAAGTGAATTAAACTTATTTTTCCACTTTTTCTAGTAATCACTGAATATGTTCGTATTATAAACTTCCTTTTCACAAAAAACTTTATCGCGGGGTTATAGGTATCTTTTGGTATACATAGTCCTAGTACTAGGACTTCTGAACTTACGTTGGGCGCCAATCAAGTTTTTAAATAAAACTCTTCGAATTATAAGTTATTGAGATCGTATGATCTCGTTTAATACCAACTTAAGACTAAATTTCTTAATTCTATTATCCACCAGGAAACCTTCTGACGCGCAGATCAGGGTGGACGGAAAATTCCATTACATGGTGTTTGATCTTGTTCAAACAATCAGTTGAACAACAACGAGCTCGCACCATGTGTTGTTTGAACAACAACGAGTTCACACCATGTGTTGTTTGAACAAGATCCTTAACAATTCAAATACAGAGTTCTTAACTCTAAATGCATGCGACAAACATCTTGCATTGCTATTATAATAATGCAAACATGTTGCATTTTATGTGTGGCTGTTACTACCCCTCCCCTTAAACTGATTCGTCCCGAATCTGTTGACGATTGAAGGCAGCGTTGTTTATGATCTTTTCGATTTTATTTTCCATGTTGAACATCGTGATCTGTGTGGTAGTCGGTGTGACAATCATTGGCTTACAGATTTCGTTTACCAAGTTTGCTTCCAAACGATACTTTTCGATGTTCCAATTATTTGGCGTTTGTGGGCTCATCAATTGGTAAACCGTGGCATTATGTTACTGGTTTTCTCGGAAATCGTGGCAGTTTCGTCATTTATAATGATTGTATTTTCGTCGATTCGATAGGAGCGATTTGGCAGAAGGGTGTTGTCTTACATGTGGCGACGTTGCTATTAATATCATCGAGAGGCATTTGTCGAAACGGTCGTGCTTGCAAGCTTGTATATCTTGCCTTCTTTACAGTTGAACAATGGAAATGTTTCATTTTTACGTTCGGCAGCATACTTGTCTCTTAAATCTAATATAGACTACTATAACACATCTTTTTATATGTGGTATTTTGATAATACATTTAAACATATTACTGCTTATAAAACTTTTTATATTTGATGATGCAATTAATTCATTAGTCGTTATAGGTAATTCATCCTTTTTTAACAGGATTAACAATGTTTAGTTGTGGTAGTGCAACCGAGCAGACAGCGTTTATTAATAGTAATATGACCCTTTCTAAATGGTTTCTAAATGGAATAGTTTGGAATAAATTTGGGAATTTTGTATTATTAGTATCATAATAGCCATGTTTCATTGAGTTAAAATGACTAGTTACTTCGTTTATTTTACCAGTTAACTCTCAATTTATTCCTACCTGCTGATTTTCGGCATCTATTAATCTAGATTGACGTTCGCCCAGTAAAAGAGAATCGTCATGATCTGGCGTACCAGCTATAAATTTAATAACAGAACCGATGAAGTCAATTGACCGCTTTTGCCTACCGAGTCTTAATGATATAAGTAATCTAGATATTGCGTTTGCATCCGCGTCCAGTGACTCCTTTTGTTCGGATACTCCAAACATGTTTCCTAAATTAACTATGTCCGCCCCAATTTCTTCAGAATCGGTTAGGTTATGTACTTTGAGGAAGTATAATCAAAAATTTTGCAATTGGCGGTGGCGAGTAGTGTCATTATGGAAGAGTGAAATTAACGGATGTTATCCTTGTGTACCTCCTTACCATCTACTAGTACTGCAGTACCTAGATCTTTTTGCACTACTTTTTTATCGTACTTGTTCGATAATTTTTTTCCGCAACGCTTATTAGTTTTTACATAGATTATCTGTCCCTCCCTGAAGGCTCTACTAAAACGTTTTTTGTTAAGGTGTGCGTTCTGCGTCCTTTGCGCATTTAATAACAATTCCTGGGTATTGGATCTACTCGACTCAGAAATTTCCCACAGCGAGTCAATTGGTCTTTTTTTCGTCACGGAGTGTATAGAACCATTATACCTTATTACAGCTATTTGTATGATTTCACTAATAGCCGTAAGCTGCATCTCCCTTTTAATTGCCCTAGATATCTCACTTAGAGTTGAATGGAATCTCTCGACCTGTCCATTGCTTGTGCTGTGCAAAGCTGGAACTTTATGATGCGACATTCCAAAGTGGTCCCTTATAAGAGATTGTATAACACTAGAACAGAATGATGGCTCGTTATCCGTCACTAATACTCTCGAATTTTTAAAGTGCCCAATTATTTTGATAATAGGTATTTTCAGATCTACTATAGAACGTGAGGCAATTTGTTCTATTAGCGCAAATTTCGAAAACTTGTCCACACATGTTAAGAAATAATGGTTCTGTGTGATATAGATATCCATGTGCAATATTTCGCCTGGATATTTGGGTATTGGTGTAGGCTTCAATGTTTGCCTTTTCGGATACCTTTGGTATTTGGACTCTGCACAAATTCTGCAGTTTGCTACGAATTTCTTTATATCGCTGCGTAGGCTTGGAAAGAAATACGCGTCGAGTATTTGGGCATAATTTTCCTTGGATGACCGATGTGCTCTATTATGCTCCAACGCAATCGTTTCAAGCTGGTCATTCTCATTAATTAAGTCCAGGACTAGTTTTTCAGTATGTCTGAAACGAGCTGAAGGAAAGTGTTGTACAATTTCCTTTTGTACTTTCCCTAGAATTTCGAGTGGACAGTGAACGCCATTTACTACCTTGGTATCAACTACTTTTTCCAATTTGGGACATAAGTTGTCGAAGTCAGGAAATTGAATTTCATGACGTAAATAACCGTTAAATAGCCTAATTGTTCTCAATTTTGTTCTTTCGCCCATTGTAAGAATAATTTGATTCTTGAAACAATTTATAGGTGTCGGGACTGACCTCATGGTTTGGGACGATGAAATCTCGCTATTTGTGCAGTTCTCGCTAGAACTACTATTACCGGTAAGGTTTTGAATATATTGGCGGGACAGTGCATCCGCGACCAAATTTTCGGACCCAGGTTTGTAATGAATTACCGGTGCAAATTCTTCTATGAAGCTTTTCCAACGTTTTAGCTTCGTGTTCGGATTTCGATCGGATATCGAAAATGTCAGTGGCTGATGATCAGTGTATATATGGAGGTTATTTACTCCATAGAGATAGTTTCTCAGAGACTGTAATGCCCATACAATAGCGAGCATTTCTCGCTCGTTGGTTGCATAATTCTGTTCTGTAGCGCTAAGTGTTCGTGACACAAATGTAATTGGGTGTTTCTCTTGGGACAACACGGCACCAATGGCCACTGATGGAGCATCCGTTGTGAGCTCGAAAAGCTTGCTAAAGTCTGGAAAACTTAAAGTTACATCTTCTGAGGCTAAAATATGTTTTAACTTACCAAAAGCTTCCCTTGCATCCTTTGATAGAGTAATTTTCTTTTTTTCTGATTTTTTTGAACTTACATTACCATTTTCTCCCCGTAATATTTCAGTCAAGGGCTTCGCTATTCTTGCATAATCGCGTATGAAGCGTCGGTAATATCCCGACAATCCTAAGAACGATCAAAGGGCTTTGACGGAAGTTGGCTCTTTAAAATTTAGAATAGCGCTCACCTTGTTCTGGGCTGTCTTAAGTCCGTTCTCGGATACGATAAAACCCAAAAACTCAAGTTCTGATTTGAAAAATTTACATTTTTCTAATGAAATGCGCATGTTCGCATCGAGCAGCTTTTTTATTACGATCTGTATGTCCTTTAAATGGCTCTCAGTATCGGGGGAAAAGATTATGACATCGTCTATATAGACATGACAACGAACACCTATGTCGTCACGTAATATGTCATCAATTGCTCTCTGAAAAATACTTGGAGCGTTTTTTAACCCAAATGGCAAACGACAATATTCGTACTTGCCATTGTTGACTGAGAAGGCAGTCTTTTTCCGATCATCCTCGGCTAACAGAATTTGATGAAAACCAGACTTCAAATCAATGGTGGAGTAATATCTTGATTTACCCAGATTTGATAATATGACGGACGTATCCGGGATAGGATATCTGTCGGGAGTGGTTTTCTCATTAAGCTTCCGAAAATCTACCACGAGGCGAAGTTTAGGGTTACCTAATTCATCTACACCTTTTTTACTCACTACCCATATGGGGTTGTTGTATGGTGATGAACTTTTTCTTATTAATCCATCGCGCAGCATTGACTCTACTTCCGAGTTAACAAACTTCGTTGCGGTCATTTGGTACGGATAGCTTCTCGAATAAATTGGTTCGTCGGTGGTGGTTTTTATTGTAGCCACCACGTTGGTGTTATACGGTAATGCCTTGCTTGGATCCGCAAACACTTCCCGATTTTCCGTCATAATTTTTTGAAATTTATCTAAAACCTTTTTGGGAATACAATTCTGATCAATATTCTGAAGAAAATTTATTTGGTAATTAGTATCGAGAACAAGTTCTTTAATTCCATCTTTATAGCGTAGAGTGCTATTGGAAGAGTCAACAATTCCGTTAATTTTCTTCAGAAAATCGTAACCTATTATTCCATCGATATCGTTTATTATGGGAAGTATATAAAAGTCAGAAATTTGACCCAAAATACTTATTTGGCATTTTGATTTAATGCGAGTTTCCCCATGGATAGAGTGCACACTAAAAGCATTTTTTATCCTTGATATGCCAACTAAAAATGGACGGTTTTTAATGTAATTCCTGTCGGCTCCTGTATCCAAAAGGAGTTTAATTTTATATCCGTTGATCAAATCATGCTCAATATAAGGAAGGCATGCTCCCGATTCTAAAATCCTAACACCGTTGTTACTTTTTGGTTTTCCCGTTGTAAATGAATTCAACTGGTGTTTTCTTGAGAAATTGTGGTTAGAAGGTTTTGAGCGGAAATTGCTATTCCTTTTAGAATTTTGCCTATATCCAGATTATGATGGATCTACTTCCATTGGTTCGACTGGAGGTTGATTTTTATATTCCTGCTCTTTGTGGACAACTTTATATTGTGGATTTTTTCCTAAACCCTGTTCCCTATTAATATTAGAATTAGCGAACGCTGTAGCGAAATTGTACCTTTGTCTATTGGATTCCAGCTCTTGTGCTAGGGCTAACGCTGATGGTAAATCTGCTGGTTGACTCGTGAAGAAGATATCCCCGATTGGCCGTTTAAGCCCAGAAACGAATATGCGCAATGCGTCGCTTCGATATTTTTCGTTCAGGGACTTTAGAACATCGTTATCGTCTCCATATTGCATGATAGCTTTATTTGTTATGAAGTTCAGCTGTTTCTGAACCACGTCGTAAAATTCAGATATTGACAATCTACCTTGTCTAAGAGTAGACAGTTCCTGCTTCAACAAATATAATGGTCTCTTGTCGGAATATGTATGTTCTAGTCGAGCAATTATGGCCTCAAAATTGAGCGGAGTACTAAATGATGACAAGATCATATCAGCTGAACCAGTAATCTTATTGCGGATTATAGCAACAGCCTGGTAATATATATCAGAGCCAGAGTATTCTTGGTATGGCTTAATCGCAGCTCTTGCTGATTCTCGCCAAGATGGATATCTTTCCATTATGCCACTAAACTCCTGCATTCATTTAGGAAGATCAAGTCTTAGGTTACAATCAACTCTCCTAGAAATGTTGATTTCCTCATATCTTTGGACGGAAGGTCCTGGCTGTTTTAGCTCCATTAACGAAGCTTGAAATTCTTGCCTTAGCTGAGTGGCTACGGCGCTAACTTCTTCAGACCTTTGGACGGACGAATCTGACTGTCATAGCTCCTTTAACGAAGCTTGGAATTCTTGCCTCAATTGAGTAGCGACCGAAAGTGTAATCATTTCCATCATCTCGGTAATGGCTTCAGCAGGTCAACGACATTTTCAACAAAACAACAAAAAATTTGGTAACCACTGTCTACTCGGCTTGACAAATTTCAACACAAGATTTTCACACAACACTACACATATGTTATACAAAGTATATAAATAAAAATATAACAGCAGAATATAAAAAGTAATTTCCTAAAGTACATACATTAATCAATTTTACATTTCCTCGTTCGTTGCCATCTGATGTTGTCTGCCGATGACGATGAATTTCCCAGTTGATGTTCACTATTCCGTGTGACTTTCCCTGTAGAATTCCTAATCGCAGTTCCTTCGCACGCTCAGCGATCGAATACGTAAATGTCTGATGTTTGTATGAAGTGAATTAAACTTATTTTTCCACTTTTTCTAGTAATCACTGAATATGTTCGTATTATAAACTTCCTTTTCACAAAAAACTTTATCGCGGGGTTATGGGTATCTTTTGGTATACATAGTCCTAGTACTAGGACTTCTGAACTTACGTTGGGCGCCAATTAAGTTTTTAAATAAAACTCTTCGAATTATAAGTTATTGAGATCGTATGATCTCGTTTAATACCAACTTAAGACTAAATTTCTTAATTCTATTATCCACCAGGAAACCTTCTGACGCGCAGGTCAGGGTGGACGGAAAATTCCATTACATGGTGTTTGATCTTGTTCAAACAATCAGTTGAACAACAACGAGCTCGCACCATGTGTTGTTTGAACAACAACGAGTTCACACCATGTGTTGTTTGAACAAGATCCTTAACAATTCAAATACAGAGTTCTTAGTTCTAAATGCATGCGGCAAACATCTTGCATGGCTATTATAATAATGCAAACATGTTGCATTTTATGCGTGGCTGTTACTTGTCTGACTCATTAAGGAGAATCTGATGGAATCCGCTTTTAAGATCAATAAAAGAAAATAGCTCATTTTCCCTAAATTGGTGACGACCTCGTTGATTTCAGGTATGGGATACCTGTCGGCGATAGTTATGGAATTCAATTTAAGGTAATCTACTACCATGGGCAATTTTTTTTCGCCCGAAGCGTCTCCTTTTTTCGGGACTATCACCACCGGTGAGTTAAAGGGGGATCTCGAAGGTCTAATAATCCCATCGGCGAGTAGTTTTTTTACTTGTTCCTCGATTTTCGACTTCAGAGCCATAGGATATGGATAGAACTTAGAATATACTGGGTTAATAGATTAAGTGCGGATTTCACCTTAAACCTTAGTTGTAAACGTTAAACGCTCTTCAGGTTCAGTGAGAAGTTTTGAAAATCTATTTATCGCAGTAGTCAATTTAGTTGAGGTTTTAGAATTCAGATGAGATGCTCTCATACTAATATGGTTATCATTTTTGGAGATATGTTGCTTGAGAGGTATGGAAACCTTGGCATTTTTTGTCATGTAGTTATCTTTGGTGTAGATAATGGCATTTAACTTTTCCAATGCAACAACTTTTGCACTGAGGGACCAAATAGTTGGACGTGAGCATGGTGTGTTAATAAACCATTTCCTGCTAGAGATTTTGTAAAGAATTCTCTTGTGTTATGAATTGGATCTTTGATATGGCGTGGCTCGATGTAATTGTTGTTCGACCCAGTATCAACAAGAAATTTCAGCTCTCCACTTCTTAGTTTAAACTGAAAGTAGGGGAGTGAAGAGCGCTTCATCCTTAAGCATAAACGTCATCAAGCTGTTCTGGCTGGTTGAGGGCTGAGTTATTGGTTCTACTTCCCTGCTCCAGAAGAGTGGGTTCCTGATTATTGAGTTCAGCTGGGAAAGGTTCCGTATCATCCAACTCTAAATATTCTAGAAATTCTTTTTCATCAGCGAGCTCAGGATTGTCGAACATTTCGTTACGAATTTCTGGTTGTATGTTAAAATTGTGCGTTGTAAAACGGGTGCGCTGCGTTTTGTTAGCCTGTTGAAATGGTCCTACCTGTGGTCGTTTCTGACCAAACCCATTATCAAATCGTGGCCTATGAATAGTAGATTATGAAGTCGTACTGAAGAATCGACATCCATTGGTTCCGGCCTGTTTATCTTCGGAGGGAGTTGTCGAGGTCTTGGCGGAGCTACAGGTGGATGCTGAAAATAAAATCGAGACGGTTGAGCTGTTTGCGGGCTACTCACAAGTTCTGGATAGAATTGAAGTCTTGGAGCAGTTATTGATGCTGGTGGACGTCGATTCACACCTTGCTTCCGAGGTGGTAGCTTCGGAGGAAACTGAGCGTAGGACCTGTTTGGGTGTGTTTGCGAATGATAAGCGCGTTGTACACGAAAATCAATGATTTGCAACTTCAAGCAGAGATGTGATCCTTGTGGCAAATCCACAGGTTCTCGGATACTAAGTAATCTGGGAAGATCACCTTTTAGTTCGCGGACAAATGTATCCAGCGCCTTATCTCTATAAGCTTCAGTCATTATGTTAAGTGACTCCTGAATTATTCCATTGAACCTAATTTATTTATTCTAAACATATCCAGTCGTCTACCCAAAAACACTTTATATATACTCTAATGACCTTAGAACGTGAAGATATGTTGATAATTTCAATTTGAATTTCCGCAGCAGCCATAAAAATTTCTCATATAGTGAGAAGTTAAAAAAATAACAACAATGAAAAGGAACTATGAAGAGGATGATCGTCCCTTAGCGACTTGGTTTAATAATTTATTTATTTGTTTGTTTGGAAGCCTAAAAAATGTATTTACTTTCAAAGTTTTTTCGAATTTTGCAGATGCATCTGTCTTTGAATGGATTAATTATATAATTCCTAAGAAGTTGACTGACTCTTCAGCAAAAAACATTTATTGCAGATATTGGGAAGAAGTTCTTCGAATCGCATCGAAAATCTAAATTGAAGTCGTATTGACTTCGTTGAGGTGTCAAGCGAAGCGTCTTTGCTATTTCAAGAACTCATTAGTTTTTGTCAAACTTCGGTCGAGGGTGTTTGCTGTTTTGACCCTTCCATTCCAATTCTGGATTGATAGGATAGAATTTGCAGGATTTTAAGGTATCTATCGACGCTTAGTATTATTTGTGTGATTCTTTCAAATTTTTAGATAAAACCTACATTTTTTTTAATTTAATTAAGAAATAGTGCAAAAACTTAAAAAAAACCTTAAAAAATTAATTTTTACCTGAACTGCACACCAAAATAGTCATTGCTTATAAAATTTATAAAATGTAAACAGTTTTTGTATGAAAATCAATAATTTTTCTCATGAGTACGAAAATAATTGAATCAAAAATTAAAAATCATTCAAGGTCACCATGACCTTCATTGCCATTTCTGTCATGCACTATATTTCGCAAACTAAATATAATATTTGCACCATTAACGTGTCAATCGACGCGTATTATCATTTGTGTGATTCTTATAAATCTATAAATAAAAGCTAGAGCCTTTTTTTAATTATATAAAATAAATGCAAAAAATTAGGCCTGCGCCACACACGAATCAATGTTTGTAAAGTTAATAAACTATAATCAACACTTTTTTCATGATTACAACAAAAATTAAATCAAAAATAAAAAATCATCAAAAGTCACAATGTAAAATGGGTTCATACAAATTATTTTTCCTGATATCTCCTATTCTGAAGTCATTGTTGTTAAGTTAATCAAAGCTGATTAATATTTGCATAATTTGAGCAGATTTTCAATAGTTTTCACAGTACCGTGTTTATATTTTAATGAAAAAACTGCTTAAATTTTGCAAAAAAAAAATTAAATTAAATTTGCAATTTGTGGTAATCAACGCATGAATGGTGAAATGTTTTGTAGTTAATACTTTGCAACATCATATGCTTTAAAATGCGGTCATCAAATCAACAATTGTACTTTAAAGTTTTTTTCTTAGTCTTCGTACGATTTCAATTACTTCCACCCTCATCATTTGCAATACTTTTTATTTTTCACATCCAGTTAAATCGATTATTGACTGCATACTCAATGCTTTTCAAGACCAACTGCAAAATGAACAAGCCGCGAGGTGCGACCCTTGAGGTCCACACGGCCAACTTCCCAGTAATATCTACATAGATATTTAAAATATTAAACACGATAATAATTATGGAAATAATATTAATTTTAATAATAAAAATTTACCTCTCATAAAAGCTATTGGAATGACTTAATATTCATCGTACCATCTACGCAAGCGTCAATTGATTATGTAAAGATTTTCGTGGATGGGTTTGATTGAATATTCACGTGGATCAATTGGAGGGGGGACAGGTTGCAAAGCCTTTTCTACGTTATTTGTTATTTTCATATCGATACTTGAAGGACAAAACAGCGCTAACAAAAATGAATGCAGTTTTTGTTATTACGCTTACTTAAGAGATTTTGTCGCGTGATGGCCATTTTGAATAGTTGCGGTCAAAATTGCAAGCATTTTGGCATAATCACTGAATTTGTATTTTTTCACGATTTTACATCAATGAAACGTTTTGAGAAACATTGATTATGTAATCAAAAATAGGTTCAATTGCATGTAAAAAGTAAAATATATGTATTTGAAATGATGAAGGAAGTAACTGAAATTTTACGAATACTAAAGAACAAAACTCCTAAAAACTACAACTTTTTATTTGATGAAAGCTTTTCAAAGCATATGATCTTAAAAAGTGTTGACTACAAAACATTTTACCATTCCAAACGTTGATTACCAAAATTGCAAATTTGATTTGATTTGTATTGGTTTTCAAAATTTAAGCAGTTTTTTCGTTAAAGTTAAAACACGGTTCTGTGAAGACTATTAAAAATTTTCGCAAATTATGCAAATAATAATAAACTTTGATTGACTTTACAACAATGTCTTTAGAATAAGAGATTTAAGGTATACAAATTCGTATGAACCCTTTTTACATGGTAACTTTGAATGATTTTTTTTATTTTTAATTCAGTTTGTTTTGAAATCATGAGAAAAAATTTTGCTGGTCTCTCTACAGAAATTGATAAAAATTTATAAATTTTATAAACATTTATCATTACAATGTTTATTTTATTAACTATTAATTAATTTTTCTATGAAAAAACACTAATTTTCAATATTTTTCTATTAAACTAAAAAAAATGGCTTTAAAGATTTTTTTAAAATTTAAAAACATCGTTAAAATGTTAATACGCGTCGATTGACACCTTAATGATGCAAAGATTATATTTGGTGCTCGAGATATAATGAATGACATATATGACCATGAAGGTCATGATGACTTTTAATGATTTTTTATTTTTAATTTAATTTTTTTTGTAATCATGAAAAAAAAATTGGTAATTTTTTCACAAAAACTGTTTGGAGTATATAAATTATATAAACATTTATTACTGAGTGTTGAAAATCAAGTTAAAAATTTGATGTTTTTGAAAAAAAAACCAATTTTTTGCACTTTTTTTCAGAAAATTAAAAAACCGCTCCAAAAATTTTTTTTAAAAATTTGACAGAATCACGTAAATGGTTAATCTGCTGGTTGACTCGCGAACAGGATATCCCCGATTGTCCGTTTAAGCCCAGAAACGAATATGCGCAATGCGTCGCTTCGATATTTTTCGTTCAGGGACTTTAAAACATCGCTATCGTCTCCATATTGCATGATAGATTTATTTGTTATGAAGTTCAGCTGTTTTTCAACCACGTCGTAAAATTCAGATATTGACAATCTACCTTGTCTAAGAGTAGACAGTTCCTGCTCCAACAAATATAATGGTCTCTCTTCGGAATATGTATGGTCTAGTCGAGCAATTATGGCCTCAAAATTGAGCGGAGTACTAAATGATGACAAGACCATATCAGCTGAACCAGTAATCTTATTGCGGATTATAGCAACAGCCTGGTAATATATATCAGAGCCAGAGTATTCTTGGTATGGCTTAATCGCAGCTCTTGCTGATTGTCGCCAAGATGGATATCTTTCCATAATGCCACTAAACTCCTGCGTTGATTTAGGCAGATCAAGTCTTAGGCTACAATCAACTCTTCTAGAGATGTTGATTTCCTCATATCTTTCGACGGAAGGTCCTGGCGGTTTTAGCTCCATTAACGAAGCTTGAAATTCTTGCCTTAGCTGAGTGGCTACGGCGCTAACTTTTTCAGACCTTTGGACGGACGAACCTGACTGTCTTAGCTCCCTTAACGAAGATTGGAATTCTTGCCTCAATTGAGGTAATCCTTTCCATCATCTCGGTGATGGCTTCAGCAGTCAACGACATTTTTAACAAAACAAAAAAAAATTTGGTAACCACTGTCTACTCGGCTTGACAAATTTCAACACAAGATTTTCACACAACACTACAAATATGTTATACAAAGTATATAAATAAAAATATAAAAGCAGAATATAAAAAGTAATTTCCTAAAGTACATACATTAATCAATTTTACATTTCCTCGTTCGTTGCCATCTGATGTTGTCTGCCGATGACGATGAATTTCCCAGTTGATGTTCACTATTCCGTGTGACTTTCCCTGTAGAATTCCTAATCGCAGGTCCTTCGCACGCTCAGCGATCGAATACGTAAATGTCTGATGTTTGTATGAAGTGAATTAAACTTATTTTTCCACTTTTTCTAGTAATCACTGAATATGTTCGTATTATAAACTTCCTTTTCACAAAAAACTTTATCGCGGGGTTATGGGTATCTTTTGGTATACATAGTCTTAGTACTAGGACTTCTGAACTTACGTTGGGCGCCAATTAAGTTTTTAAATAAAACTCTTCGAATTATAAGTTATTGAGATCGTATGATCTCGTTTAATACCAACTTAAGACTAAATTTCTTAATTCTATTATCCACCAGGAAACCTTCTGACGCGCAGGTCAGGGTGGACGGAAAATTCCATTACATGGTGTTTGATCTTGTTCAAACAATCAGTTGAACAACAACGAGCTCGCACCATGTGTTGTTTGAACAACAACGAGTTCACACCATGTGTTGTTTGAACAAGATCCTTAACAATTCAAATACAGAGTTCTTAGTTCTAAATGCATGCGGCAAACATGTTGCATTTTATGCGTGGCTGTTACTTGTCTGACTCATTAAGGAGAATCTGATGGAATCCGCTTTTAAGATCAATAAAAGAAAATAGCTCATTTTCCCTAAATTGGTGACGACCTCGTTGATTTCAGGTATGGGATACCTGTCGGCGATAGTTATGGAATTCAATTTAAGGTAATCTACTACCATGGGCAATTTTTTTTCGCCCGAAGCGTCTCCTTTTTTCGGGACTATCACCACCGGTGAGTTAAAGGGGGATCTCGAAGGTCTAATAATCCCATCGGCGAGTAGTTTTTTTACTTGTTCCTCGATTTTCGACTTCAGAGCCATAGGATATGGATAGAACTTAGAATATACTGGGTTAATAGATTAAGTGCGGATTTCACCTTAAACCTTAGTTGTAAACGTTAAACGCTCTTCAGGTTCAGTGAGAAGTTTTGAAAATCTATTTATCGCAGTAGTCAATTTAGTTGAGGTTTTAGAATTCAGATGAGATGCTCTCATACTAATATGGTTATCATTTTTGGAGATATGTTGCTTGAGAGGTATGGAAACCTTGGCATTTTTTGTCATGTAGTTATCTTTGGTGTAGATAATGGCATTTAACTTTTCCAATGCAACAACTTTTGCACTGAGGTACCAAATAGTTGGACGTGAGCATGGTGTGTTAATAAACCATTTCCTGCTAGAGATTTTGTAAAGAATTCTCTTGTGTTATGAATTGGATCTTTGATATGGCGTGGCTCGATGTAATTGTTGTTCGACCCAGTATCAACAAGAAATTTCAGCTCTCCACTTCTTAGTTTAAACTGAAAGTAGGGGAGTGAAGAGCGGTTCATCCTTAAACATAAACGTCATCAAGCTGTTCTGGCTGGTTGAGGGCTGAGTTATTGGTTCTACTTCCCTGCTCCAGAAGAGTGGGTTCCTGATTATTGAGTTCAGCTGGGAAAGGTTCCGTATCATCCAACTCTAAATATTCTAGAAATTCTTTTTCATCAGCGAGCTCAGGATTGTCGAACATTTCGTTACGAATTTCTGGTTGTATGTTAAAATTGTGCGTTGTAAAACGGGTGCGCTGCATTTTGTTAGCCTGTTGAAATGGTCCTACCTGTGGTCGTTTCTGACCAAACCCATTATCAAATCGTGGCCTATGAATAGTAGATTATGAAGTCGTACTGAAGAATCGACATCCATTGGTTCCGGCCTGTTTATCTTCGGAGGGAGTTGTCGAGGTCTTGGCGGAGCTACAGGTGGATGCTGAAAATAAAATCGAGACGGTTGAGCTGTTTGCGGGCTACTCACAAGTTCTGGATAGAATTGAAGTCTTGGAGCAGTTATTGATGCTGGTGGACGTCGATTCACACCTTGCTTCCGAGGTGGTAGCTTCGTAGGAAACTGAGCGTAGGACCTGTTTGGGTATGTTTGCGAATGATAAGCGCGTTGTACACGAAAATCAATGATTTGCAACTTCAAGCAGAGATGTGATCCTTGTGGCAAATCCACAGGTTCTCGGATACTAAGTAATCTGGGAAGATCACCTTTTAGTTCGCGGACAAATGTATCCAGCGCCTTATCTCTATAAGCTTCAGTCATTATGTTAAGTGACTCCTGACTTATTCCATTGAACCTAATTTATTTATTCTAAACATATCCAGTCGTCTACCCAAAAACACTTTATATATACTCTAATGACCTTAGAACGTGAAGATATGTTGATAATTTCAATTTGAATTTCCGCAGCAGCCATAAAAATTTCTCATATAGTGAGAAGTTAAAAAAATAACAACAATGAAAAGGAACTATGAAGAGGATGATCGTCCCTTAGCGACTTGGTTTAATAATTTATTTATTTGTTTGTTTGGAAGCCTAAAAAATGTATTTACTTTCAAAGTTTTTTCGAATTTTGCAGATGCATCTGTCTTTGAATGGATTAATTATATAATTCCTAAGAAGTTGACTGACTTTTCAGCAAAAAACATTTATTGCAGATATTGGGAAGAAGTTCTTCGAATCGCATCGAAAATCTAAATTGAAGTCGTATTGACTTCGTTCAGGTGTCAAGCGAAGCGTCTTTGCTATTTCAAGAACTCATTAGTTTTTGTCAAACTTCGGTCGAGGGTGTTTGCTGTTTTGACCCTTCCATTCCAATTCTGGATTGATAGGATAGAATTTGCAGGATTTTAAGGTATCTATCGACGCTTAGTATTATTTGTGTGATGCTTTCAAATTTTTAGATAAAACCTACATTTTTTTTAATTTAATTAAGAAATAGTGCAAAAACTTAAAAAAAACCCTAAAAAATTAATTTTTACCTGAACTGCACACCAAAATAGTCATTGCTTATAAAATTTATAAAATGTAAACAGTTTTTGTAAGAAAATCAATAATTTTTCTCATGAGTACGAAAATAATTGAATTAAAAATTAAAAATCATTCAAGGTCACCATGACCTTCATTGCCATTTCTGTCATGCACTATATTTCGCAAACTAACAGTATATGGGAAGTTCTTGTAATCGCGTCGAAAATCGAAATTGAAATTTTCAACTTTTCTTTACGTTTTGAGGTCTATAGAGTATATATAAAGTGTTTTTAGAAAGAAGTATGTATGTGTGTGTGTGTATGTACATACGTACGTACGTGCGTTCGCGGGCAGTTTTTCTACGACCATAACTCACGTAAACAGAGTCGTATCGACTTTGTTAAAGTGTCAATCAAAGCGTCTTTGTAATCTTAAGAGCTGATTAGCTTTTGGGAAACTTCGGTCGGGGGGGTTTGCTGTTTTCACTCCTTGAAGGTCAACCATGTTATGCGCTATATCTCACGAACCAAACATGCGATTTTCATCATTAAGGTGTCAATCGACGCGTATTAACAATTTTATGAATTTATCTAATATTTAAAAAAAACGTTGAAGCCGTTTTTTAATTTTTTAAAAAAAGTGCAAAAAATTAGGGTTTTTTTTCAAAAGCACAAAATTTTTAACCTGATTTTCAAACCTAAGTAATCAATGTTTATATTATTTATCTACTCCAAATAGTTTTTGTGAAAAAACCAGCAAAAGTTTTTTTCATGATTACAAAAAAAATTAAATAAAAAATAAAAAATCATTAAACGTTCAAGGTCATTTACGTCATTCATTATATCTCGAGAACCAAATATAATCTTTTCATCATTAAGGTGTCAATCAACGCGGTTTAACATCTTTATGATGTTTTTGTATTTTAAAAAAATCGTTAAAGCGATTTTTTTGATTTATTTTTTTTTTTTTTGAAAAGTAGTGTTTTTTTCAAAAAAAATTCATTTTTAACCTGATTTGCACATCGTAATAATAAATGTTTATAGAATTTATAAACTTTCATCAATTTTTGTAGAGAAACCAGCAAAAACTTTTCTCATGATTACAAAATAAAAAATAAAAAATAAAAAAATCATTCAGTCACCATGTAAAAAGGGTTCATTCGAATCATTATACCTTAAATCTCTTATTCTAAAGACATTGTTGTAAAGTCAATCAAAGTTTATTAATATTTTCAAAATTTGAGCAGATTTTCAATAGTCTTCACAGCACCTTGTTTTAACTTTAATGAAAAAACTGCTTTGAAACCTACCCCCCCCCCCTCCGATTGATCCGCGTGAATATTGAATCAAACCAACGCACCAAAATCCTTACGTAGTCAATTGACGCTCGCGTAGATGTTACGATTAATATTAAGTCATTCCAATAGCTTTTATGAGGTACATTCTTATTATTTGAAGTAGTATTATTTCCATAACTATTATTGTGTTTAATATTTTTAATATCTATGTAGATATTACTGGGAAGTTGACCGTGTGGACCTCATGGGTCGCACCTCACGGCTTGTTTTTTTTTTGAGTGTTCTTTTTATAATAGTACATGCCTAGTATGACAGTGTTTTTATTAAAAATCAAGTATGATACGAAGCAAAACAATTTTTTAATGGATTGCAGCACAAATAAACATTACATTTGCTGCTTTTACACCGTAAAAAACCAGTATGACATAGCCTGCATCGATCTTTTGATCCCCATTGAACCCAGTGACTTAAATTGTCTAAACGGATAGATTTTACAGGCTCTGCAACATACACTCTTCTGCCGGAAGTGGATCCAGGAGGAGTTGATTTGGATGGTGAAGAGCATCTTGAAGAAGAAGTGCACTCCATTGGTGATAGATTTGATGGGCTACCTCGTTTTTTTGCGATCGTTGATGGTTGGTTTGCAGTTATCAGCTCATTGGCAATATTTAATTGAAATTTTATCAACGGTATACAATGCGCATATACCATTTTTTCGAACGGTGGTTGACTTTATACAATTCTAGCAGCATGTCTGCAAGGTCCACGCTCCCATATGCTTGTTATAGCATTCAACTATACCTGGTCGAGGTATTGTAATAAATTTCTTCTCTTTTCAGCACCATCTCTTGCACTCACTCATTGGATTTTTACCTGCGTAGTTAGAAACCAGTTGCACACTCTTATTGTCATACCAACGACAAACAATCAAGTTGTGCAATGACTCATATTTGAAATCGCATGATCCTCGGCCTTTTTTCGAAGATCCTGCTCACTTTTTAGAGTACAATGTTTCAAACGATTACTTCGGATTGTACTAATGGATAATATGCCCCTTTGTCTTAGAGCAATCAGCAAGCTTATTGACATAAACCAATTATCAAAAAATAATTTATAATTTTGATTCATAGGAATCCTAGATGCCAAATGTAAGACAATGTCCGATGATATTCCCAAACCAAAAGATTCACACCTTTCTTCACCAATGTAGAGGGTGAAATCATAAATAGTGCCAGATACATCAGCTCTAGTGAACATTTTGAAGCCCCATTTATTTGGCTTATTCGGGAGATATTGCTTCAAACTGTGTTTACCTGAATATAAAAATACATTTAAGCAATTGAAAGATATATATTTTTATGTAAAAGTTTATTACCTTTGAATGCAATCAATTTTTCATCGATGCTCTGGTGTTTTTCTTGGGGAATTTCATTGCATTTTTTTTAATAACATCTAGCAATGGGCGAACTTTGTATAACTTATCGTTGCCAGGTTGACCCTTTTGAGGCTTATCAGCGTTATTATTTATGTGTAAATATCGCTTAATTTTATCAAATCTACTTCTTGGCATATAATTTGCAACATCCGACAACTTTTAATTTTGCGCCCATGCCATTCTGTATGTTGGAATTCTTATTATAGCGAGATATAATAATATTCCAACATATTTTTTAATTTCAAAAACTTTACATTTCAACTCTGTTCCATTAGTTTGTGCCACATACAAGTTTGTTTCAAGACATATCTTCTGCCAAGCTTCATCCGTAAAGAACTGGTTAAAATATTCAATCGGTTTTTTCACCATATTTCCACGCATTTCGCTTTTCCAATTGACATCACATTGCATGAACTCTGTACTTCTCCAGCGCAAACTATTCATATCTATTTTTTCTACTACCTCTTGTTCTATCACTTCATTTTCTCCGTCTTTTTCTTCGCCAATTATTTCCTCAGTCATTTCCATATTTTCTTCATTTTCAATCATATTATGCAAATTATTTTTTGCAATTGAACGACATTATCGTCATCTTCTTTTTCATCCTCATCCTCGAAATTATTCCAATCAAAATTGACAATTTTTTCTATATCCTCCGCATTTAAACCTTTTGGACGCATCTTAGAATACATAAAGAAAAAAATATTTTTCGAAAATTGTCATAATTGACCGGTGTTGCCTAAAGGCAACTGCACTTTTACAAAATTATTATAAACAAAGTAAAGAATTTTTACATGGATTTTTTATATCACACTCTCACCTTTCTTTATTTATGATATGTACTCGAATTTGGAAATAAATAATTACTTTATCAATTTTAAACACTTTTTATCACGACACTTTTTTCGCGAGCTAAACTTTACAACTTATCTCCACGAACATTGGCTAATAACTGAACACGTGCTTTGTCAATTCTTATGAAAAATGACATAGGTATACTCAAGACACAGGGCTACACAATGCAAAAAATAAAAAAAATAGTGGGACTTATTAGCTTGTAACTTAATGTTGCCTGTAGGCAACATTGGGCATGAGAGGGTTAAAATAATTACATCCACGAATATTGAAAAGAACAGTACCCACCGGTGATCGAACACACGACGAGGACAATTATTCAAAAAGAAAAAAAAATTCTGACGGGAATCGGACACACGACCCCATGATCGCGAGCTAGTCGTTCTGCTACCTACACTGCCAGATGTAAAAACTTAATAATCCATTAGCGACGCTAAAAATTTTCTCAACAACGGAGGAGTGTTGCGCTCTAATATTTTCAGGATCGAATATCCTTGACGTCTTCTACTTATGTGCCAAATTTCGTCTAAATCTGAGATTCCATAACCTGAGCCTCTCCTAGTTAGAGTAAAAAGTCAACTATCATAGAAAAATTACTATATTGGCTAGGCATCTATTGCAGTTTATAAGTGAATAACTTGTAAATCAAGGAAAATTTATATTTGCATTAAATATTACACATTTATGTCCTTAGTTTATGCAAGTGTATACACATCGGTCTATGAACATCTTCCAGTGCACTACGTGACAGAAACGTGATGTAGCAGACAAAGCAAAATCAATTAAGAACATATTCTTATTAAGCTTTTCGTGCCAGTGAAAGCACGCAAAGAAACGTGCAGGTACCACACAGCAATCTCAGCTAGAATATTTTGTCTATGATGTCGCACGTCTGCAGACTTCCGAAAAATAAGTTAACATACCATAACGGCTACACGGACAGAACAATTTTCTAAGATCCAATCGACTATTAATTCGTGAATGTAGTGAACGATTCTCGTCCAGTTTTGAACGCAACTATTCAAAATGATCATCACGCGACAAAATCGCTTCAATGAGAATAATAACAAAAACTGCATTCATTTTTGCTAGCGCAATGTTTATTATTTATTATTTTAAGTATAATAATATTTTAGATTTATGATTCTCATATTTATTGTAAATTTTCCAAGTACCTAGAGATTTAGGATCATCAGATTATAGAAATGCGTATTTGATGTGAATAGAGTCACTTAAAAAGTCAGAAAACTTATTTCTGGTATTTAACAGTAGAGGCGTTGGAGATAATGAAGCGCTGCGCCAATATCTAGATGATGACCGCGATAAGGAACTGAATTCATTTTTTTACTAAACCAATTATCGATCAGTGTGTTGGGAACTTCTGATCACTGATATAATAAAAGATTCAATTGAAAACTACAATTTGCGAGTACGATGAACAAGCTTAAAATACAAGGGTGTATTTTTTCGAAATCCTGTTTGATTGGAAACTTCAATTTATCAAAGCCAATCGCAAAACTTGAAGAAACGGAAATTTGCATATTAAAAATATACCAAGGCTAAAATTTCCTTAATAGTGAATAAATCTATTTCGAATTCCATTCTCTACTGTACTAGGGCATGTACAATAATTGTCTATCAAGTTGCTGATTATTTTCATTCTATGGTATGAACCTGCTCAGACTCCATATAGACCAGAGCGGATCTGTTTTCAGTTAGCTGTTGAGGAGGCACACTGATTTTTGCAGAAAAAATTGTGGAATAACTCGTATAACAACAATTGATTTATTATCCCTGTCACAAAAGTCAAGAACATTAATAAACAAGCCCGAGGTGCGACCTTTGTGGTCAACACGGTCAACTTTCCAATAATATCTACATAAATATTAAAGATACTAAACACAATAATAATTATGAAAATACTACTACTTCGAATAAAAATAATGTACCTCTTATAACAGTAATTGGAATGACTTAACATTAATCGTATTATCTACAGGAACACCCATTGATTACGTAAGGATTTTGGTGGCTGGGGTGTTCACGCGTATTAAAGGAAGGGGCAGGTTACAAAGTCTTTCGTACGTTATTTGTTATTTTCATATCGATGCTTGAAGGACAAAAAAGCGCTAGCAAAAATGAATGCAGTTTTTGTTATTATTCTCATTGAAGCGATTTTGTCGCGTGATGATCATTTTGAATAGTTGCGTTCAAAACTGCCATGACTTCGGCATAATTACTGAATTGCCATTTTTTCTCGATTTTAAATCAATGAGACTAACAATTAGTAACTTCCCAGTAGTTCTTGTAATCGCCTCAAAAATCGAAATTGAAATTTTCAACATATCTTTACGTTTTGAGGTCTTGAGAGTATATTTTAAATGTATGTGTATTTTAAGTATGTATTTGTGTGTGTGTGTGTATGTACGTACGTGCGTTCGCGAACAGTTTTCTCTACGAGCATAACTCACGTAAACAAAGTTGAATCGGCTTCGTTGAAATGTCAATTGAAGCGTCTTTGCAATCTTAAGAGCTGATTAGTTTTTGTGAAACTTCGGTCGGGGGGGGGGGGGTTTGCTGTTTTGACCCCTTGAAGGTTATTGTTGTTGTGCGCTACATCTCATGAACCAAACTTTGGATTTCCATCCACATAGGTGCCAATCGACGTGTATTAGCATTGGGGTGGTCCTATCAAATTTAAAAAAAATGGTTGCAGCCATAGTTTTACTTATTAAAAAAAGTGCAAATATTAAGGTTTTTCCATAAACAATACATTTTTAGCCTGACAAAGTACCGTAACCAATGTTTAGAAAATTTATGTACTCCAAATAGTTCTTGAAAAAACACCAGCAAACCTTTATCTAATGATAAAGCAAAAAATTAAATTAAAAATATAAAATCATTAAATAATCATGACCTTCAAGGTCATTCATGTAATTCATTTTATCTCACGAACCAAATATAGTATTTGTATCAATAAGGTTTCAACCAGTATTAACCTTTTTGTAATGTTTTCAAATTTATAAAAAAATTCGTTCCAGTCATTTTTTTGATTTATTAAAAAAATTGCAAAAAATTAGGGTTTTATCATAAAAAATAAATTTTTCACCTGATTTTCACAACACAGTCATAAATGTTTATTAAATTTATATTGTTGTTAAACCAATCAAAGTTTATTAATAGTTGCATAGTTTAAACAGATGTTGAATAGTTTTTAACGTACCGTGTTTTAATTTTAATATAAAAACTGCTTAAATTTTGAAAACCATAAAAAATTAATCAAATTTGCATTTGTGGTAATGAACGCTTTGAATGATAGAATGTTTTGCAGTCAATACTTTGCAAGATCATATGCTTGCAAAAGCTTTCATCACATAAAAAATTATAATTGTTAGAAGTTTAAGTCTTTAGTGTTCGTAAGATTTTATTTTTTTCCTCCATCATCGTTCGTAAGGCTTTTTAGTTTTTACATGCAATTAAACCAATAATCGGTCTATCGGACTGCACATTCAATGTTTTTCAAGACCAACAGAAAATAAGAAACTAGCCGCGAGGTGCGACCCTTCAGGTCCACGTTAATACTCTTTGATTGGTATTTTAACAATGCAAATCGTATGTTTGGTTCACGAGATATAATGCATGACAAAAATGACATTGAAGATTATGACGACTGTTAATGATTTTTTATTTTTTATTAACTTCCCAGTATATGGGAAGTTCTTGTAATCGCCTCGAAAATCGAAATTGAAATTTTCAACATTTCTTTACGTTTCGAGGTCTATAGAGTATATATAAAGTGTTTTTAGAAAGGGAGATGTATGTGTGTGTGTATACGTACGTACGTCTGTACGTTCGTGGACAGTTTTTTCTACGAGCATAACTCACGTAAACAAAGTCCTATCGACTTCGTTAAGGTGTCAATCGAAGCGTCTTCGCAATGTTAAGAGCTTATTAGTTTTTGGGAAACTTCGGTCGGGGGTTTGTTGTTTTGCCCCTTTGAAGGTTATTTCTGTCATGCGTTATATCTCGCGAACCCAACGTACGATTTCCTTGAACAAAATGTCAATCGACGCGTAGTAACAGTTGTAGGAATCTATGAAATTGTGAAAAACATCGTTGGAGCCGTTTTTTAATTTAAGAAAAAAAGCACCAAAAATTTGGTTTTTCTAATAAGCAATAAATTTTTAACCTGATTTACGGAAGACAGTATTCAATTTTTATAAAATTTATATACTTCAAGCAGTGCTTGTAAAAACAACATTGAAACTTTTTCTCATGAATAAGGAAAAAATTGAATAAAAAATAAAAAAATTATTAACAGGCATCATGATCTTCAAGGTCATTTCTGTCATGCGTTCTATCTCGCGAACCAAACATACGATTTACGTTGTCAAGGTGTCAATCAACGCATATTAAAATTTTCGTGAATCTCATTAATTTTGCAAAAATAGTTGGAGCCGTTTTTCAATTTAAGGAAAAATAGTGCAAAAAATTAGGTTTTTTTAATAAACAATAAATTTTAAACCTGATTTACGGAAGACAGTATTCAATTTTTATAAAATTTATATACTTCAAGCAGTGCTTGTAAAACCAACATTGAAACTTTTTCTCATCTTAACAAGAAACATTAAATTGAAAATAAAAAAATTATTAACAGTCATCATGATCTTCAAGGTCGTTTCTTCCATTCACTATATCTCACGAACTAGATATAATATTTGCACCATTAAGGGGTCAATCGACGTGTTTTTACATCTTTTTGATTATTTTAACATTATAAAAATCCGTTTCAGCGGTTTTTTAATTTAATAGAAGAAAATGCAAAAACTAAGGGCTTTTTCTTAAATAATATTTTTTTAACCTGATTTGCACAACACAGTAATAAATGTTTATAAAATTTATACATTCCTATCAGTTTTTTTAGAGAGATTATATGATTAATATTAACTCATTCCCGTTACTGCTATGAATACCTCTCATTATTATTATTTAAAGTAGTACTATTTTCAAAATTATTATTCTGTTTAATATTTTTAATGTTTATCTAGATATTACTGGGAAGTTGACCGTGTGGACCTCAAGGGTCGCACTTCGCGGCATGTTTCTAAAATTATTATTGTGTTTAATGTTGTCAATGTTTATGTAGATATTACTGTGAAGTTGACCTTGTGGAGCTCAAGGGTCGTACCTCGTGGCTTGTTGAATTTTTTTTGTAATCATTAAAAACAATTTTGATGGTGTTTTTATACTCATTGTTTGGAGGAGAGAAATTTTATAAAATTTGAATACTGTCTTTCGTGAATAAGGTTAAAAATCTATTGTTTATAAAAAAAAATTTTTTTTTAGATATAAGTAAACCAGTGATCGTAATTTCCAAAAATAAAAAAATATGCATGAATTTGTTGTTTAATTTATAAATTAGGAAACAATCTTTTCAGTATATTCAGTAGAAAAAAATTGTTTAAAACAAAATAAACCTTCACAAGTATGCATCGAGCATCGTACGCGTTTAAGGCGTATAGTCATCTTCAATGCTATTTTCAAAAGGGTTTTTACTCTAGGGTAAAATGGTTTCAAGACTTTACCTAGTAAGCACTAAAATGCACTAGCAATCTCCTGTCACTTTCGGCTAGTTACATCACATTACGCTGTCGTTACAATCGCTTCCAAGCGATCTACTGTTAAAAAAAATGGTTTAAGCATTTTGTTTTCTATTTAATCTTTTATGTGCTCTTCAATATGAAAAAACTGTTCATTTTTAACTTCCCAGTATATGGGAAGTTCTTGTAATCGCCTCGAAAATCGAAATTGAAACTTTCAACATATCTTTACGTTTTGAGGTCTTTAGAGTATATTTGAAGTGTTTTTAGAAAGAAGTCTGTGTGTGTGTGTATGTATATACGTACGTACGTTCTTGGACAGTTTTTTCTACGAGCATAACAAAGTCGTATTAACTTTGTGGAGGTGCCAATCGAAGCAGCTTTGCAATTTTAAGAGCTGATTAGTTTTTGATCCACTTCGTTCGGGGTGGTTTGTTGTTTTGACCCTTTGAAGGTCATTTCTGTCATACGCAATATCTCGCGAACAAAACGTACGATTTGCATGTTTAAGGTGCTAATCGACACGTATTAATATAAATGTGATTCAGTCGAATTTTTGAAAAATCGTTGGAGCCGTTTTTTGAGTTATTAAAAAAAGTGCAAAAAATTGGGTTTTTTTTTGATAAACAATACATTTTTAACTCGATTTACGAAAAACAATGATTAATGTTTGTAAAATTCATATACTTCAAACGGTTTTTGTAAAAGAACCAGAAAAACTTTTCCTCATGAGTACAAAAAAAATTAAATTAAAAAAAATCAGTCAAAATCATCATCACTTTCAAGGTCATTTTTGTCATTTACTATATCTTTCGAACCAAATATAATGCTGGATCCATAAGCTGTCTATCGACGTGTATCAACATTTTGGTGTTGTTTTCAACTTTATAAAAAATTCATTGGAGAGGTTTTATAATTTAATAAAAGACCATTCGAGAAATTACGGTTTTTTTTCATAAAAAATAAATTTTTAACTTGATTTGCACAACACAGTTATAAATGTTTATAAAATTTATAAATTCTTATCAGTTTTTAAAGAGAAACCAGTTTAACTTTTTTTCATAATTTTAAAACAAACAAAATTTTCAAAAATCATTCGAAGTTACAATGTAAAAAGGGTTCATACGAATGATATTACTCTATATCTTTTATTCTAGGAACATTGTTGTAAAGTCAATCAAAATTTATTAATATTTGCAAATTTTGGCAGATTTTGAAAAGTTTTCACAGTTTTTTCATTTTACTAAAACAAATGCTTTAATTTTGAAAACCAAAAATAAATTCAATCAAATTTGCATTTGGAGTAATCAACGTTTTGAATGGTAAAATGTTTTTTAGTCAATACTTTGCACAAATGTATGCTTGAAAATTTTCATCAAATAAAAAAATGTAATTTTTAGTAGTTTTATTCCATAGTGTACGTTAGACTTCAATTACTTCCTTTTTTATTCGATAAAAGCTTTTTGAAGCATATGATCCTATATCATATGATTACTATTCAAGACCACAAATGCAAATTTGGAAAATTGAAAATCAACATCAATAACACGGTAAGGTGAAAACTTTTCAAAATATGCTCCAATTATGCAAATATTAATAAACTTTGATTGGCTTTACAACAATGTCTTTAGAATAAGAGACATAAAGTAATATCATTCGTATGAACCCTTTTCACATGGCGGCTTTGAATGT
Organism: Oxycera nigricornis; assembly: GCA_963942545.1. Taxonomy (NCBI): domain Eukaryota; kingdom Metazoa; phylum Arthropoda; class Insecta; order Diptera; family Stratiomyidae; genus Oxycera; species Oxycera nigricornis. The sequence continues at coordinate 52,584,220 of OZ012663.1, forward strand.
TTTTTTTTTTATTTTTTTTTAATCGTGGAAGAAAATGTTACTGGTTTCTTTAAAAATACTAATAATAATCTATAAATTTCATAAACACTTATAACTGTGTTGCGCAAATCTGGTTAAAAACAAGCCGCGAGGTGCGACCCCTGAGGTCCACACGGTTAACTTCCCAGTAATATCTAGATTAACATCTACAACATTACAACAATGATAGGTATTCATAGCAGTTACAGAAATGAGTTAATATGACTCATATCGTCTACGGGAGGGTCCATTGATTACGTAAGGTTTTTGGTCGATGAGGACAGATTGAATATTCACGCGGATAAATCGGTTGGGGCCTTTTTGGTCTTAAAAAATTTAAGCATTTTTTTTTAATATAAAAACTAATAAAAATCTGCTCAAATTATGCAAATATTTTAAAACTTTGATTGAATTTACAACAATTTTTTTAGAATAAAAGATATAAAATAGCACTCGTATGAACCCTCTTTACATGGTAACTTTGAATAATTTTTTTATTTTTTATTTAGTTTTTTCATAATCATGGAAAAAATTTTTGCCGGTTTCTCTCTGAAAACTGATAAGAATGTATAAATTTTATAAACTGGATCACTGTGCTGTGCAAATCAAGTTAAAAAATATTTTCTATGAAAAAAACCATAATTTTTCGCATTTTCTTCTATTAAATTAAAAAAACGGCTAAAACGAATTTTTGTAATTTTAAAAACTTCACAAAGATGTTAATACACGTCAACTGGCACCTAAGTGATGCAAATATTATATCTGGTTCGTGAGATATAGTGAATGATAAAAATGACCTTGAAAATCATGATGACTTTTAATGATTTATTATTTTTAATTTATTTTTTTACGTAATCATCAGAAAAGGTTTTGATGAAGTTTTTGCGAATATTGTTTGGAGTATATAAATTTTATAAACATTGATTTCTAAGAATTGACAATAAGGTTACAAATTTATTGTTTTTGAAAAAAAACTAATTTTTTGCACATTTTTTTAAAAAATTTGAAAACCGCTCCAAGATTTTTTTAAAAAATTTGATAAGACGAACGTTAATACGCGTCGATTGACACCTTGTTCAAAAAAATCGTATGTTTGGTTCGCGAGATATAGCGCCTGACAGAAATTACCTTCAAATGGGCAAAACAGCAAACGCCCCCCCCCCCCCGACCAAAGTTTTCCAAAAACTAATTAGCTCTTAAAATTGCAAAGACGCTTCGATTGACACCTCAACCAAGTCGATCGGACTTTGTTTTCGTGAGTTATGCTCGTAGAAAAAACTGTCCACGAACGTACAGACGTACGTACACACACACACACATACATCTCCCTTTCTAAAAACACTTTATATATACTCTATGGACCTCAAAACGTGAAGAAAAGTTGAAAATTTCAATTTCGATTTACAAGAACTTCCCATATACTGGGAAGTTAACAAAGTCCTATCAACTTCGTTAAGGTGTCCATCGAAGCGTCTTTGCAATCTTAACAGTTGATTAGTTTTTGGGAAACTTCGGTCGGGGGGTTTGTTGTTTTTTCCCCTTTGAAGGTCATTTCTGTCATGCGTTATATCTCGCAAACCAAACGTACGATTTCCTCGAACAAGGTGCAAACGACGCGTATTAACATTAACGTAATTCTATCGAATTGCTAGAAAATTTTTTGAAGCCGTTTTTTTAATTTTTTAAAAAAAAGTGCAAAAATTGTGTTTATTTTTAAAAACCAAAAAAATTTTAACCTTATTCTCAAATTCAAGTAATCAATGTTTATAAAATTTCTATACTCCAAACAGTTTTTTAAAAATGTCATCAAAAATTTTTTCTCATGATTACAAAAAAAAATCAAATAAAAAATTAAAAATCATTAACAGTCATAATGATCTTCAAGGTCATTTCTGTCATGCGTTATATCTCGCGAACAAAACATACGATTTGCATCGTTTAGATGTCAATGGACGCGTAATAACATTATTGTGAATCTGTTGAATTTTTCAAAAAAAATCTTTGGAGCCGTTTTTAAATTTAAAAAAAAGTGCAAAAAATTAGGTTTTTTTCATAAACAATAAATTTTTAACCTGATTTGCGAAATATAGTAATCAATAGGTAGGGAGCGTGGTTTCGGGATAACGAATGGCTTCCTCTTCAGGTGCTGTCATATGCCATTCGTTATCAGACAACACGACCACGGGTTAGGCTTGTTGATGGGTTAAGCTCGTTATATTTCAACTATTTTAATCTTTGCACCATTAATGTGCAAAAATAGTGTTAGCAAGTGGCTAACCAAAAAAAGCACACTAGTGGACGATTTGTCTCGACTAGAAACGGAGGTTCAAATCCAAGAATAAGAATCATTTCAAATTGCAACGTATGCACAATATACGAACGAAAAAATATTGACAGTCGTTATACTTCGCAGATGCAAAGATTAAAATAGTTGAAATATAACGAGCTTAACCCATCAACAAGCCTGACCCGTGGTCGTGTTGTCTGATAACGAATGGCATATGACAGCACCTGAAGAAGAAGCCATTCGTTATCCCGAAACGATCAGCTCTCAAGATTGCAAAGACGCTTCGATTGACACTTTAACGAAGTCGATACGACTTTGTTTACGTGAGTTATGCTCGTAGAAAAACTGCCCGCGAACACACATACGTACGTACGTACATACACACACACACATACATACTTCTTTCTAAAAACACTTTATATATACTCTATAGACCTCAAAACGTAAAGAAAAGTTGAAAATTTCAATTTCGATTTTCGACGCGATTACAAGAACTTCCCATATACTGGGAAGTTAAAAATAGTGTTGTACTGCTTTACATTCGATATTAGTTCAACTAATAACCCCGCTCAGTTCACTTACATACATGTAATGGGCAAATCTGGGGTGAATCTGGAAGTTTAAAAAACAAGCTTGTTAAATTTTCCTGGTCAAAATGGAGACTTACTCCTTTACCACCCTGTCGAACAAACTCTCAAGCTCTTTGAAAGAGTTGTCAGTGTTTCCTCTGAACTCTTTTAGTCGGAAAACGATCTTAATGCCTTTAAGATGGAAATTTTTAATAAAAGGTCTCCTCCCTTGAAAAAACTTCAATCTCTTTACTCACCCCACCACTGATCTGAACTGGAACTGCTTCCTGCACATATTCCTGTGAAATTTTGGCGTCAACATATGGGGTATCACCAGTTGATCTAAACTATTTATTTTTAAAAATTATATAAAGAAATTAAGACTATTCGGAGCACTTTTTTTAATTTTTTCTTAAGAGTAGATCTCTTTTCATAAATTCGCAAGACTTAAAAGGCACAGTAAGCAAAACAGGATTGATGTGGAGAATCGTGATTTTCCTTTTCCTCTTTTCCGGAGCGCTATATCCACAAGTCCGGTTTTGGTGTGCAGGACCACCAATTTTCTCGCTAAACACGTGTAATGGAAATGACTAAGAAGAACGGTTGGCGAACGGTATCACTACGAAAATTTCAGGCAAACAGGTTGGTGCCTGTTGACCTGACGGACGTGGAATCCCCGGGACGAAGCAACGAACCCTTGTGTCGTGCAGACTTATACGGGTCCGGCCTCTACCTGGCTAGAGATTCGATGGCTGCTGGCAGGCCAGCTCAGTTCGGCGCGTAACGTCGTGGGTGCGTTTCTCTAGCAGGTCCTGAATCTCATTTACTAAGATTCAGCCATCTACTTGCCCGATTACGAAATTTTATCAAAAAAAAATCACAATCCCAAAGAAAAGTCTAAACAAAAATCAGTCCCTAAGTTGAGGCTACACCTTCTACGTTACTCTACAATGTGAAAAAAACAATCCTGCGCGCACCGAGAACCCGAATACCGCGATCCAAAACCTACCCGAGAGAGAGCAAACACATAAGGTACGTTAATCGCGATTCGCGTAATCGATCCGGCGATAGACGAGAAAGAAAAACTATTACCTCACGAGCAAACAAATCTCTCGGGCGGCAGTGTCACTCCCGCTGAGAAGCCGAACTTCAGCGGAGCTCACCAGGCGCAGATGTGTCTGCCTGGTCCCACCCTACCTCGACCCAGCGTTTGCGCAGTCGCATATTTCATGCGCGCTAGGTCCACCTAACTTACCTTGGCCCGTTATTCCGTGAGCTGTTGGAAATGGAGGTCATTCAAGAGGGAAAGCCCTCAAGGAAACTCTGGATTATTCAATTCATCATAAATTTATTCATTCCGTCTGGCCTTTTTTTTCTCCCATCCTATTTTATTATGTGTTTATTTAATTTAATTTATGTGTATATCCTTTCATACTCACTTCAAACTAGAAAAGAAAATATAACTAAAGAGGCGGAACGCAATAAAATTTAATTTGTAATTATAATAAACTACATTAATGTATATAAAGAAAAAAACTTTACTTTACTGATGGTAGAGATTTGGTTTCTTTAAATATTTCTATATTGTAAATGTTTATATATTTTTCTTCTTCTTCAAAAGGTCTATAGCTACAGATGTCAATCTGTTGTATTTTTTTTATTATTCAATTTTTGTATTACAACTTCCAGACTCATACTTCTGTGATTCGCTTAGAAACTTAAAATATTCCTACATAATGTTTAACCTTACATTCTAAAAGTAATTACATTCGGTAGTATGGTCTGGCTATATAATAATGGATGCATTGACTTACTCAGCGTTTACATGTAAATAATCTTTAAAAAACATGATTAATCTCCATTTACTTGACATCTGTTCCTATATGTGTCCAACATGAACATTTTTAATATGAAATGGTACCAGTGAGATACTTTACGTCCTTCCGCATAGACACCTAAGCACATGCATCGAGGCAGCAACGCATATGATCATCACTAGCATGAACTGTGAGCATAATATTAGCTCTATCGTCAAAACCGTTCAGGTGTACACAAAAAAAATTCCATTACTACGCCAGACTTCTTCGCTAGCCTTTGATTTTCTTGGGCAAATCTCTGGCAACGTGATATCCAAATGATGTTACGATTACAACCCAACCGTGCTGGTGTTGTGAGCGATTCAAAAAAGAATAAGGCGGAATGGGCCAATTGTTATGCGTATTGGTGCAACAACTAGCATAATGTTCCTTGACGGAAAATAAGTTATACGCTATCAGGCACAACAAAAATCAGTTGAGTGCACCTCCGATCACTTTCAGCCTTCGTGGGCTGATCCGTTTGGTTAATAAATCCTTCACAAAGCATACATATCTGTCTGTTGCGATTACAAAAAGATAGAACACACGTGTTTTAAAGTGAAAAAAAACTAATGATTCGAATGAAATTGCTATTTCTGAGGGTTTGTCCTCTCGCAGGACGACTGTTTTTTTTGTTGATCGACAAACGTCGCACCGAGCTCACAGTGAGAGACCCTTTCTTCTGGTCGAAAGGAGCAGAGCACATGTGCGCTTGGAATGAACAACCTTCCACTCACTGAATGCGTTTCTTTAGATCATTCCCTGCCGTTCCAGCTACACCTGGCGTTATAGGGTTAACTGTTTCAAAAACTGTGATTCGCGCTTAACTTAAATCGTACATTTCTTTGTTTTTCGAATCTTTCGGGACCACATGGCCTCCATTATACAATTGATATAACGGCGTGCACTGTTACTCCTTTATGGATAAATTTCGCACGTGTCCAGTTTCAACTATTACCCGTTTCTGCAAATTGATCTCACTGCGAAATGACCGTCTTATTCCGAATAATACCATTTTTACTCTCACTATCACTATTCCTATGATCGATCTGATAGCTACTCCCGTACATTCACAATTTCTAACTCTCGGACACACGAATTTTCGCTTATGTCGATTATTTATTCAGCGACGTGCCCCGGCAAAGTTTTCTTGAGAATCCATCACTCCCACCGGCCATCCGACCTGAACCACTGCTTTCAATCGACTCCCCGTTGCGATCTCGTCGCTTGCGGGATCTCTGTTTTTTCGGGGCCTGCCTTGACTCTAACCGGTATCACAGGTTGCCTATGAGGCAGCATGGTGCAGTGGTGGCCAACCCAGCCACATTACACACGGGCTTCCACGTTCTTAATACCCCTGAAGGAGCGCCAGATGCCTGGTTTTTAGTGGTAGTTCACCTGTGACCAAATGTTTGGCCTGCTGCTTCTCTAAGGCACCTTTGAGAAGTCTTTACGGCCACCTTTCAGATTTGGATAAATTTCCGGTGGTGGAGAGATTGGCTTGCTGATCCTGATTCTTTCCTGTCCCGCTTATTTATTGACTAGCTCTAGCAGTTTTAAAATGGTAGTTAGCTCTGCACATATACTTTTTAAGGACTGTTGAATAAGAGATCATTGCTGGAAATCTGAAGGAGAGGTTTTTTTTAATGAAGTTTTCATCATTATTCTATTATTATTTAAAAATTTTTCTTCAGCTGTAAGTGAATTACATATTTCTGTTTTGTATTTAATCTGTGTTGTGTTGTCTCTGCAAATTGACACAGTTATTTCACCTATTCTACTGGCTATTCGCTGGTTTATATACATATCTCTACCTTTTCAAATTTGAATTTTTCATGAGGTTACCGATAACTATGGTTTTATTCATGCTACACACTTCACGACACCGCAAGCATGTTTTTATATCATAGACAGACAACTAGCTCCAATACAACCAGTTTTGGCGTAGCATGTGCTTCCCAAACGTAGACTCATTCCAAAAAATACAACACGTCAACTACTAATACCATAAAGATGAAGAAACAACAACAGAACGCTCGTACATTGATTTTGGATGTTAACGTATGATTTTATATTTTACAAGTACAGCATTCGTTTTCATCAAAACACAATACTTAGACTCTTCACTCCGATCACGGCATTTTATATCAAAATCAGTTCACGACCAATCAGCGCCCCCAATAACTTGTTTTAATCTTTCATCCTTTATGAATGCACGCACATCCACACACTAGCATACAAGCCGTCTCCCGATCGCAAAACCAGTTGCCGCCCCAAAAAACTTTGAACATGCTGTTGTATAGTCTGTCCGGACTAGTGTAATGTTGTATGGAAGTGCATGTCCTAATACTTCTTATCATTCTCTTTTTCAAGTCACGGCAAATCTTTTATCATTAAATGATTTTTATTGAAATTCTTTCGTCTTCTTCAGTGGATGAGTACATGAGCCTCAAGCAGAGTTCACATCGTTACATTTTCGGGATTGAAAATGTTGGACTAAATTCTTCGTTGAATAAACTGTCACACATCAAGTACTTCCCGCAATCAATTAATTGATTTTTGCACTGCTATTTACAGTTTCTTAAAAGACAATTGATGGTTTATTCCCCGCAATATATTCCTTTAAAATATGAGTCAGCAGATTCTGGTTTTTGGGTATTGAAAGAATAATGCTTTCTGCTATTAGTTTTTATTAAGGGGGAAGTACCTTAAGAGGCCGAAACAAAGTCTTTTTTGCAACTGATTTGTGGGGAAATGAAGACAGTTATTATTAAATCAGTATAATATTTATTTTAGGCGATGTTTGAGGTTGAAAAAAAAACATATTCTACAAAAGTGAAAGTTGAAAATTAACAATTTTTTCAAGGATCTTGAAAGCCATGTCGTCGCTGACGTCGTAAATTGCGTAAGCGATGCTGGCTGCAATTTTCATCTGAAATCAACAAACCAAACATTTTCTTACTCGAGAGGTATTTTTTAGTAGATTGACTAAAATATTTCGAAATTCGAAAATTAACCTTTCAAAACAGGCTCAAAAAAAACAAATTACGATTTTGACGAAAAATTTCGTTGTACTTCCAGTCAAAAATAGTCCCAAAATAATTTGCTTTTTTAATCTTTAGTCTAAAGAGAACAGTTTTTTATGCTCTTTGAAATGAATGCTAGATGATGAAAATCGATTCACTAGTTTTTTTATTATCACTTACGCAATGTTAAAAAACATGGTTTCGAGAAAACGCCGTTTAAAGTTTGTGGTCAAGAGAAAAAGAACCCGGCGCCAGGCACTTCCGGGATACATATCTTCCACAGTTTTAAGAATTAGCTTTTGAAACTTTGACATGATATTCTTAGGCGATGTATCTATCAATTAAAATAATTTAAAAAAATCAATTTTTAAAAGTGTCTAAAGGTACCTCCCCCCTTAAAGAAGACACACTTACGTGATAATCGTGCTTTTTTCTAAGTTCCACAAACCCTTTTCGTACCTTGATATTTTCGTAGTTTTGTCAAAAAAAAAAGCAGAATCCTTACGATGGAGAATATTTTCCTACATATCGTGGTTTATAGATTTCATTGGTACCATGTTTGCAGTGATGAAACTATGGTGTCTTTGTAGGTCTGCCATTTTCCAAAACAACAACGAAACGACAAAGAAGAATATCCTCGATGGAGTTCGCCAGTCTTAAATGTCACTGCTTGGTTACACTCTGCCGTTGCCTAGTACTTGCGTTTACGAATAGAATAGCGCGTTAGGCCCACTAATATTCGCCTCAGTCAATGCTGATCCACTATCTGCTGTAGGGTAAAAAGCCAAAAGTCGGAGGACCCTCTAGAAAACGCACAAAACTCAATGCATGATTTTATATTATTAAGACCTAAGTCATGTCACGGTTCGACTCGCGGTACCACAACACTCACTCACATTAGGAGTTTAGTTTAGTGTTGTGTTTTTACATTGATGCCGTGAGGTGGGACACGTTCGCTGACAGATGGCGTGCAGCGCTTCCGTTGTCTATATTCGAAGAGTGAAATCTTTTTCGAATGATTGCTGGTTCTAATTGATTAAGATCAATTAATTGTCTGAAGAAAAGGGAATTCGGGGATACCTACAAGCAGCTCAATGGTTGCCGCAAGATTGGCGCTGGTCCATCCATGGTCCGTGCTGCCGATATTTTACTAAGTTGCCGAGTTTAACAGGCAAATGGTTTTGTAGTAGTGCTGCCGAATTTAGAAGGCAGCCTGCTAAATAAAGCAGCAGACCTTCTGGTTGTAACTACAAAACTGATTTTCTTTAATCGATCATCCTTCTTATATACTAATTTCATAACATATCTTATCCCTACTCTAATTCTATTTTGTTATCAATTATTGATTATCTTGCATTCCCACGCTGTGAATTTGCTGAGTAATCAATATTGCATCAAATTGATGCACTCAAATTTAATGAGGTCATTGTACGCTTGTATTCTTGATTGAGTCTGTGGCAGCACCATTGAACGATCGTCCAATTATAGTCTATTGTGAATATGTATTTTGACAATCTTGGAAATAAAGATCACTTCTTTCTTAGACACCAACTCGTGCAGTTTGTAACTCGGTAGAAAGGCTAAAATAGTATATGAGCTCCCCGGCACAGTCGGAGCAGCCATATTGGTGACCCCGACTTCTCAACAAAAGAGCATTTGAGAACCCCGAACTCGCAGAAAAACACGACTTCAGACCCGCTTCTTCAATTGCTGCGATCCAGGCATCCACAGGAGCCATTTTGCGGATCCAACGTTTCCGAAGCCAACGTGGTTTTCTGAATTTTCGGACCTACAAATTTCAAGTAAGTTTTCTTCGTATTCAAAATGTCTGACAGTGAGGATCACGGCATTGGCGCAAGCACGGCACAGCCTACGAATAGCACGCCATCAGCCGAGACTCCATACATTGCTGGTATAAACGACATCGCACAAATAAAATTACCGCCATTTGGGCTTACGCGACCATCTTTATGGTTCGCACGCATCGAGGCGCAAAAACGTCTGTCTAGAACTCGGACGGACGCTGCAAAATTTGACAAAGTAGCTGCTGAGCTTGACTGCGCTACACTCGAGGCAGTCGCCGACATCGTTGAAGCCCCTCCACTAGAGGGTAAATACGACGCTTTAAAAGCCCGCTATTTGAGCGTTTTTTCCCTGTCGGATGACGCACAAATTCGAAATCTTCTGACTGGTTTGGAGCTGGGTGACAGCAAACCATCGCAGCTCCTGCGGAGCATGACCCAAGCCGCCGGAACCAGAGTTAGCGATAGGTTTTTGAAATATTTGTGGATACAGCGACTTCCTACTCGGATACAGTCCATCATCGCTGTCTCAGAGACAACGAATCTCACTAAGCTGGCAGAGATGGCAAATCGAATCGCGGAAGTAAAGGATCCACACGAAATTCGGGAGGTTTCCCAAGTCAGTCGCGAACAAACTGCGGACACTACAGCCAGCTTAGAAACACAGGTTAACGAGATTAGAAGGGTGCTTAGTCGCTTGGAACGCAACGCGTCGGAAAGGACTCAGCCCAATTGCACGGCAGACCACGTCCGACGTATCTGTTTCTACCACAAAAAATTCGGCCACACCGCACGCACATGTAAACCTCCATGTGATTTCATTCAACAACAGGTACAGGGAAACGAATAGGGTCGCTGTCTGACCAGACGCCAAACAGCGACATGAGCCTTAGCCGTCTATTTGTTTACGATAAGCTAACGAGCACACGATTCCTTGTGGACACAGGTGATGATATTTCGGTCATTCCTCGTTCACCTCTCGCGAACTTCAAACCGTCTAGCCTGAAACTTTTCGCGACAAACAAAACGCGCATCAACACCTACGGCGACAAGCTCCTCACCATCAACCTTGGTCTACGCCGTTCATTCACATGGCGTTTTCGCTGACTTTCTCAGGCAGTTTAAACTACTCGTCGATCTGAACAGCAGACGACTCATCGATACCAATACCAAATCGTCAACTCGTGGACATATCTCTACTCTTCCTATACCGTCCATAAACACAGTGAGCGATGACTCCCCGTACCACACTCTACTCAAACAGTTCCCGCAAGTAACAAATCCTTCTGTAGCAAAGAGTGCACCGCACGGAATCAAGCACCACATACAGACCGAGGGACCCGCGGTTTTTGAGCGTCCTAGGAGGCTCTCCCCGGAAAAACTTGACATAGCCAAGAAGGAGTTTCAATACCTGATTGATAAATGGTATTGTTGGCAGTCAGCGAGCTCATGGGCAAGTCCTCTGCACCTTACACGGAAGAAAGATAATTCTTGGCATCCATGTGGCGACTACCGTAATCTAAACAAAATAACGAGGCCGGATAGGTATCCAATCAGACACATGCAGGACATCACTGCAGGCCTACAAGGAAAGCAAATCTTTTCAAAAATTGATCTGGTACGAGCTTTCCACCAGATACCAATAGCGAAAGAGGACGTACCCAAAACGGCCATAACCACGCCGTTTGGGCTATATGAATTTACAGTGATGACATTCGGGCTGAGAAACGCTGCCCAATCGTTCCAGAGATTCATGGACCAAGTGCTGAGAGGGCTCGTATTTTGTGCGTGTTATATAGATGACATACTCGTCATGTCGCAAACACCAGAGCAGCATATGGATCACTTACGAACCGTATTCAATCGCCTTAGCAAATATGGAGTCGTAATCAACGTGGACAAGTGTGAATTCGGAGTCACGGAAACCGAATACCTAGGACACAAAATTACAGCGAAGGGTGTTCAACCACCAGAATCTCGTGTGCAGGCTATACGCAACTTTAAAAAACCTGAACGCATCAAAGACCTGCAGAGATTCCTTGGTGTTATTAACTTTTACCGCAGATTCATCAAGAGTGCGGCGGATTTGCAGGCGCCGTTACATGAACTACTACGTGCAACAAAAACGAAAAATGACATCATAGCATGGACGCAGCAGACCAGAAAAGCGTTTGAGGCCTGTCGAGAAAACATCGCCAATGCTACGTTGCTCGTACACTTTCAACATGGAAAACCATTGAGACTCGTCACCGACGCTTCTGACAAAGCGGTGGGCGCGGTACTAGAGCAACTTCAATCGGAGCAATGGTTGCCACTAGCTTATTTCCAGAAGAAGCTGTCCATCACTGAAACACGATACAGTACATACGACAGGGAACTCCTCGCAATATATAGTAGCATTAAACACTTCCGTCATCTCTTAGAGGGCTCAGACTTTACGATCGTAACCGATCACAAGCCTTTGATTTACGCGTTCAGCCAGCGGACTGACAAGGCCTCGCCTCACCAACTACGTCAACTAAACTTCATCTCTGAATTCTCGACTAACATTGTTCATAGTCGAGGCGATTCGAATGTTGTTGCGGACGCACTCTCACGAGTATACGAAATCACTACTTCTGCGGCATTTTCCGTAGAACAGCTGATTGAGGAACAGCAGAAGCACTCGGAACTCAATCAACTTTTGCAAAACAATACGACATCACTGAAATTGCAGTCCATCGCATTCAATGGTCACGGAACCCTCTTTTGCGACACGTCAACGGTAGACGTACGCCCATACTTACCCAAGTCGCTGCGAGAGGAAATCTTTGCGATATATCACAACCCAGCACATCCAAGCGGTCGCGCAACTAGCCGAGAGATTAGGCGTAAATTCGTGTGGCCCAGCATGAACAAAGACATCGCTGAAATGGCACGCAACTGCATCCCGTGCCAGAGATCCAAGACCATCAGGCACACTCACAGCCCCGTGCAGGAATTCGGGAGTACAGACAAAAGGTTTCAGCATATACACGTCGACATTGTCGGACCACTGCGACCGTATCAAGGATTCAAGTACTGTCTCACGGTAGTCGACCGTGTCTCCCGCTGGCCCGAGGCATTTCCAATGGTGGATCAAACAGCCGAATCGGCAGCAAAAATATTGTATGCAAACTGGATCTCCAGGTTTGGAACACCACATACTATAACAACCGATCAAGGTACTCAGTTCGAGTCCTCCTTGTTTAAAGCGCTGTGCAGACTACTCGGGAGCCACAGAGTCCGGGCGACGCCGTATCACCCCGCAGCAAACGGAATGGTGGAGCGCTGGCACCGCTCGCTCAAAGCAGCGATCATGTGCCATGAAAACGACAACTGGATGGATACCTTACCCACTGTACTTCTCGGTCTCCGCAACGCCTACAAAGAGGACCTGAAAGTATCATGCGCGGAGATGGTCTATGGCACGACACTGCATATTCCGGGTGACATATTCATAAACAGCAATCATGATTGCAATGCGCCACTCCTTGTAGACCAGCTGCGAGAGAAAATGCGAGACTTACGTCCGCAACCCGCATCGAACCATTCGTCCAGAGCCAGCTTCGTCCACGAAGACATGCAGAAATGCACCCACGTTTTCGTGCGCAGGGATGGAGTACGGAAATCCTTAACGCAACCTTATTCCGGTCCCCACCGAGTGCTGCAACTAATTTCAAACACCGTTTTCACCGTCGACGTCAATGGGAAGCGAACTAACGTTTCCACCAATCGCCTGAAGCCAGCGTATGTCGTTCAAGATCATCAAAACGAACACGATCCCACTTCGCTAGTCTCATCGCGTAGAACTTCAGCAGCGGAGGCATCTCACAGCAGGCAAAGACCAGTCATTCGGCAGCTAATCAATCCGTCACCTCAATCCATAACAAAAGTCTACCTACCAGCAAGTCGGCGAAACGTCAACACTTGACGTTATTGAAGAGGGAGTACTGTGGCAGCACCATTGAACGATCGTCCAAATGTGGTCTATTGTGAATATGTATTTTGACAATCTTGGAAATAAAGATCACTTCTGTCTTAGACACCAACTCGTGCAGTTTGTTACTCGGTAGAAAGGCTAAAATAGTATATGAGCTCCCCGGCACAGTCGGAGCAGCCATAAGTCAATTTAATCAAAAAGCTTGATATGATCTTCTAATTTTATGAACGAGTTGATTTAATTAAAAAGCTTGATTTGAGTTCCCGAAAGTACTCACAGCGTAGGAATTGCATAAGCTTAGGCGTGTGCATAGGATGGTGAAGTCATATGGTTTTGGTACATTATATATATATATATATATATATATATATATATATATATATATATATATTTAAGTACATTACACCCCTATCCTAAGTTATAAATATACATAGAAGATTTCCAAACTGAATATCTATCACATCGCAGATTTTGTGAATTTCTTATGACTGTACAGAACTTATTGTAGTTATTAAATTGATTATTAATGATTATGATATACAATTGCTTATAATATAAAATTGATTACAATATATAGATAAATGTAGTGTAAAATAGATTATAAAACGTATGATTGTAATATGTAATAGGTATGTTCATTATGTATTTATTGTCTTGTATTTTATTTTGTATACATTTTGAGTCTGTTACTATGAACCCATTTTGGTTTGTTATCAACATTAATTAATGTGTTGACGTCTTTTCTTTCTAACACCTAATAAGAGCCTGTGTAAGGTTTTTGATGTTTGCGTTTGTTTTCTGTTTTTAAGAGAACTAGGTCACCTATATTAGCAATAAGGGGTTTGTTGTAGCAGTATTTTTTGGTTCTCGCGATTTTTGTTTTTTCAATAAGCTCTTTGGCCTTATTTAAAGAAAATTTTAGTCGAAGACGTAATTCGTTTGCGTAGTTATCTAGATCCTATAGCTTTTCTGTATTCTCGAAAATATCATTAGGTAGGTATGAGAGTTTGCCAAAAACCAGTTCGGTATGATGTGTAGTTTGTGTCAATGTGTGGTGTTGTATTGTAAGAAAAAGTGTAGAATGGGATCCATTCGTGCCAATTGTTGTCATTAGCAAATGACAATAGGTATTCATTTAGGACGCGATGATTCCTTTCTACAACTCCTAGCGTTTCGTGATGGTATGGGGTCGAAAATATTTGTTTGATGTCTAGAAGTGCACATATTTTCTTCAGGTTATTAGTGAATTCGGTTGCTAAATCTGCCTTTAATGTTTTGAAATGTCCAAATATTAATATAAAATTATTTACTATTGCTTTTGCTACACTTGCGGCTTCTTTAGTTTCTAAAGGTATCGCGGTTACAAATTTTGTCAATTCGCATTGTATTGTAAGGATATAGCGGTAATTATTCGAGATTCGCAAGGGACCAACGATGTCTGCGCTGATTGTTTCGAAGCTGGTGGACGGAGTATCGGTTTTCGTCATTCTTTCTTTTGTATGTTTGATTATTTTATTCGTTTTGCATTTTTCGCATTTGTTTATGTATTCATTTACCATTTTATTCATATTTTTCCAGAAGTACCTTTGTTTTAGTTTTAGACATGTTCTGTGTACTCCTACATGACCTCCGTGTGGCAAATTGTGATACTCATTTATGAGTTCTTTTTGTTTTTCTTCACTATGAACTTGTGAGGGGGGTTTATACAGCATTATTTTTAATTTTTCGTGTGCTCCTTGTTGTGACGCGTTAAATATTTCTTTAAATTCATCTTTTTGAACACACTTGAATATATCATCTTCAATAGATACAGCTAACTCGTTAATACCTTTATTGTGTGAATAACCTAATAACTTCTTTATGACCGAAACTAATTTCGTATCATAGTTGACGATGTTGCTAGTTGTTACCTGTAACTTGTTGACGGAAACGGATTTCTCGGCCATTTTATCGTTACAGTACACAATGATATTATTGTTTTCTCGCGTTATGCTAACATTTTCATCCATGTTATCTATTTTTCGCGTCTTATTAGTTCTTTCACTATTGTTGGGCAGCATCTTGAATTTCAATTTTAATACCCCTGTTATGTCTGATAATGATGTACAATTAAACACATTAAGGTTATCATTTCCTTTATTTTTGTTGTTAATTTCTGTCATCTCACTTATTGCTTGTTTCTTAGATTTACTTCTAGTAATCGCCATTAGTTTTTGCTTTTATTTTCATCGTTCATAGGAGGGATCATGGTTTTGATATTTATGGTATTTTGGTATTTATGTTACCTTTTTTTGTATATTATCTGGAAATCATAATCGGACAGATCCAGTCTGACTCTGGTTAGTTTGGAGGACGGATTTTTATGCGTAAATAACGATACCAATGGCCTGTAGTCAGATACCACTATGAACTTACGTCCGTATAGGCACGGCCTAAAAAAGTTTATGCCCCAATGAATTGTCAATAACTCTTTTTCTATGATGGGCTTATTTAACTCGTGTTTATTTAGAGTTCTACTTACATATGAGATTGGTGAGTCTGCATCGATTTCTCCTTGAGATAAAACTGCTCCTAGTGCAAAATTTGATGCGTCCGTTGTTAGGATGAATGATTTTCCGAAATTGGGATATTGGAGTATCGGTGGTGTAATTGGTTTTTGTTTTAGAAGTTCGAATGCTTTTTGTTGTTGTTCTTCCCAAATAAACGGTGCTTTTTTCTTAAGCAGGGAATTTAGACTCTTTGCCGTTTCTGCGAAGTTTAAGATAAAACGACGATAATAATTGCAGAAAGCTACGAATCTTCTAACGTCATCTGCATTCTTTAGTATTGGGTAATTTTTGATCACGTCGTGTTTGGCTGGCTCTGTTTTTATTCCCTCAGATGTTATGAGGTGTCCCAAGTAAACAACTTCTGATTTAATGAATTTGCATTTATTTGCGTTTAGTTTTAGATTATAGTTGCGTAATCGTTGAAGAATCTTGACTAGATTGTCATTGTGGTGCTTTATACTGCATCCGAAAACCATGATGTCGTCTACATACAAAAATGCTGAGTGGCTTAGGCCTGTTAGAGCGATGATGAGCATTCTCTGGAAGCTATTTGACGATATCAGCCCAAAAGGAAGTCTCTTGAACTGGTAGTGTTCATACCCGGTGGAAAAGGCTGTTAGTGGTCTTGAGGCTTTGTCTAGCTCTATTTGGTGGAACGAAATTGTCATATCCAGTGTTGAGAAGTATTTCGCTCTACCTAATTTGTCTAGTACGCCTTCTAACCATGTTAGTGGAAATTTGTCGTTTACGATTTTATCGTTTAATTTTCTAAAATCGACGACCAATCTCCATTTTTTTCATCATTCGCACTTTTCTTGGGTACTACTAATAGTGGTGAGTTGTAAGGACTCATTGATGGTTCTATGATATCGTTTTCTTTCATTTTTCGTACCTGTCTAGCTATCTCTTCATTTTGTGTCTAAGGTAGTCTATAATTCTTAATGTAGACTGGGTTTTCATCGCAAGTGATAAGTTTCTGTTCGTAGAAATTATTTTTCGTAAGGTATTCACCGTCTAGGTGAAAGACATCTTGGAATTGTTCCACAATTTGTAGCAAACTATTGTTAACCTGGTCGTCTAGGCTGTTTGAGTTAATGATTTTTAGCAGTTCGTTCAGTCGATTCTTGTCAAATTCCTTTTGTGTTTTAACTATGTGATAGTGTTTTAGAGGTTCTACCTCGGCTTGGAAATCTTTTATGACCATGTCTTTTTCATTTGTGTTTAGTATTTTCACGTGACATATGCCCTTCGCCGGAATTATGCTGCTTCCCAAAAATATTCCTTTACCGATCTCTCTACTTTGAACTATGCTGTCCTCTGTCCTGTGTATATCTACTGGTATTATTGTTTCTGTTCTTGCAGGGATTGTTATTTGCCGCATTTTGATTTCTTTAGTATGTATCGGTAATATTACGTCGTGTTCGCTTGTACTGAAAGATATGGTAAATGTTTCGAAATCAATTTTACATAAATATCTGACCAGCATATCTTTGCCAATTATGCCGTCAGTCTCGATTGGAAATCTGTCGTCTACCACTTGGAAAATGTTGTTTATTATAGTATTTTCAACGTCAAACTCTAATTTAATTGTTCCTAAGGACATCGTTGTTTCGTTGGTTATACCTGTGAGTTTACATTTGTTCTCTGTACGTAGATCATATTTCATGCAATTGGTTTCGTAAATTTTAAATATTGATATGTCCGCGCCTGTGTCGATTAGAAGTTTTACATATCTGTTTTCTTTTTTATTGTATAGTTTTGCGTAATTAGAGCTATTATCTGTTATTTTGTATATCTTGTGCTTTCCTTTGTATTTACAATCTCTATTTCAATAGCCTACTCGTTCTATATTGATTCCGGCAGGTTGCCTTGATCCTCTCGGAAGCCTGACTCGTTTCCCTGGTCCTCTACTATTCGTATTCTTTGGTTACTGTTTAAGTTATTCCTAGCATTATTACTTCTGAAATTGGTATTTGATGCGTGTGCATTGCTATCTCTACTAAAAATCCTCCTATCGTTGAAATGATGCTGGGTGTTATTCCCAAATGTGTTTCTCCTAAAACGGTCTCTCGGTCTATTATTTGTCCAATTTGTATTGAAGTTTTTATTGTTATTATACCTTGGTCTATTCGACTGATTATTACTGTATCTTTGGTGGTTTTTGGACATGTAGAGGATACTGGAATGTTGTGCCTCTGTATTTTCAATTTCTGCAGCTAATGTGGTGGCCTCGGAAAAGTTTTGTGGTCGTGCCGCGAATTCGGTATTTCTTACCTGGTCGTTTAGACCATTCTTGAACACGGTAAGGGCATATGTGTCGTTTATGCTCTTAATAGTATGCCCAGCAGTCTGACTATCATTTATACCTAATTGATTGACATGTAACTGATTTAAGTCATTGACAAGACTAAGTATTTTCTCCTTGTACTGGTTGACCGGCAACCTCTTTTGTGTTATTTTAGCTAGCTCAGTATGTATTTGGGGGATTGTTTTCGGATTCTTGTACCTGATTTTCAATTCCGTCTCTAGCTCTGCTATGATTTTGATTGACGCTATATTTAATAACGTGCGGATATTTGGAAGTAGTTTTACATTTATTATAAAATCTAGCCGCTCAGTTTTACCCTCTTGTGATAATCTTTTCTCAACGAGTTTGGCTATTGTAAACAATGTGTCTAATTCTCTGTGCTTTCCGTCGAAAGCTGTAACGCTGTTTCTATATTGAAGTCTGCCATGTTATTTAATTTTATTGAAGTCTCGTCTATTTTTAAAGAGATGCCTTTGGCGTGCAGCCGTTCAGTGAGAATCGAGATTAGTTCTCTAGAAATTTCTTTAAAGGTTTTTTTGTATAGCAGGTGTTCTCCTTCCTTAATATTCTCGCATATACTATTGCCTCGATCTTCAAGTGTTGTAGCTTGTTCTAGCTTTTCTTTTAAAGTTTTGACCGTGTAGTTCTTGGTCTTTTTAGATTTGTTAAGATAGTTTTCAGTTCTGCTATCAATGTCCCTAGCTCTTCCACAGACATTTGTGATGGGATTATGGGTTTTTAAAGCGTTTAAACATTGTTTCTGTTTAGGAAAATATTTCTATCCACTACTTTCCGAGCGTATTTCTTTTGTAAGCTATTGTATGCGTATGCAACAATGATAATCACTACGAAAAAGACCGAAGTGCTAATTGACTGTTTGTGTTCGACTAGGAAATTGTTTTCCACCGTGCTACAGTTTTTGCCCCTTGTTGTGTAGAAAGCAAAGACGTATTTATGGGGACGTCTTAATTGAAAGTATTTTGCGTTATGGTTATTTATGTTTTAAATTTATTTACGATAACTCCTTAATTTATGTTCTAACAATTTTCGTTGTTCGCCGGTTGAAATACTTATTACGCGATGCAGAAGTGCTTCTTACTTCCTCACGTTGAATGCTTTGCCGCCTCTCTTCCTTCGTATGCGTTGTTTATGTTTAGGCGCCTTGATTGTCCTTTTCTTTACAAACTCTTCTATGTTCCTTGGTCTTGGTCCTGTTAGTGGTGTCGGCCGATAGTGTGGAGCTTGTGTTTTCGGCTTGATGGTGTATTTTTGCCTACTGGTGTCTATTGGTAGTATGGATTTTTCCGTACGGATGAGAAATTTGTTGAAGACTCTGTCGAAATCCTCTTGCGTATGCAGCTCTGCTATTTCCTCTTCTTCTAATTGTTCGTCCACAGGATCGCGAGGTGCAGGATTGCCATGTTGTGTTTTTACATTGATGCCGTGAAGTGGGACACGTTCGCTGACAGATGGCGTGCAGCGCTTCCGTTGTCTATATTCGAAGAGTGAAATCTTTTTCGAATGATTGCTGGTTCTAATTGATTAAGATCAATTAATTGTCTGAAGAAAAGGGAATTCGGGGATACCTACAGGAAGCTCAATGGTTGCCGCAAGATTGACGCTGGTCCATCCATGGTCCGTGCTACCGATATTTTACTAAGTTGCCGAGTGTAACAGGCAAATGGTTTTGTAGTAGTGCTGCCGAATTTAGAAGGCAGCCTGCTAAATAAAGCAGCAGACCTTCTGGTTGTAACTACAAAACTGATTTTCTTTAATCGATCATCCTTCTTATATACTAATTTCATAACATATCTTATCCCTACTCTAATTCTATTTTGTTATCAATTATTGATTATCTTGCATTCCCACGCTGTGAATTTGCTGAGTAATCAATATTGCATCAAATTGATGCACTCGAAATTAATTAGCTCATTGTACGCTTGTTTTCTTGATTGAGTCAATTTAATCAAAAAGCTTGATATGATCTTCTAATTTTATGAACGAGTTGATTTAATTAAAAAGCTTGATTTGAATTCCCGTAAATACTTGTTGCAGCACCATTGAACGATCGTCCAATTCTATCGTCTATTGTGAATATGTATTTTGACATCTTGAAAATAAAGATCACTTCTGTCTTAGACACCAACTCGTGCAGTTTGTCACTCGATAGGAAAGCTAAATTAGTATATGTGCTCCCCGGCACAGTCGGAGCAGCCATATTGGTGACCCCGACTTCTTAAAAAAAATCCATTTGAGAACCCCGAATTCGCAGAAACAGACGACTTCAGACCCGCTTCTTCAATTGCTGCGATCCAGGCATCAATAGGAGCCATTTTGCGGATCCAACGTTTCCGAAGCCAACGTGGTTTTCTGAATTTCGGACGTATCAAATTTCAAGTAAGTTTTCTTCGTATTCAAAATGTCTGACAGCGAAGATCACGGCATTGGCGCAAGCACGGCACAGCCTACGAATAGCACGCCATCAGCCGAAACTCCATACATTGCTGGTATAAACGACATCGCACAAATAAAATTACCGCCATTTTGGCGTACGCGACCATCTTTATGGTTCGCACGCATCGAGGCGCAAATACGTCTGTGTAGAACTCGGACGGACGCTGCAAAATTCGACAAAGTTGTTGCTAAGCTTGACTGCGCTACACTCGAGGCAGTCGCCGACATCGTTGAAGCCCCTCCACTAGAGGGTAAATACGACGCTTTAAAAGCCCGCATTTTGAGCGTTTTTTCCCTGTCGGACGACGCACAAATTCGAAACCTTCTGACTGGTTTGGAGCTGGGTGACAGCAAACTGTCACAGCTCTTGCGGAGCATGACCCAAGCCGCCGGCACCAGAGTCAGCGATTTTTAAAATATTTGTGGGTACAGCGACTTCCTACTCGGATACAGTCCATCATCGCTGTCTCAGAGACAACGAATCTCACTAAGCTGGCAGAGATGGCAAATCGAATCGCGGAAGTAAAGGATCCACACGAAATTCGGGAGGTTTCCCAAGTCAGTCGCGAACAAACTGCGGACACTACAGCCAGCTTAGAAACACAGGTTAACGAGATTAGAAGGGTGCTTAGTCGCTTGGAACGCAACGCGTCAGAAAGGACTCAGCCCAATCGCACAGCAGACCACGTCCGACGTATCTGTTTCTACCACAAAAAATTCGGCCACACCGCACGCACATGTAAACCTCCATGTGATTTCATTCAACAACAGGTACAGGGAAACGAATAGGGTCGCTGTCTGACCAGACGCCAAACAGCGACATGAGCCTTAGCCGTCTATTTGTTTACGATAAGCTAACGAGCACACGATTCCTTGTGGACACAGGTGATGATATTTCGGTCATTCCTCGCCCACCTCTCGCAAACTTCAAACCGTCTAGCCTGAAACTTTTCGCGGCAAACAAAACGCGCATCAACACTTACGGCGACCAGCTCCTTACCATCAACCTTGGTCTACGCCGTTCATTCACATGGCGTTTTCGCATCGCGGATGTCAATCAAGCAATCCTAGGAGCTGACTTCCTCAGACAGTTTAAACTACTCGTCGATCTGAACAGCAGACGACTCATCGACACCAATACCAAATCGTCAACTCGTGGACATATCTCTACTCTTCCTTTACCGTCCATAAACACAGTGAGTGATGACTCCCCGTACCACACTCTACTCAAAAAGTTCCTGCAAGTAACAAATCCTTCTGTAGCAAAGAGTGCACCGCACGGAATCAAGCACCACTTACAGACCGAGGGACCCGCGGTTTTTGAGCGTCCTAGGAGGCTCTCCCCGGAAAAACTTGACATAGCCAAGAAGGAGTTTCAATACCTGATTGATAAAGGGTATTGTTGGCAGTCAGCGAGCTCATGGGCAAGTCCTCTGCACCTTACACGGAAGAAAGATAATTCTTGGCGTCCATGTGGCGACTACCGTAAGCTAAACAAAATAACGAGGCCGGATAGGTATCCAATTAGACACATGCAGGACATCACTGCAGGCCTACAAGGAAAACAAATCTTTTCAAACATTGATCTGGTACGAGCTTTCCACCAGATACCAATAGCGAAAGAGGACGTACCCAAAACGGCCATAACCACGCCGTTTGGGCTATATGAATTTACAGTGATGACATTCGGGCTGAGGAACGCTGCCCAATCGTTCCAGAGATTCATGGACCAAGTTCTGAGAGGGCTCGATTTTTGTGCGTGTTACAAAGATGACATACTCGTCATGTCGCAAACACCAGAGCAGCATATGGATCACTTACGAACCGTATTCAATCGCCTTAGCAAATATGGAGTCGTAATCAACGTGGACAAGTGTGAATTCGGAGTCACGGAAACCGAATACCTAGGACACAAAATTACAGCGGAGGGTGTTCAACCACCAGAATCTCGTGTGCAGGCTATACGCAACTTTAAAAAACCTGAACGCATCAAAGACCTGCAGAGATTCCTTGGTGTTATTAACTTTTACCGCAGATTCATCAAGAGTGCGGCGGATTTGCAGGCGCCGTTACATGAACTACTACGTGCAACAAAAACGAAAAATGACATCATAGCATGGACGCAGCAGACCAGAAAAGCGTTTGAGGCCTGTCGAGAAAACATCGCCAATGCTACGTTGCTCGTACACTTTCAACATGGAAAACCATTGAGACTCGTCACCGACGCTTCTGACAAAGCGGTGGGCGCGGTACTAGAGCAACTTCAATCGGAGCAATGGTTGCCACTAGCTTATTTCCAGAGGAAGCTGTCCATCACTGAAACACGATACAGTACATACGACAGGGAACTCCTCGCAATATATAGTAGCATTAAACACTTCCGTCATCTCTTAGAGGGCTCAGACTTTACGATCGTAACCGATCACAAGCCTTTGATTTACGCGTTCAGCCAGCGGACTGACAAGGCCTCGTCTCGCCAACTACGTCAACTGAACTTCATCTCTGAATTCTCGACTAACATTGTTCATATTCGAGGCGATTCGAATGTTGTTGCGGACGCACTCTCACGAGTATACGAAATCACTACTTCTGCGGCATTTTCCGTAGAACAGCTGATTGAGGAACAGCAGAAGGACTCGGAACTCAATCAACTTTTGCAAAACAATACGACATCACTGAAATTGCAGTCCATCGCATTCAACGGCCACGGAACCCTCTGTTGCGACACGTCAACGGCAGACGTACGCCCATACTTACCCAAGTCGCTGCGAGAGGAAATCTTTGCGATATATCACAACCCAGCACATCCAAGCGGTCGCGCAACTAGCCGAGAGATAAGCCGTAAATTCCTGTGGCCCAGCATGAACAAAGACATCGCTGAAATGGCACGAACCAGGCACACTCACAGCCCCGTGCAGGAATTCGTGAGTACAGACAAAAGGTTTCAGCTTATACACGTCGACATTGTCGGACCACTGCGACCATATCAAGGATTCAAGTACTGTCTCACGGTAGTCGACCGTGCCTCCCGCTGGCCCGAGGCATTTCCAATGGTGGATCAAACAGCCGAATCGGCAGCAAAAATATTGTATGCAAACTGGATCTCCAGGTTTGGAACACCACATACTATAACAACCGATCAAGGTACTCAGTTCGAGTCCTCCTTGTTTAAAGCGCTGTGCAGACTACTCGGGAGCCACAGAGTCCGGGCGACGCCGTATCACCCCGCAGCAAACGGAATGGTGGAGCGCTGGCACCGCTCGCTCAAAGCAGCGATCATGTGCCATGAAAACGACAACTGGATGGATACCTTACCCACTGTACTTCTCGGTCTCCGCAACGCCTTCAAAGAGGACCTGAAAGGATCATGCGCGGAGATGGTCTATGGCACGACCCTGCATATTCCGGGTGACATATTCATAAACAGCAATCATGATTGCAATGCGCCACTCCTTGTAGACCAGCTGCGAGAGAAAATGCGAGACTTACGTCCGCAACCCGCATCGAACCATTCGTCCAGAGCCAGCTTCGTCCACGAAGACATGCAGAAATGCACCCACGTTTTCGTGCGCAGGGATGGAGTACGGAAATCCTTAACGCAACCTTATTCCGGTCCCCACCGAGTGCTGCAACGAATTTCAAACACCGTTTTCACCGTCGAAGTCAATGGGAAGCGAACTAACGTTTCCACCAATCGCCTGAAACCAGCTTATGTCGTCCAAGATCATCGAAGCGAACACGATCCCACTTCGCTAGTCTCAACGCGTAGAACTTCAGCAGCGGAGGCATCCCACAGCAGCCAACGACCAGTCATTCGGCAGCCAATCAATCCGCTACCTCAAACCATAACAAAAGTCTACCCACCAGCAAGTCGGCGAAACGTCAACACTTGACGTTATTGAAGAGGGAGTACTGTGGCAGCACCATTGAACGATCGTCCAATTCTATCGTCTATTGTGAATATGTATTTTGACATCTTGAAAATAAAGATCACTTCTGTCTTAGACACCAACTCGTGAAGTTTGTCACTCGATAGGAAAGCTAAATTAGTATATGTGCTCCCCGGCACAGTCGGAGCAGCCATATACTCATAGCGTAGGAATTGCATAAGCTTAGGCGTGTGCATAGGATGGTGAAGTCATATGGTTTTGGTACATTATATATATATTGATTTAAGTACATTACATTAGTTTAGTGATTTAGTTAGTTTAGCTAAGTTTATGATGTAACGAAAATATTGAAACATTTGGCAAGGGGCTCGACGCAACCGCCCTGTGTTATTTACTCTGGCGGTGGCGTCGAGCCGTATTACAGAAATAGTTGGCGGAATCAGCGCTCCGGGACACGCCTCAAACCCACGCATCTCCCACATCAAGTGTCAATCGAGGCGAAAAGCTCACGGGCGGCGACCCCAGAGCACGGGTTCGCGTACCCACCAACAAAGAGCCCGGTTCGCGGTTGGTTGCGGGAACGTGCCGAGCGGTTTCGGGCGGGAGTATAAAAAGGGGACCGCACTGGTAAGCGGCCTGTTTTGTTGGAATAGGTTTTCACCCGCGAGGCGTTAGTACGACAGAGCCCTGAAACTGGGGAAGACGAAACGAAAATTCAATTCGCGTGAAGGGATTAAGAAATGGAAAAAGTGAACGTCGCGAATTCGAACTCTGAGTGACCCGGATTGGTGTGACTTTGTGACGAAGGTGCGAATAGCAGGAGACGAAGTACCTTTTGTCCCCAACGTGAACCCAACGACTCCGCTCGGTGTGACGTCCTCACCGCAAGCTCCCGGGAAGAATTCCATTTGCGTGAACGGATTAAGAAGTGGAAAAAGTGAACGTCGCGAATTCGAACTCGGAGCGACCCGGATCGGTGTGACTTTGTGAAGAAGGTGCGAATAGCCGGAAACGGAATATCCTTTTATTCCCAACGCAAACCCAACGACTCCGCTCGTTGTGTTGTCATCGCCGCAAGTTCGCGTGCAAGCAACAAATCGTCGCGAATTCGAACTCTGAGCGACCCGGATTGGTGTGACTTTGTGACGAAGGTGCGAATAGCAGGAGACGAAGTACCTTTTGTCCCCAACGCGAACCCAACGACTCCGCCCGGTGTGACGTCCTCACCGCAAGCTCCCGGGAAGAATTCCATTTGCGTGAACATATTAAGAAGTGGAAAAAGTGAACGTCGCGAATTCGAACTCGGAGCGACCCGGATCGGTGTGACTTTGTGAAGAAGGCTCGAATAGCCGGAAACGGAATATCCTTTTATTCCCAACGCGAACCCAACGACTCCGCCCAGTGTGTCGTCATCGCCGCAAGTTCGCGTGCAAGCAACGAATCGTCGCCGCCAGCTCGGCTTCGAAGAAGCGTCACATCGCTGAGGAGGCCCGGCGCAGCACAGGTTAGAATAAGCTTTGGAACGTAAATCAGTTGTAGGGTTAGACATTTAGAAGTTAAGCATAGCCGTTAGTTTGTACCAATGAGTGAGTGGTGGCCGATATTGCACGATTTTGCTCGGTAGATAATAAAAGTGTGACCGGAAGCACTTTCCCTCCCCCTTTTTTTTGGTTGTGGTGGGTCGGAAACGACTTCGCGGGAATATCGGTGAGCCGGATTCTCCTCCTACGGCTCGAGAGGCCCATTGGGGTGAATGAGTGGTACCCACGACCCGTCTCCAACGGGCTGACCGGCACCCGAAGGCCTCGACCGATTGAATAGGCCATTTCCCCGAGAGGTAACGGTAACATTTGGTGCCCAACGTCGGGCCGCATGATAGACAAGTTTGCCGTGACCACCATTTCCGGACCGTTAAGCACTCGTAAGGTGGAAGTGAAATGTATTAGTGGAAACCTTTTTGGGAAAGGTGCGCTCACCCGTAGCTAAGGGGCGAAGGAATTTACCTCCAGCATCACACGTTGATCGTCGTAATAGTGTCATAACTGAATTGTATTTTAATCAAGACGGGTTACAAAGTACAGTGCGTTTACATATAAATTTTGTTTTGTCGTAAATATTTTAGCTTCGGGATAATGGTGAGGGCAGCCAAGATCCTCATCAAACGGCTCAGCAAAGACGAGTTGGCGTATGAGCTGTGCATTCGCGACCAGCCATGTGGCAGCGTGGATGAAATGGTCCTCCCCCCCCCAGAGCGGCATTGAGGGCGGAGCAGGTGCGCGACGCATCGATGGTAGAAGCCAGGAGCTACCAATATACGACAAAGGAAGACCTGGAAGCGGTACGGGAGAAAATCTCTGAAATCTGAGCTCTCGTCGAGAAATTTAACGGAGAAATAGAGAGTGGGGAGTTCCTTAAGATCAAGACCAAGGTCGAATTTGGTCTGAGGCAGTTGGCAAATATCCAACTCGATGAGTTGGAGCAGGAAAAGAAATTCTGCAAACTCCGGGGGGAACTAATGATGGCGATGGGGGAGTTCTTAGTGAAAGCGGAAGGTGACGAGGTGGAAGATAAGGCGTGCGTGACTGCTCCGGGAAGAGCTCCGACCATACCGACCACGCATCGAGAAGGGACCCGAAAAATCACAAGACGTGTCTAAGTGGGAGATAAAATTTTTGAGTGACACCCCCGGATCCGTCAATGCATTTTTGGAACGCGTGGAGGAGATACGGGTGGCAAAAGGGGTAACCCAGTCGCAACTGTTCCGACTCGCTACCGAATTGTATGAAGGAAAGGTCTTAATTTGGTATCGGTCGGTAAGAAGTTGGGAGGAACTTTGCCGGGAGTTACGGGAAGAATTTCTACCGCCCGACTACAATCTACGACTGTGGGATGAGATTCGGCACCGTACACAGGGCAGGGACGAAACGATAGGGGTATACGTCGCCGTGATGGACGGACTTTTCCGTCACCTCACGGAACCTTGCCCAGAGTCCGAGAAATTGGGGATTTTTAGGAGAAACATTACTCCATTCTATCAGACGCAGTTGAGAATGCAGTCCATCGATTCCGTGGCAGACCTCATACGGCTTGGTCACAAATTGGAAGGCACCAGAGTGTCTGTAGAGGCCTATCTGCCTCCGCCGACCCGGAGGATGGCCCGAGTACTGGAGCCTGACCTCATCTATGTGGAAGCCTATGCGGTGAATGTAGTTTCAAATCCAAATTCCACCGATAGCACCTCCTGCTGGAACTGTCAGGGCATGGATCATTTCGCCCGTGAATGCTGGAAACCTAGACGCTGTTACAGCTGCGGCCAGCCAGGTATGGTCCGATCCCGTTGCCCGACGTGTTCACCTGGAAGATTACAGCAACCTGGTCCGGTAGCGTCCGCTCGAGCTGCAAGACAATCGGGAAACGGACAAGGTGCTCGCTAAGCGGCGAGTCGGGCACTGGAGTTTCCGACTGTACGGATGCCGCAAATCTTCGAATCGATTACGTGTTCGAACCCAGTACGGGAGATGTCCGTCCGTATTTGACCGTGGAGATTTTGGGGAAGAAAATAAGAGGGCTGGTAGATTCCGGTGCATCCTGTACTATAGTGGGGAAGGAAGGGTGGAAACAGTTGGAGGGTATGGGGTGGATTTATTGCCAGTGGAACGCCGCGTAACAACGAACAGTGCGAGATTGAAGGACAAGCACGGGTGCCTTTTCGACTTCAGGGGAGAAGTAAATAGGTAGAGATCCTGGTGGTACCGTCCCTTCTGCACACTTTGATTTTAGGGGTGGATTTCTTGAGGCAATTTGGGGTGGTAATTAATCTGCAAGACGAACGCTGGGATTTCGTCCACGTAGCGTCTACTACCACACCAGATCATCTACGAGATCGATCGGTTCTAACGCAGCATGAGGAGCGACAGTTAGGAACTTTGGTGGAGAGGGAGTTCCTGGATATGGGAGAGGCGCTGGGTTGTACGTCTCTGGTGGAGCACGTCATAAGTACGGATTCCGCTCCTATTAAGCAGAGATACTAACCCGTCTTTCCGGCGATTCAGAAGCATATCGACGCCGAGCTGGAAGATATGCTGAGGTTAGGGGTCGTGGAGCCTTCGTCCAGTCCGTGGTCTTCGCCGATTCTGATGGTCCGGAAGAAGGATGGGACTTACCGGTTCTGTGTGGACTTCAGGAAAGTCAATCGAGTGACGGCTCGGGATGCTTACCCGCTCCCACACGTTTCGGCCACGTTGGACAAACTACGAAATGCGAAGTATCTTTCCACGTTAGACATTAAGTCGGCCTATTGGCAAGTACCAGTAGCTGTGGAATCTCGCCTCTATACAGCGTTCACTATCCCGGGTAGGGGATTGTATCAATTTAGGAGGATGCCGTTCGGGTTGTTGAACGCTCCAGCTACTTGGCAGCGCCTAATTGATCGGGTTCTGGGACCATATTTGAAACCCTATGTTTTTACGTATCTGGATGATATCATTATTGACACACAGACTAATGGGAAACACTTGGAGGTCCTTAAGGAAGTTTTTCGGCGCTTGAGAGAAGCGGGTTTAAAACTTTCTCGAAATAAATGAACCTTTTGCCGACCTAGACTCAAGTACCTGGCAGTGGCGAGGGGTGAAAAATTACTGTGGGTAAGCCGCTTACTATTTGAGACACATGGACCCTTAACAGACAAAGCAGTATATTATGCGCATATAGAGAAATAAAACTGTAATCATTCTTTTTATTGCATACATTTTAAATTACGATCAGTTATGAAATATATATATATTTTTATGCTATGTGTATCGTTTTTGAACTTATTGGCAAGGAATGTAATATACATTGTATTAAACAAATACGCTCGAACGAAATTAAGGAATTGGATTTCGTTTAAAGATATGGATTTCAGTAATGGCTCGTGGCATAAAATTTTGGGTCGATCTAAAAAAGAGGCTCTAGTTTGTCAAGTAAATTTCTTGGTTTTACTGGAATTTGGTTTGAAACAACTCCTACTAATAAAAATAAAGTTATTCAGCAAGAACCACGAGGAGGTCTAGAGCTTTCTGCCAGGAATAAGAAAGGTAGGGAGTTGCTTTTCAAGTGATCTCAACAATTTAAACAATGGTGTGGGAAATGTTGACCAAATATAAATAAAATAATTGTTTTACTTCTTCTGCTAAGAGTTTTTGAAAATACATAATACACTACATTATTCAAAATGCCTTCAACATTTATGAAAATAAATTATACAAATAAAATAACCAAACTTCTTAAACAAGCCTCCAAAGAAAGCCACTAATGAAACTTCAACAAAAAATACTGAAACCAAAATCATTTCACGTCTCGAAAAATATTATAGTTTTGATGAAAAGGCAAAACTATCACACGCAAAAAATACGTTGCTTGCTCATGTAGATGCTTACCCTTGCAGTTGGTATTACTGTTGTTTGTTCATATGAAAATGAACAAGCGCACCGGGTAATTACAATTAAGTTATGGAAGATTTTTGAGATAATTTTTAGTGCCGCCCGGCCAACTCTATCGTTCCCAACGAGCTATCGATGATGGATTTCACAGTTGAAATTTTTCTTTTAAACTTTACTTTTAACTTCATTTGAAATTTAAAATAATTCTACGATTTTTGGCCGCAAAATTTAAAGACATTTTAAAATTTTAAAAAATCACCCACAAGGAAATCTGCAATAAGTTGAAAATAACACTTTACCACTTTCACAATTTCTCAAAAATAATCAAATAAAAATGAACACTTTTCACGTTCTGTACCTTACTAGTAGAGCTTACGTGAATTTCCTGCTACAACAATCAAGGTATAGACATATATACATACGGATCGTTTTCACAATACCGCATCGATTACTTTAACATAGCGATGTCATTGGCAGGATCCGTGCTAACTTCATTTCGCATTACCAGGAAGCGATGCTGGAATCAATGCCTCAGAATGTGCTCCGTAATGCTTACTTGGTAATCGGTTCTGGAAGGCATCCATTCCACACAATATGTTACCATCGCTTCATTTTTGCATTACTAGTGTGGCGACATGTCAACTCCAATTTGACTAACGTTGATTTGTAAAACTTGAGTATACATGTGTTATGTGACATCGCCCTTCAGTTCAGTTCACTCAGTCTCAGTTTCACGCCGTCCGTCACGCAATAGAGACGTGAAATCCACATTGGTGACCCCGACGTTAAAGAAGATAAGCAAGAAAAAAACACCACCGTTAGTTTTGCGGCAGTGAGTCACTGCAAATTGTTGGCAAAGAATTCAGAAAACAAAAAACAACCCAGACAGCAGTGATAACAACCGACTGTGATCATCATAAACGTGAAAGTGTGTCGTCCGAGACGTTAGTTTGCAACATACGGAACATCGTGCAATCGAACATAACCTCTACACACGTGCTTCACTCACTGGCACTACACCAGAGGCGTCCGGAGCCAATCCATTCAGACGATCACCAACATTTCGCTGCGTTACAAGCGGAGTGTAAGCGACGACGACAGTCTTGAAGATTCACTTCAATCACATTGCAAAATGGAAAACGAAGACGGGTCAACTTCCAAATCGAATGAAAATGTAAGTACCGTTACTGATTTTTCTTCACCAGAAATAAGTTGAATAACAATAAAACCACCACTGTTTATGAAAGATGAACCCGATTTGTTTTTTATACAAATGGAAGCCTAATTTACAAACGCGGGTATCGCTCGCGACAATACAAAGTACAATCACATAATAGCTTCGCTTGATCCTCGATATTTATCCACAGTCTCTGATTTGCTTCGTAATCCGCCGGTAGAAAACAAATACAAGACATTAAAACCGCGTTTGATTAGCGAATTCACGGCATCTGATCAGAAAAAATTAAGAGTATTGTTGACGGAAATTGAACTTGGGGATGACAAACCATCACAGTTATTGCGCAAGATGCGAGACTTGGCTAGGAACTCGTTATCAGACGAGGTTCTAAAATCACTTTTGATCGATCGTCTACAAGAATCGGTAAGAGCAGTAGTCGCTATTTCAAATGACGATCTGAACACTTGCGCAGTCTTAGCTGACAAAATCGTTGAGTTGACAACACCCAAACAGATTTTCGAAATCAAAACGGAGACTAACCCATTGTCACAACTCGCAGCGCAAATCGATGAACTTTCAAGGAACTTCGAAAAATTCAAGACTGAGCGCAGTCGTTATCAAAACAGAATTTTTTCGAACAACCGCTCACGTTCAAAATCAGGAGGTAATCGCCCATACTGTCGTTTTCACTACAAATTCGGTGCAATGGCAAAAAAATGTGAAAAGCCATTCAAATTCACTAAACCCAAATCTAATTCGGAAAACTAATAACCACCTCAGTTTTGGCGGTTCGGGAGGTGGCAACTAAACGCACACGCCGCCTTTTTGTTACAGATCGATCAAATAAGCGCAGATATCTCGTAGATACGGGAGCCGATTTGTCAATTTTACCCAAAAACCTTTTCAAACACTTGAAAAAATCTCAATTTTTCAAACTTTTCGCTGCAAATGGCACGCCTATAGAAACATTTGGCTACATTACTTGTCGAATAGACCTTGGGTTGCGTCGAGATCTCATTTGGACTTTTTTAATAGACAACGTAACCAAACCAATTCTCGGTGCTGATTTTCTTGATGAATTCGAACTTCTAGTTGACATCAGAAACAAACCCCACAAGCAAACGGTATGATAGAGCGATTTCACCGGACCTTAAAGACAGCGATCATGTGTCATTTTGAAAAACATTGTACGAGTCTTCACCCCTTGTCTTACTAAGCTTGCGCACTACATTAAAAGCGGATTTACAGGCATCACCTGCAGAGCTAGTATTTGGAACTACTCTGAAATTGCCGGGAGATTATTTCGTCAACAATACTACCAAGTACTCTTCGAATTTCGTTAATGATTTAAAATCAACTATGAATCAGATCAGATCAGTGGCATCTTCAAACCATTCGAATGACAAACATTACGTACAGATTCAAATCAAAAATTGTACTCATGTGTTTTTGCGAGACGATTCCGTCAGGGCACCATTCAAGCAGCCTTACGACGGGCCATTTAAAGTAATAGAAAAAAAATTTCGACATTTTGGTGAAGGACAGATTATTAACGGAATCCATTGATCGTCTTAAAGCCGCAATAATCGAAGATACTATCAAAATTGTACCTAGTCATAAGAATCAAAATGTAATAAAAACTAGCTTAAGACACAAAGACGTTACCAAAACAAACATTCCTATTGACGATCTAATTAATAAGTCGAACAAAGATTCTAACTTAGATAAAGTCAGTGACACAGAAGTGGGACCACGATCAGGTAGACTTATAAAAAAAACCAAACGTTTTGTCACTTTTGCATCGTGATTCTAGCGAACCACTGTTGGGGGAGTCATGTGGCGACATGTCAACTCCAGTTTGACAAACGTTGATTTGTCAAACTTGAGTATACATGTGTCATGTGACATCGCCACTCAGTTCAGTTCACTCAGTCTCAGTTTCACGCCGTCCGTCACGCAAGAGAGACGTGAAATCCACAGTGTAACGAAATTTTCAATCACTCAATGACTACTTTTCAAATTCTCTATGCATTCCTTTGGAATGCATTCCATTTTCCGACATAATCAACGATGAAATCATGCATTAACAAAGAATTGATTCCAAAAAGTCCGACTGGGTATAGACTATTGCAACAGTATGTATTTCTAATTGGGAGTTTTCGATGATTTTCTAGCATTAATTTTCGCAGCTGATCTGCAAGCCGGGAACGCTACCGGCTTTTTGATTTGTTTCCATATCCTATTGAGGAAAACCGAGGAAAGCTTTGCTGCAACTCCTACAGATGTTGATCGCTTTGCTAGCTATTATAGTTCCATGAGGAGGATGTGTAGAATGAAGAGAATGGAGTTTGATGGAATAAACACTGAGATCAAGTGGAACGATTATGCATGTTTACAGTGATGCATGCAAGTAAATAAACACTTCATTCCCGTATAAAACAGAAGTGTTAGACATTTTTGGAACATATTTGGAAAGGGAAGCCGATGGGAATCGGCTTATATGAACGCCTCGCCACTGGTACCTGGGGTACGTGGTGGATGAGCATGGGCTAAGCGTGGACGCGGAAAAGGTCGAATGCATGGTGGGCATTCCCAATCCGACCACTGTGAAACAGGTGCGACAATTTCTTGTGATGGTATCGTGGTATTGGCGTTTCATTCCGGACCATGCCTCCTTAGTGGCACCATTGACTGAACTACTGCGCAAGAACAAGCGTTTTGAGTGGACCCCTCAGTGTGAGGTCGCTTTCACGAAATGCAAGCTGAAATTATCGTCAGCACCAATTTTGACTTGTCCGGATTTCAATAGAACGTTCAATGTCCAGACAGACGCTTCCAATGTGGGACTCGGGGTGGTCTTGAGCTTTGAAGAAGGTGAAAAAGCAATCTGCTATCTGAGCCGCGCACTAACCAGGGCGGAAAGAAAGTCCGCGACAACTGAAAAGGAATGCTTAGCGGTGCTCTGGGCAGTTGAAAAGCTCAGACCATACATAGAAGGGGCCAAATTCAAAATAATAAACGACCACTATTCCTTAGTCTGGCTGAACAATTTAAAGGATCCAACGGGGCGTTTGGCTCGTTGGGCGGTATGCCTGCAATAGTATGATTTTGACGTCATACACCGGAAGGGGAAAGTCCACTTGGTACCAGATGCCTTATCAAGGTCAGTCCTGATCACGGAAGTGGGAGCTACCTAGGATGAAGCTATGAAGGTTAAGGTCACTAACAAGAGTGACCAGTACCCAGACTGCCGCGTTCATGACGGAATGCTGTGGAGGCACGTACCAGGGAACTACCCAGACCTCGAGGAAGATGAAGCCTGGAAAAAGGTGGTTCCGAAGGAGGAGAGAGGAAGGGTGTTACATCGCTGCCATGATGATCCTAGAGCGGGGCATATGGGCGTTAAACAGACTCTGGGCCAGGTGGCTTAGCTCAGCGATACTACTGGCCGAAGATGACCATCGATATTAAACACTATGTGGGGAGATGTAAAATCTGTCAGGCCATTAAGGTGGAGAGGAGGGCTCCGATAGGTCCAATGGTAACCCGATGTGGGGAAGCTAGACTGCCATGGGAAATGGTCTGCGTGGATTTGGTTGGGCTTTTGCCAAGGTCGACCCGCGGGCATACCCGTATATTGACGGTGGTAGATTACGTCAGCAAGTTCTCCTTGGTTTTTCCCTTGAGGTCAGCAACCGCCGCTGCAGTCTGCCGGCTAGTGGAAGATCAGGTGTTCCTTCTGTTCGGAGTGCCGAAATGGGTGGTGTGCGACAATGGAGTCCAGTTCCGAGGAAAGAAGTTCCAAGAGCTCGTGGAAGGCTATGGGGCGACTATTAAGTTCATCGCGCTCTACCATCCCAAGGCTAACCCCGCGGAACGAAGAAACCAAGACATAAAGAGGATGCTGCGCTCCTACGTCTCCGAAAACCATCGCGAGTTGGACCGCGATCTGGCCAAAATAAGTTGTGCCCTGCGCATTTACAAACAAGAGGGGATTGGGTTTACCCCGTATTTCGTAAATTTTGGTCGAGAAATGGTGACCTTCCGGGAGAATGGTGAGCGCCCCGACTCAGATGCCGAACCGATAAACCCACACCTTCGAACCAAGGGTTTTGCGTCGATCCGAGAGGACATTTTGCGACGGATGTCACGGGTGGTGAAGAAAAAATAAGCCCGCTATGATCTCCGGAGACGTCATCTTTCCTTTCGCGTTGATAAGCAAGTTTGGCGGAAGAATTATGCGATCTCGGATGCCGCGAAATATTTTTCCGCGAAGCCCGCACCCGAACACGTGGGCCCTTTCCGAATAAGGAAGATTGTTTCAAGCTGGACGTACCTACTCGAAAATGAGAAATGGAGGGCAACAGGTGTTCGGCACGCAAAGGATCTAAAGCCGTTTATCGATTAGAACGCTAACAGGGATGCAAAGTTAATCCGCAGATATGATAACCACTAAACCATTTCACAATTCTACGAATGCTTGCTGAGCTCTGAGCGCGATCGTCTCCGGTAATTTCTTTTATAATGCCCGTTTTATCTTTCTTTCGAATCATTTATTTCATTGCCGTTACGTTACCATTCGGGAATGGTCCTCCGTCGGTTTTTGTATATGTAAAGTATCGGAGTTCGTGTACTGATAATGTAACTTTGGTAGATTAAAATCATCTAGTGTTCTTTCTCTTCTTTGCTTCTTTTCTTTTTTTTCTATTATTCGAATTTCGGAAGTATTTTTTTTCGGATTTCGAGGAAATCCTCTTCTGGCAACGAGGTAGCTGTCACGGTTCGACTCGCGGTATCACGTCACTCACTCACATTAAGAGTTTAGTTTAGTTTAGTGATTTAGTTAGTTTAGCTAAGTTTATGATGTAACGAAAATATTGAAACAATTGGCAAGGGGCTCGACGCAACCGCCCTGTGTTATTTACTCTGGCGGTGGCAACGAGCCGTATGACAGAAGTAGTATAGTAGTATATACACACAAAAATAACCACTTCAGCCCAGGCACATGTCAACATTCATCTCGCACTTCAACTCATGTACGATACATTTAGCACGCCATCTAGGCATGCACGCTCATTCAACACTAATTGAGTATCCAATTACAATAGATGAATGAAAAGCTCTTTGTTTACAAAAAGCCAGACGCGGTCGAGTGTTTACTGACCTACTAATATCGCCGCCTGCTTATTGCCCTGCGCTGTGCACTGATACTAAATCAATTACTCATAGCCCATATTGATAAAATGGGTTGACATATGAGTATTATGAAATGGATAGAAGAATGTGGGAACCTAATCTCTTTAATTTGGATTGGTTGATTCAAGTTTTAAAGTTAGCATTATAATTATGTATTTAGAATTAAAATTTACATTGTATTTAGAGTAGGGATAGAAGAGGTAAATAGAATATTGTATAAATTAAGAGAACTGAATAAAGAAAATTAAGTCTGTCTTATAAAATCAAAGCAAATTGCTATTAACTTCCCAGTATATGGGAAGTTCTGTAATCGCCTCGAAAATCGAAATTGAAATTTTCAACATTTCTTTACGTTTTGAGGTCTATAGAGTATATATAAAGTGTTTATAGAAAGGGAGATGTGTGTGTGTACGTACGTACGTTCGTGGCCTTTTTTTTCTACGAGCATAGCTCACGTAAACAAAGTCGTATCGACTTCGTTGAGATGTCAATCGAAGCGTCTTTGCAGTCTTAAGAGCTGATTAGTTTTTGGGATACTTCGGTCGGGGGGTTAGTTGTTTTGCCCCTCTGAAGGTCATTTCTGTCATGCGTTATATCTCGCGAACGAAACATACGATTTCCTTGATCAAGGTGCCAATCGACGCGTATTGACATTTATGTGATTCTATCAAGTTTTTAAAAAAAATTCCTGTAGCCGTTTTTCAATTTTTAAAAAAAAGTGCAAAAAATTAGGTTTTTTTAAATAAACAATAAATTTTTAACCTGATTTACGGAAGACAGTATTCAATTTTTATAAAATTTATTGACTTCAAGCAGTGCTTGTAAAAAAATAACATTAAAACTTTTTCTCATTATTATGTAAAAAATTAAATAAAAAATAAAAAAATCATTAACAGGCATCATGATCTTCAAGGTCATTTCTGTCATGCGTTATATCCCGCGAACCAAACATACGATTTACATTTTCAAGATGTCAATCAACGAGTATTGAAATTTTCGTGAATTTCTTGAATTTTGAAAAAAAATTCGTTCGAGCCGTTTTTTAATTTAAGAAAAAAAGTGCAAAAAATTAGGTTTTTTTTAATAAACAATAAATTTTTAACCTGAATTACGGAAGACAGTATTCAATTTTTATAAAATTTATATACTTTCTCATGAAAGCAAGAAACATTAAATAAAAAATAAAAATTCATTAACAGTCATCATGATCTTCAAGGTCATTTCTTCCATTCACTATATCTCACGAACCAGATATAATATTAGCATTATTAGTGAGTCAATCGACGTGTTTGAACATGTTTTTGATTATTTTAACATTATAAAAATCCGTTTCAGCGGTTGTTTTAATTTAATAGAAGAAAATGCAAAAATTTAGGGTTTTTTTCATAAAAAATATGTTTGAAACCTGATTTGCACAACACAGTAATAAGTGTTTATAAAATTTATACATTCCTATCAGCTTTTGAAGAGAAACCAGCAAAACTTTTTTCATGACTCTGAAAAAAATTCAATTAAAATTAAAAAAAAACATTCAAACTTTCCATATGAAAAGGGTTCTTCCGAATGATATTACCTTATATCTTTTATTCTAAAGACTTTGTTGTAAAGTCAATCAAAGTTTTAAAATGTTTGGATAATTTGAGCAGATTTTTAATAGTTTTTGCAGTCTTTTCATAAAAATAAGCGGCTTAAATTTCAAAAACCATCAAAATTCCAATCAAATTTGCATTTGTGGTAATCAATCATCATCACTCATCCACTAAAAGCCTTACGTAATCAATGGATGCTCCCGTAGATGATATGATTAATATTAACTCATTCCTGTTACTGCTATGAATACCTTTCATTATTATTATTTAAAGCAGTATTATTTTCAAAATTATTATTGTGTTTAATATTTTTAATATTTATCTAGATATTACTGGGAAGTTGACCGTGTGGACCTCAAGGGTCGCACTTCGCGGCTTGTTTTATTAAGCAACTGCCTCCTTTCGGCAGAGTAAGACTTTGATCAGACTTTGCCTGATAAATTCGGCAAAAGAACAGACTTCTACTTGGGTACAAGTATGCCTTACAAAAAAGTACACAGAAATATCAGCTGCTTGAGCATTGTCTCTGCGCCAAATATTTGGCAATCTTCGGAATGCCGGTAGGTAGTTTTCCCTTTTTCGAAGAGACGTAAGTTTTTTAATGTCTACGTTCCCCCTTTTTCATATATCCAACATAAAGAAGAATGGTGATCCTGAAACACAACATGGCGATCCTGCGATTTCCAAAACACAGCATGGCATGTGTTTTAGAACACAACATGGCGATCCTGCGACCCACGAACCTGCGACCCACGATCCTGCGACCCACGAACCTGCGACCCACGAACCTGCCAACCCCGAACTTTTGGACATCATAAACGTAAACGAAGAAGTCTACCTGCCGCAACTGGACAATGATGACTTAGAGATGGTGAAATACACGACATCGAGACGGAGGAAGAATTTCATCAAACGTTCGAGCGATGCATGATAAGGTCACAGAATGCTCTCTGGCACACGAAGAAAATCGACGAAAAATATGAACCGAAGCATAGTATACAGGCATCGAAATAAAAACCAACGCCGCTACCTGGACCACAGCCAAGGAAAATCACGGATTTCAAGAGGAAACAACTGAATGAGCCGCGAATCCAGAAAATAAAAAGACGTCAACGAGGAGGACGAAAATTCAACGAGAGGAAGGAGAAAGCAATCGCCTAATCCACATTTCTACGGGAGAAAATAAAATAAAATTCACAGAAAGACTTAATAAACTAAAATAGTATAATAGTATATGATATTTGTCAAAATGGGAAACAATTGTAGCACTAATGAAAATATATTGATAGAATATGAACAGACGATAAGTACGTCCATCTTTTTTATAATCATATTAGGACTTTTATATATATATACAATAACAAACAAAAGAAGTATGCTCGAAAAGTCGTAGACAGAAATATTGTTTTAGGAAGAAACAATGTTTGATAAATTTTCCAAATGTCTACGAACAGACTACAAGAGTTACTAATTGACTTGCTGAACACATTTTCGAATTTAAGAAAAACCAAGACCTACACGGTCAAAACTCATAAAGAAAAATTAGAAAGGGTAATTGAAATAGAAGCCGAATATCTCAATCTTTTTAGAATACTAAAAGAAGGTGAAGTTATAGAGTTAAAAACGGCACTTTCATCCACAAGCAAGTCAATAATTTCTAATTTAGTAACACGGTTGAACGCCGAAAACATTCAAGTAGAAACAAAAGAAAAAATTACACAACCGAAATGGCAGATTTTAACATTGAAACGGCCATTAAAACAATACCTAACTTTGACGGTAAATTTTCAGAGCTCGAGACGTTTTTAATCATTATACAACTCATTGGCAAGAAACTTACGACGGCCGGAAAAAATGAACTAATATATTTTGTAATACATGTTAAACTCAGTCCAAACGTTAGAACTTCACTAAACACGTCAGATATTACAGATCTAGACACTTTTGAGACTGAATTAAAACGTAAGAACAAAAATCCAAAAACAATCCCTCAAATTCATACACAACTTTCGACGTTGTCACAAAAGCGACTTCCAATTTCAATTTACAAAAATAAAATACTGAACCTAGTCAATGAACTAAATCATTTGCAAATACAAGAACTAGGTCCAAACCCGCAACAAGTTGCAAAACAAGCAATACATCGCGTAAACGACATGTATGCTTTAACAGTCTTCAAAAACGGTCTAAACGACCAAATAAGGGAAACAGTATTTGCAGCGAGACCTGCAAAATTGAGCGAAGCTATTTCTCTAGCTACAGAAATAGAAGGTAATAAAACTCAACAAATAGCTTAATTCGCACTTATATCGATTTAAAGCCCGAAAATAAATGCAAACTCACGGCCATACAATTCATCATCGAGGACAAGATGATAACAGATTCTTTCCACATAGTAGATGAGGACTTTCCAATAGAAACTGATGGTATATTAGGTAGAGATATATTCAGTAAATAAATGTGCAAAATAGATTTCGAGTCCTATACAACTGGACTCTGAAATTCTGAAATCAATGATACCCCCAACCAATGATAAAAGTATCAGTAAAAAACTTATGGCGATAACAAGAAGCAAAGCGACTAAACAAAAGAAACACACAAATATAGAAATCGATAACGAAAGCGACAAACGAAAACGAGAGATTGATCACCTCTATGCGT
This sequence comes from Oxycera nigricornis, assembly GCA_963942545.1. NCBI lineage: Eukaryota > Metazoa > Arthropoda > Insecta > Diptera > Stratiomyidae > Oxycera > Oxycera nigricornis. The sequence continues at coordinate 52,624,983 of OZ012663.1, forward strand.
TCGATTGTACCTCGCTATCTGATATTACAGGGGCATTAAAACTGAAATTTAATATGTTGAACAACAACAATGAAAATAAAAAGAAGATTATAATCTCGAAGGAAAAAGATTATTTATTGATCCACCTTAGTGATAAAGCTCACGAGAAATCCGTTTCCGCCAGCGAAAAACTAAGTGTGAGAATTCGCGATAATTGTAACGATAACTCAAACACGAAACTAGTTTCTGTATTGAAGAAGTTACTGAATTACTCGCAGGAGAATAATATAAATGAGCTAGCTCTATCTATGGAAGATATGATATTTAGGTACGTACCCAAAGAGTAATTTAAGAAGATATATAATACGTTGCAACAATATATGAATATACAATTAAAAATAATGATATATAAACCCCCTAAAAGAATTAATGATATCGCTACACAACGAAAACTTATTGAAGAATTCCACGAATCGCCGCACGGAGGACATACAGGAATTCGAAAAACATATTTGAAATTGAGACAAAGATACTGTTGGAGAGACATGAGCAAAATGATAAAGCATTTTATAAATCATTGCGATAAATGCAAATTTAATAAAATAACAAAGCACACGAAGGAAAGAATGATTAAAACCGATACACCCTCTACTAGTTTTGAGATAATAACCGCGGACATTGTCGGTCCACTTCGATTTTCAAAAAACTATCAATACATATTAACTATACAGTGCGAATTAACTAAGTACATTACCGCAATACCCTTAGAAAATAAGGAAGCCAAAACCGTAGCCAAGGCACTTGTGAATAATTTCATACTACAATATATTCAGTTTAGAATTTTAAAAACCGATTTAGGAACAGAGTTTACGAATAAACTCATGAAGGACATTTGCGAAATTTTAAAAATAAAACAGATTTTTTCAACTACATATCACCACGAGACGTTAGGTGTAGCAGAACGGAACCACCGTGTCCTCAACGAATACCTCTTAGCTTTCGTTGACAACAATAACTGGGACGAATGGATACCATTTTACACATTTTCGTATAATACGACCCCTCACGTGGATACCAACTACACACCATATGAGCTAGTTTTTGGAAAACTTTCGTACTTACCAAGTGACAATCTAGAGAATACAGACAGAATCTATGACATTGAAAACTATGCCAATGAATTGAAACTAAGGTTAAAAACGTCCATATCAAAAGCCAGAAGTCTAATAGCGAGCAACAAAAAAGTAACATACGCAAATCCCTTGAATGTAAAAATCAATGACTTAGTACTAATTAAAGTTGGAAAGAAGAAAAAAGGCCAAAAGCCATATAAAGGTCCTTATAAAGTGTTGGTCACAAACAGCGTAAATACGCTAATAGAAATAGATAATTGTAATAAATGGATTCATAACAATAGGCTTAAGTTATACAAATCAAAATAAGAGAACTACTTATAACATAAAATTATTTTACCCAAATTACATATAGCAAATTTTTGTACATATCAAAATAATATAAACTTACTTTAATCATCAATTGTAATTACATACTTTTATCCAAACGAATAACCAAAACAATCCCCATTTAGCCTCGAATTTGATTTACAAATTCTCATCTCAAAGGGTTAGGGTGTAGTATATACACACAAAAATAACCACTTCAGCCCAGGCACATGTCAACATTCATCTCGTACCTAAACCCATGTAGGATCCATTTAGCACGCCATCTAGGCATGTACGCATGTAAGCTCATTCAACACTAATTGAGTATCCAACTACAATAGATGAATGAAAAGCTCTTTGTTTACAAATAGACAGACGCGGTCGAGTGTTTACTGACCTACTAATATCGCCGCCTGGTTATTGCCCTGCGCTGTGCACTGATACTAAATCAATTACTCATAGCCCATATTGATAAAATGGGTTGTCATATGAGTATTATCAAAGAACATACAACATAAAGAATACTTTTTTACTCCAGGAAATTTTATCAAAGGTGGACATGTGGGGAAAACGTAAGGGGTGTTGCACGAGCAGAGAGAAAACGAGCTTTCAGCAGGCAGCTTTTTGTCAACAAGCAAGCGTATTTCGATGGTTTTACATCTCGTACGTTGCTCATGTAGATGTTGGCGGAAAGCTTTTCGAGAGACTCGTTTCAGATTTGGCAAAGGGAAATGATTTCTGAAAGCATTCGGGCGGTTAACAAACAAACCATACTAAACAAGCGAATATCATTCGATTGATGTGATTTGCATACTTTGTACTTCCAAATAATTTAGTTTATTTTGATAGAATAACGTGAAACACATATACTGCTTTTCAAAAAAGCCTATAAAAATACTTCCTCGAGCATGAAACATAAATATGTGTTAAAACTTTTGGCTGCGATTTTAGGATGCTAGTAACTTAATTCAAATTTTAAATATAAGAGTAGTACATAAATTCTAGCAATTTAATAGCCTGTCGAAATAAATGCAGTACGACTTGTGAATTTCCACTCCACACATCACATACAGAGCGTTAACTGATTTAGAGTGATCGGTTTCCCCAAGAACAGATAAGCCGAGAACCAAAATATTTGTAGTTAGAAAATTACTTGAATACTTTTTAAAAACTGTGTATTCTGAATACTATAATTTAATGGTAGGTAACTTGTTCCAGCAAAATTGTTGTTGGGCCTATTGCACTTTCGAAAAAAAAAATTTTTTAAAGAATTCAGTTTTGGATAATTGAAATTTATTTCAGCAACGCGTTTTTCAAAGAATGTTAAAGAAAATTTCGATTAATAAAAGCCTAAAAATAAACGAAAAAAATTCTGACTGATTGTTAGTCTGTAATTATTTCAAGTTTTTTGCTGGATCTTTTTTCGTTTTCTATCACCGCCCAATACAATGTTTTCTCAACAAAACTAAAATCATAAATTCCAATAGTTCAATTTTGTGATCATTACAGCAATTCATTTCATCGAACCAGTTTGGGGTGACAAGCTTACATTTTGTAATAATGGTTTCTTTAATATTTCTTGTTCCTGGGCTTATTTTGAACACTGTTGCTTGCAAACACTAAAAAACTCATCACATGGAGCATATAAATTCCCGAAATTCGACGAGGACGCGCTGTAATTTTCGCAAATATAAATAATTCCGAAGGACACGACAAAACTTCATCAGTTTTCCTTGTGATGCGCTCACACGATTCGCATTTCAGTTTCGTCATAATTTTGAAGGCAACATAGCCGGTAAAATACCTCAATGGTGGAAGCTGTATCTGGATTTCAGCATTTTCGAAAGTGTCTTCAGTCACAAAATCGAAATATTTGGTATTTAGTACTTCGTTATGCTCTATCAAGAATTCCTTCTCTTGGAGTTCTGCGCAATCAACAATTTCACTTTCTTCATATCCATCTAAATCTATTGTGAACATGATGTCGCTATCATCTGCACAATTGGTTCTATTGCTGAATTTAATTAAATTGTACGACATTATTTTAGAAAGTAGAATATTCAATTCGAAAACCGAGGGGTTTCTATTATAACCACCTTTATGCCGTATTACTGCGGACAGATTTTCTAGAGGATCTTGAGATAACCGTTTTGTTAATATAAAAAAAATCTTGGAATTCTCATTTATAACGTTATCTGCTAACATCAAAACACCAGTTAATGTCTGCTGCATTCCGTTGAGAAAATAAATAGTTTTTGACATATTTTCGCCATTTACATTTGAAATTTACGTTATGAAGTCATTAGTAAAAGTGTGGACTTCATTTTTATCCGTTTAAAAATATTTGCATGTTTTAAAGATTTTTTCCACAAATGAAGCAGTTGATAACGCTATTTCATTTGAATTTCTATTGAACAGTTTAGTTTCAACAGCGGTACGAATGGCAGCAGCTACAGTTCTGCTAAATACATGTGAAGCTAAATTTACGCGCATTTTTTCAAAAGAGTTTGGGTGGATATGTTGAAATGTTAATTTTGTGCACATTTTAGTCACTTTCTTTTGCTCAAGCTCCCATAATTCTTTTATCACCTCCCAGCTTACACGACCATCTGGTGTACAAATGATAGTATTAAGAAGAAGATTTCTCAAAGATTTAATTAAATGAGGGAAATCAAAAAGGCATATTACTTTTACCCCATCAACATGGAAAAATGGTTTTTCTGTAGAGATTCTTAAATCAGTAAAGCATTTCCTATTATTGGAACCCTGGTCACACGTTACAACTCTGATTTTAAGACCCCAGCTTGAAAGAGTTTTGAATTTTTCTTTCAGGATTTCTTGTAAGGTTTAACCTCTAATTCTATTTTGAGAAACAAAATAATTCAGCACACATTTCCAGTTGCTGATAAGCCCTCTTATCATAAAAACCACAAACTTGCTTTCCAATAGTGTTTTTTCTGTTGAAACCGATGTTTTCTAACCCATCTATTAAGTCATATGGAACATTACACCTCAATTCCCTTCTTATAGCTATTTCATCAAAAATTAAGACTACATATTTCTCCACTTCACTTAATAGTTCGCATTTTTTTTATAAATGAAAATGCATTATTAATTAAGCCTGGCTGTAATTGCTTCACAGGCGCCCAGTTGTACACTGTAGATGGATGTGGTAAATTAACTTTTAAAATATTTCTCAAAAATTTCTATGTAGACTGAGATATGTAGAAAATATTTTGCACTAAATTCTTTTCATCACTGACATATTTTCTTTTTTTTACATTGACTATCGTTCTACACAAGACTTTGCTTTCACTACTTATATCTTGTGAATCAATTATTCTTTCAAGTTGTGTTTTATTCTTGTTTTTCAAGAGCTTTTTGTTATATTTATAACATATTTGTTTTTTATATTTTTACAACTCTTTTTTCAATTTTACACTGCAAGCTGTTACATTGGCCTGCAAGCTGTTTTTGGCAAGTTGCACAAAAATTACTTGCTGAATCCGTTGACCATCTTCGTCTTTTCCGTGGCGGAGAAATTAACAGATTCAAGTCTATTTCATTGTCTGCATTTTCCGGAGACAAAAATAAAGTTGGAACCGCACCTACCTTTAAACTGCGGACTCCAATAAATTCACTTACAAAATGAGAATTGCATATGCGCACTTTCGTATCAACCGCCACAGACTCGAAATTGCAATTTTCACGCCATACTATTCCCATAGGCGAATCATACGCCGGAAAATTAAATAACCTTACACTTGGTTCCCTTCTGGACCTCCTACAATGCTGCAGACTACACTTTAGACCGGTTTTAATTTATTTTTATCCATTAAGCACTTCCAAAACGATAACGATATGATAACGAATTTGAATAATTGCTTCAGCACATCGACACGCCAACCATATGTCATGAGCTTTTTAGCAAAAGCTCTAGCTATCTCAAAATAATAACTCTCCGTTGCTCGGCGGGTTCTAGTGCCAGAACCCGCCATATAAAATTTTGGGCGGAAAATTTTGTTCGAGATGCGACTTCTTTATATAAATATATTTATTTAATTAAAACACCACCGATTTTCACTAACGCTTTTATTTAAAATAAGTTTAATTTAATTACTTATCGATTTTCGTTCTTCTTTTTACAGAGAAATCTTGTATAACTATATGCTTCGCCTTCGAAGTCTAATTCTTAAATCTCTACTTTGAACTTCCGTCCATGCCCTTTTTATGAAACTCGCACGCTTATAGTGCGTTTCAAGTGATATGAGTCCTTTTCTAAAACATCTTAACTCGAAATGTCATACTCTATAAATTATTTGAAATTCTTATCAATTTAGGATAAAATGAATGCATGAACTCAACATAAAAATCGCTGTGGTATAAGTGTTCCATTACAAATTATCAGTTGACGACTCTATTTGCTTATTTGACTGAGTTGCATTTATCGGACGCGATGTGATCTTGTTTATATTATAAAATCCGAAAATTGTGTCATTATTTCTAGAGTTTATGACTTTCTAGAGTTTGTGACTTTTATTAATTTTGAGAGTTATGAGGTTCTTGAGTTTATGACTCTTCCCCCCTTAGGATGCGTGTCCTCGCGCAAATATTTGATATTTATGTCTAGTTTTGATATTTTTCGAAAAATTACGATCAGCGATTGTAGCGACGATGATTACGATAAGAATGATGAGTACATTGGTGGTGATACTAAGTTTTGAACTTATTTTGAGTTCTAATTCAATAACGCTTATATGGTCTTAATTTTCAATGTTTTGGGCATGTACTTCTGTACTTACATATGTGAAGTTTTCTTTTTCTTTATAGGTAACATTTTTTATTTCATTTGGTAAAATAATATTTTTATAAACAATGGCCTTCTTATTTACATTTGTGATATTAATCGTTATTTTGCAATTTACAATTTTTATAAAATAATAATCAGACTCTTGGCCATTACAATTATGATATATTCTTGTCATATTCAAATCTTTCTAATAATTATATTTCCGGTAATTTGCTTTTTCGATACTTGCGATAATATTGGTGTGCATTGTACAATTTTCTGGTTCATTTGAGTTTTTTTTCTATACGGTAATAGGCTTTAATTTCTTTCTTCAATTTCTTTGTTGGCTACAGATTATTTGTCATCCGAAATAAAAAAATTGGAATCAGAATGATTGATAATTTATAATATTGCTTGGCTGTGAAGTTTGTGACTTCAATTATTATTAATATCTATTTTTTTTTTGTGTTTTGAGCCATTGAATCTATCTCTGAAATTTTATTTATCGACATTTTCTTTTAAAGTATTGAATTATTTTAATTGTTATTATGTCTTTACTAAGAACTTCAAATTTCGATAGTAATGCTATGTCTTCGATTTTTGTTACTAAATTCAACAGAGATTTTAAATTTTCTTTAACTAGTTGTTATGTTTCTAAGTTTAAAAATTGTTTTGTTTTTATTTCGTTGGTGTCTTTGTTCAAAATATTGGCTTTTGTGATTATTGATAATAGGATGTTTAAGAAGAACATGCTGACATCTGTGTGTTAGATTTTTTGGAATTTCTTTAGTTTCATGAAGAGTTTTTTATTCGTTATATTATGGTTATTTTTTGAAATGAATGGTCTATCGTGTTTTTTATTTTTCGCTTTATTTTTAATGTATTTTGGATTGATTTCTTCATTTTCTCGGTTTTTATTTTTGTTATTAATGCTTTGGTTCTGTTTTCTAATTATTCTGTCCCTTATTTTTTGATGTTCTGAAGGATTTATGATGCCATTATTTATTTCTATTGGTTTATGATTAGTTGTGGAATGGATTGTGTTATTATAGTATTTCATTATTTCCTGTATATCTATTGCTGATGGTGCTAGTTTAGTTTCGGTAATTTTAATTCTGACATGCTCATTAAGTGTGTTATGTAACCTTTCGATATCTGCATTGCCGGTTTTAAGTCCAGGTGTTGTGAAATGAAGTGTTATTCCTTCTATTTGGAGAAAATTCTCAAGATTACTAGTAAAGGCACTTTCGTTATCAGTTATAATGTGATTAGGTTTTCCACAAGTAGCAAAATGTTGATTGAGGGCGGATTGAATGTCCATCCAGTTTCTAGATTTTAAAGGTATCGCTTGACCGAATTTGGAGAATTTGTCTATGATGGTTAAGAAGAAGTGATTTTTATCTACAAACCATATATCCATGTGAATCGTTTCATGTGGTTTTTCAGGTATATGGGGTTTTTCAAATGGGATTTTGGCCGGTTTTCTTTCATACTTACTTAATTGGCATACATTACAATTATTTATTACTTTAGTTATCTCGGTTTTTAGTTTTGGATAATAGTATTTAGTCTTAATTTCTTTATATACTTCCTCTATTCCTCTGTGATTGTTGCGTTTATGCTCCTTCAGAATTTCCTCTTGAATTTGTCCTTTGTCGGTACAATCGAAAAGTAAATAATTACACTTAACTACTCTTAGTTTCGTATGTGGACTTTTCCATTTCAAATATTCATTTTGAAATTCAGTATATATCGCGAGGCTGGGGATATATACTGCCACTAGTCCTTTTCCAGGAGTATGATTATTTAATATATACTGGAAATACTTTTCGTTTAATTCTTTGGATACGCATATTGTTCGTAATTTACCGAAATATTTTACTTTCTTTATTCTATTTTCCTTTCCTTCTTTAATTATTATTTGATACTTAAAAATATTAAGAGGGGCTTCGGAAATAGGTATGTATTCTAAATTATCATCGTTCGCGCTATGGCAAGTTGCTAGTGACTCGTTGTCATTATTTACCTCATTATCTATTTCATTGACATTTACTAGTTTTGAACATTCTGCAGTATTTATGGAAGGACGAGATAATGCATCTGCTACATGATTCTCCTTTCCCTTTATATACTCAATATCATAATTGAATTCTTCCAATTTTAACTTCCATCTTTGGAGTTTAGAATTTGGTTCCTTTAGATTAGCTAGCCATGTTAGAGGTTTGTGGTCGGTTTTGATAGTGAACTTTCTACCGTACAGGTAAGGCCTGAAGTATTTAGTAGCCCAAACAATGGCTAATAGTTCCTTTTCAATAGTGGAATATCTAGTTTCATGGTCATTGAGAGTTCGCGAAGCATAGCAAATTGGATGACCATCCTGAGAAAGTACTGCTCCCACTGCATAGTTAGAAGCGTCAGTTGTGAGGGTGAAATGTTTTTCAAAATCGGGATGTTTAAGGATAGGATCAGATATTATTAACTGTTTAAGTTTCTCAAATGCATCAGTATAATCTACGTCTTTGGGGCTAATTTTGGCATTTTTCTTTAACCGAAGAGTTAACGGTTTTGCTACTTTTGAAAAGTCCTTTATAAATTTTCTGTAGAACCCCACTAAACCTAGAAACGATTTGATTTGTTTAGTTGTTTTTGGAATTTGGAAGTTTAAGATGGCTTCTATTTTTCGCGGATTTGGTTTGATACCCTCAGTGGTCACGATGTGGCCAAGAAATTCTGTCTCCTTTTTTAGGAATTCGCTTTTGTCGATTTGAATTTTTAGGTTTGCCGATTTAAGAGTACATAAAATTTTTTTTAAAGAAGTAATATGCTCTTGTAAAGAGGTGCTAAATATTATGATATCGTCCATGTAGACAAAGCAGATTTTACCGATATATTCGTGTAGAATATCATTCATCAAGCGTTGAAAAGTAGCCGGGGCGTTTTTCAAACCGAAAGGCATTCTTGTAAATTCGTAGTGACCTTTATCCGTCGAAAACGCGGTCTTTTCAATGTCCTTTTTCTCTATTTCAATTTGGTGAAATCCTCTGGCTAGATCTAAAGTTGTGAAATAATTGCATTTCCCAAGTTTATCCAATATTTCATCAATGTTGGGTATAGGAAACTTGTCATCAATGGTAATACTATTCAACTTCCTATAATCCACCACGATTCGCCACTTCATTTTCCCTGAAGCATCGGCTTTTTTGGGGACTACCCAAATTGGTGATGAATAGGGGGATTTACTTGGGCGTATAATCCCTTGTTCGAGCATTTCCATGATCTGGGTTTCTACCTCGTTCTGATGAATATATGGATACCTATAGGATTTAGTATATACCGCCGTGTTATTGGTTGTTTTGATTTCATGTTTTATCTCATGAGTGAAGGTTAAATTTTCCCCTTCTTGGAAGAATATTTCCTTATAATTTTTTAATAAGGATATGAGGTTGTTCGTTTCCTCTTTATTTAAATGTTCAGTTCTCAACAATGATAAAGGGTTATTTTCTCGATAAGTTTCGGTAAAATATATGTGATTGATATATTCGTCAACGTGCTCCTCCTCTCTGGAGTAGTAAATCTTTAATTTTGTATTGTTAAATTTTATATATCTATTGTGAAGGTCTATTTCCACCTCATAATTATTAAATATATTATTACCAATAATTCCATTAAAAAAGTCATTAAATTTATATTCAATGAAAGTAAATTTTTCGTTTCCGCCAATTTCTTTGAATGGTTTTATTTGCACTGTATGCGAAAAGGATAATTGTGAATTTAACGTATGGATGCTAGAATTTTTATTTGGAACTCTTAGACTCGGATGACAAAGGTTGGGATCAATAACGCTTATTGCGGCACCTGTGTCAATTAGGAATCTAAGAGGGATTCCATACGAATTTATTCGAATATATGGGACGTTGTTGAAGCTGGGGGTTCCGAGGCAAGTTTTCGAAAATTTTGATGCTGATTAGTGTGTACTATTTGTTTTGTATTCTCAATCTCCATAGGTTGAGGTGTTCCAAATTTGCGAATGCGACTTTGGACTGAATCTTTGTTGAATGGCGCTTTGCCGTATTGGAATTGGTTCTGTCGGAACTGATTATGGTGATATTGATTAGGGTTATGGCTATACTGATTTTGGTGGTATTGGCTCTTATGGATTGGGACCATGACATCTACCATGTCTGTGAAGCTTTTAAGTTGATCACGACTTCCGTCAAATGTTGGTATTCGGGATGCATGTTTAATTGGATCCAACGTAATCTTCAATTTTGTATTCGGGGCTGGAGAACTTATAGTATCGTTACCTGTGTTTGTTGCCATTATTGTACGTTTCGTTCTAGTGATGCGAATGGGTTGTATAATCTTGATCGGTGCGATTCCTTTCTGCTCGTACCTTTAAATTTGTTGCCTTTCACTGAGTTTACTGCGTGCACTTTTCGTTCCCACGCGTGAATTTAAACTTTTTTGAAGACAGATAAGTCTTGTCGACTTGGTTCGTTCGATATTTCACAAAGAATTGAAACTCACGTGTAAACTTTAAACTTTCAGTGATTTTTAGAATTTTCACTTCTAAATTGAACTTTGTCGTTCGCACTAAATGAACTTGATCGTTCGTATTAAAGTTAATACACTTGAAATATCCTACCGACTGCGCCAAATATATTTATTTAATTAAAACACCACCGATTTTCACTAACGCTTTTATTTAAAATAAGTTTAATTTAATTACTTATCGATTTTCGTTCTTCTTTTTACAGAGAAATCTTGTATAACTATATGCTTCGCCTTCGAAGTCTAATTCTTAAATCTCTACTTTGAACTTCCGTCCATGCCCTTTTTATGAAACTCGCACGCTTATAGTGCGTTTCAAGTGATATGAGTCCTTTTCTAAAACATCTTAACTCGAAATGTCATACTCTATAAATTATTTGAAATTCTTATCAATTTAGGATAAAATGAATGCATGAACTCAACATAAAAATCGCTGTGGTATAAGTGTTCCATTACAAATTATCAGTTGACGACTCTATTTGCTTATTTGACTGAGTTGCATTTATCGGACGCGATGTGATCTTGTTTATATTATAAAATCCGAAAATTGTGTCATTATTTCTAGAGTTTATGACTTTCTAGAGTTTGTGACTTTTATTAATTTTGAGAGTTATGAGGTTCTTGAGTTTATGACTATATTGTATATTCTTTGGTATTATGAAATGCATAGAAGAATGTGGGAAACTAATCCCTTTAATTTGGATTGGTTGATTCAAGTTTTAAAGTAAGCATTTTTATTATGTATTTAGAATTAAAATTTACATTGTATTTAGAGTAGGGATAGAAGAGGTAAATAGAATATTGTATAAATTAAGAGAACTGAATAAAGAAAATAAAGTCTGTCTAATAGACTCAAAGCAAACCGCTATTTTATTAAGCAACTGCCTCCTTTCGGCAGAGTAAGACTTTGATCAGACTTTGCCTGATAAATTCGGCAAAAGAACAGACTTCTACTTGGGTACAAGTATGCCTTACATTGGCAAAAAAGTACACAAAAATATCGGCTGCTTGAGCATTGTCTCTGCGCCAAATATTTGGCAATCTTCGGAATGCCGGTAGGTAGTTTTCCCTTTTTCGAAGAGACGTAAGTTTTTCAATGTCTACGTTCCCCCCTTTTCATATATCCAACATAAAGAAGAATGGCGATCCTGAAACACAACATGGCGATCCTGCGATTTCCTAAACACAACATGGCATGTGTTTTAGAACACAACAGTCGGCGGAATCAGCGCCCCGGGACACGCCTCCAACCCACGCACCTCCCACATCAAGTGTCAATCGAGGCGAAAAGCTCATGGGCGGCGACCCAAGAGCACGGGTGCACGTACCCGCCCCCTCGTCCGAGACCAACGACTGCCAACAAAGAGCCCGGTTCACCGTTGGTTGCGGGAACGTGCCGAGCGGTTTCGGGCGGGAGTATAAAAAGGGGACCGCAGGTGGTCTTTTCCGCGTATTTCGCGGACAAGCCAACTTTAAATAGAACGGGAAAACGAAAATGATAAAACGAAAAATAAAATCGTATATCGTTTTATTTCGTTGCCCCGAACGTCCACTTCGGACTTCTGTCTTGGAAAAATGGCAAAATTTCTACCTATGACAATACTACTTATAGTATTTCTTATCTTAACAAAAAAATACTTAGTCTAAATTTCTTAAATGCAGAGTGACAAACAATACCATGTTTGAATCTTTTCCATATGTGGAATTTCAATACATTGTTGTGTGTGGTCTTCTTATTGAAATTTAGGCGAGGGATCGCCACACATTAGGATAAACAAAAAATGCTCGCAGCGGGTCGCGAAAACATAAACATGTGCTGTAATATCTAAATTGTGATGCTTTAGCAGCATCAATAGGGAAATGTATTGTGACATAGTCACGATGTATTTACGATAGGGCAAAGCGTTGCTCTAGTAATTTAGAAGGTGAAATATTGAAATACGTATAACGTAAGTACGTTATGTTACGGAAAGGTGAGGCTGCTGCCGTAACTCCCCCTCTGTTAGATTGAAGCTCCCGATTCAATAATAATCTCGTTTTTCTGTTTTTCGTATTTATCTCTTTTCTCTTCTAATTTATCCAATTTATTCGCGGGCTTTCGAGCAGGTGAATTTACGTTAATATTTATTATTTTACGTCTGCATTTAAGTTATATATAAATACAAAATATTATTACAATACATATTGCAATAGTTGAGATGGAGGAAATGATTGTGTTCTGTTTGTGCTTAAATTTTATAAGTTGAATTTCTTTCAGCTTTTCGCCATGTTTGAATTTAATATCCTCGAAAGTGACTTCGTCTTATGTAAAATTTAAAGCGATAAGAGGTGACAATATAAGTTTATGTGAAAATCCTACGTCTTTATTTGTGTACACTTTATCGAGCAATTTAACTGTACAATTATTAAAATTTATAACAAAATTCTCAAAATTTTTGAAGTGTTTTTCGTTACAGTTATGATATATCTATTTTGTCGTTAAAATTATTGGCGAATATCAATCTGGATTCAATTACCTCTATAAGTGTATTATTATTTGTTTTCAAAAATTTACACGAGGTATCACAATTTATTGGATTCTTTAAATGCTTAATATATTTATTTTCGGCGAAAATTTTTATCATTGAACTTAACAACTACCTGATTAGGTAAGTTAATTTTAGTATAATATTTCAGAGCTATTGTACGTAAATAGTAGGTATATACAGGCTTATTGTAAAATTTAGGAATATTTAATATAATATACAATATGTTATAGTAGTTTCTAGCAACTATTTAAATTTACAGTTCTTGCAATTCGTAAAAGCCTATAAAATTTTGTTCGATTTCAAATCGATCAAGTATAGAACGAGACATTATGCCAAAGCGTGCTGTATTTATGTTATCTATTACTTTATCTACTTCATATGTAAAATCTCTCAGAATGTTTTTATATTTTAGGTAATGAACTTTATCTACTTCATATGTAAAATCTCTCAGAATGTTTTTATATTTTAGGTAATGAACTTGTACATTGACATTATTAAGTTCGTTGGTAGTCCAGAATGAATAATTTTTAAATTGGTCTTTTAAAGTTAAAGTTTTTTTTTTATGATTTCCAAATTTCTTTCAAACATTTCGTTAGCAATTATTTGTTTTTTTAGTTGATTACTGATTTTATCTAGTGATGTGTCAACTCGATGTACTAACTCGAGTTTAAGATCCGGAAAGTATTGGATAATGAGGTTTGTTTTATTATCAGAAGTTTGGACAGTGATTTTTGCAAGTGTTGACAAAGTATGTTGATAATCGGTTAAATTAATTTTGTGAAAAATGTGATAATGATCCGCGATAAGATGTAATCGTTGTTTGTTAATTAGAATAACTCCATTTTCTGATTCTAAATTTTCAACTTGGATGTCGCTCGAAACTAACAGTGATATTAGGAATAAAAGGATTCCTTGTAGAAGTTTCGGGTGAGTTGACATCTGAGATAACAAAACGTTTCGGGCGTTTAATATTGACATGTGCTATGTTATCGAGATTACGTTTAGTGTATTTAGCCAAATGTTTAGCTGCGCGGTTAGGGGTTTTAACGTATCCGGTGGTTCTCATTTCTTCATAATTTTTGCGTGTTTTATTTTGCTTATTAATTGATCTCTCCTTATTTAATTTCATTATGTTTATAATTTTAGATTTATCTGAAAGGCCATGACGTGCTTTGAAAGGTTCTGTATCAATAGATGAGTGTATTCGGGATTATAGAAGTACAGGGAAGTATAAAGGCGTGATTTAGGCGAATCTCTGGAAGAGGTTGTTCGATACTTTGAAGCAATTGTTTGATGGAGACGTCACATCACATCACTGTTACCCGTGTGTGAATTGGGTTTGGTAAAGTGTATTTGTATGCCATGGTCATTACACAGTTCTTTAATGAAAAAGTTATTAAATTCGTTGTCGGCAACGATTAAATTTGGTTTACCTAGATTTGATAGAAAAAATAATACTGCTTCTTTTAATGAAGGTTTAGATTGATCTGTTAAAATAAGGCAAGTTGCATATTTGAAAAATTTATCGATACATGTAGCCACTTTTAGGCGATCCATGAAAAAAACGTCTATATGAAAAATTTGGTTTATATCTTCGGGCGTTTCCGTGATTTTGAATTTTGGTTTTATTGGAGAAGTCGAGTGGTTTGCTGTATTGCATGGCTCGCAATTATTGACGTAGCGTGTCACCAAAGTTTTTAAATCAGGATAGTAAATATGTTGTGAGATTCCTTTAAATGTTTTGTCTATTCCGCCGTGTCCTATTTCTTTTGTATGATACATGTGGATTTGGTAAATCGCTTCCTCCTCTGACTGGAGGTCTTTCAGAATACGGGACACTTTTATAAATTTATAGGAGCTATCGAAGACTTCGTGGAGCTTTAGCTGAAGTTTGTTAAAACAATGATCGTTCAGATCGGAATAAATGGCTATGCTTTTATTAGGAGGCAATTTATCCATTAAATTTTGTACATATTCGTGAAGAAGTTATTCTTCTTCGCGAATTCGGATGCGTGTTTTGTTAATAGGCGGTGGAAAATTTTGGTCGGAGAGTATAATTTGAAATTTGAATTTATTGATGTAATCATCCATCATTGGAATCGAGGTATTTTGGTTTTGCGATTCTGAATGGATAGTACCTGTACCGTTTGCTTCCGAGGGGAGACAAGTAGAGTTTCTTTGCACTTGTGTGGATTGGGAAGTACTTGGAATGTTGATTACTTCGGGGAGCTCAGTATTTTGCTCGTTGCAAATGTCTAAAATTTCCTGTAAAGTTTGGTCAGGTATATTTCGGGTTATGCTCCGGCATATTGGATTTTCCTGTAAATGAGACTCCTCATTTACATGTACATCCTTATCTTCCATGAAATTTTTGTCCATACGGGACAAGAAATCGGCAACTCCATTATTTTTACCCTTGATGTATTTGATATTGAAATCAAACTCGTTAAGTCGCAATTTCCAGCGGATTAGCTTTTGGTTTGGTTCGTTCAAAGAATTAAGCCAAACGAGAGGGCGATGATCTGTTTCCAGATTAAAATGACGACCGTATAGATAAGGTCTGAAACTTTTTGTAGCCCAAACTATCGCGAGTAGTTCTTTCTCGATTGCAGAGTAATTGATTTCGTGCGAATTTAACGTTCGCGAAGCATAAGCTAAAGGATGGTTATTTTGAGAAAGCACTGCGCCTAACGCATATTGGGAAGCATCCGTTGTCAACGTGAATTCCTTTGAGAAGTCTGGGTAACTTAAGACAGGTGGAGTAGTAAGCAGAAGTTTTAATTTAGCGAAAGCTTCAACATATTCGAAATTATTTACATTAATTTTAGCGCCTTTTTTCAAAAACTTTGTCATAGGGATTGTTAGTGCAGAATAGTCTCGGATGAACTTTCTGTAATACCCCGTTAAGCCCAGGAAAGAACGAAGTTGTTTAACAGTTTTGGGAATCGAAATATTCTGTGTTTTATTAAGTTTATCAGGATTCGGCTTGATTCCGTCCTGTGTTAAAATATGACCCAAAAACTCTCTTTGGTGAGTGAGAAAGTTACATTTATCCGGTTGAATTTTTAGATTAAACTCTCTGAGCTTTCTGAAAATTTTACGAAGTGAGTCCATATGCTCTTCTAATGAAGTGCTGAAAATCAATACATCGTCAAGGTAGACTACGCAAATTTTATTTATGTATTCCTTCAGAACTGAGTTTATCATTCTTTGGAATGTCGCGGGGGCATTTTTAAGACCGAAAGACATTCGCAAATATTCGTAGTGTCCGTTATGTGTCGAGAAAGCTGTGTTATGGACTTGTTAATAGAAAAACACCACTCTGGTTAGCAAAAGGAACTTTTATTTAGGAACTTTTATTTACTGTCCTCTGGACACTGGAAAACGGAATGAATCCTTCTCTACATAGAGCTAGCTTTTATATCAACTTATTGTTTACTTTACAATGAATTCTTAGTCTATAATTTAGTTTTGTTTACAAAATGAAATCTTAATTTATGATTTAGCCTACGTGACAGTTTCGCTAG
This sequence comes from Oxycera nigricornis, assembly GCA_963942545.1. Lineage (NCBI taxonomy): Eukaryota > Metazoa > Arthropoda > Insecta > Diptera > Stratiomyidae > Oxycera > Oxycera nigricornis. The sequence goes on from OZ012663.1 coordinate 52,641,799, forward strand.
TTCAATGTCCACGTCAGCAAATTTTAATTAACTTGCTGATTTGTTTATGTAGATCGGTTGATTTATGATTTAGCCTACGTGACAGTTTCGCTAATTCAAGTTTGTAAACATTCGCGTGACAAATTCGGGAATTCAATTAAGATAAACATTTCGCGATTGAACATATCGATTTTATAAACATTTCTTGATAATGATCTAATGTGTCGCAGATTTGTTTATATTAAGATTTGGATCTCACGTGGAATGATGATCTCATCCCTTTGTTTCGGAATCTTGGGAGTTTGGATATTTAGACCGGCAATATTCGTAGTAACATCATAATTCATATTTGATGTTTTGTTTACGCAAATGTTTTTTGGAATTTGGCATCTTGTAAACAATTGAAATCTATTAGTAAGATGACAACATGGATTGAGGGTCCCGGGAATACTATTAGGTCATCGCTCGTAATAGGTATTTACGTGTTAAGAAAATCATACTGAATATGTAGGCGAGTGAAGGGAATGAGTAGTACATAACAGCTGTCTTTGCTCGATCACTTGGTTTAACTAGAATTTGGTGGAATCCTTTCGCAAGATCGATTGTGGAAAAATAATTAGATTTTCCCAGTTTATCAAATAAATCGTCTATATAAGGTATGGGAAATTTATCACTAATCGTAATATCATTAAGTTTACGATAATCTGTAACGAGTCTCCACTTTGTTTGCCCGGAATTGTCTACCTTTTTAGGTACAATCCACAATGGTGCATTATAGGGAGAGTTCGATGGTTGGATTATATTATTTTCCAACATTTCGGATATTTGCCTTTCCACTTCTTTTTGGTGGATTTGTGGTAACCTATATATTTTAGTAAATATAGGTTTATCTGAGGTAAGTTTAATGTTGTGCGTTACCACACTTGTCGAGGTAAGTATATCCCCTTCGTGGTAGAATAAATTTTTAAATTGATGAAGCAATTGGTAAAAATTACATTTTTCTTCATCATTTAAATGAGAGGTTTTGATGTTTTGGAGTGTATTTGAGCCTCCATTTGTGGGGGAAATTTGATCAAGAGAAAGACAAAGACTTTTCGATACAGTTTTTGGGTCTTGGTTTTCTGTTATAAAAGGAACTTTGTTACCTTTAATTGTAATAGAACCGTCGTTATTATTAACTTCCCAGTATATGGGAAGTTCTTGTAATCGCCTCGAAAATTGAAATTGAAATTGAAATTTTCAACATTTCTTTACGTTTTAAGGTCTATAGAGTATATATAAAGTGTTTTTAGAAAGAAGTATGTATGTGTGTGTGTGTATACGTTCGTACGTACGTGCGTTCGTGGACACTTTTTTCTACGAGCATAACTCACGTAAATAACGTCGTATCGACTTTGTTGGGGTGTCAATAGAAGCGTCTTTGCAATTTTAAGAGTTGCTTAGTTTTTGGAACACTTCGGTCAGGGGGGTTTGTTGTTTTGACCCTATGAAGGTCATTTCTGTCATGCGTTATATCTCGCGAACGAAATATACGATTTGCATAGTTAAGGTGTCAATGCGTATTAAAATTTGTGTGATTCTATCAAATTTTTAAAAAAATCGTTGCAACACTTTTTTAATTTTTTAAAAAAAAGTGCTAAAAATTAAGTTTTTTCCCATAAACAATAAATTTTTAACCTGATTTGCAACACCCAGTAACTAATGTATATAAAATTTATGTAGTACAAATAGTTTTTGTAAGAAAACCAGCAAAACTTTTTTTCATGATTACGTAAAAAATGAAATTAAAAATAAAAAATAATTAAAACTCATCATGATTTTCAAGCTCCTTTTTATCATTCTTTATATCTCACGAACCATATATGATATTTGCATCATTGAGTTGTCATTCGACGTGTGTTAGCTTTTTTGTTATGGTTCAACTTTATAAAAAAATCCTTTCTGCTGCTCTTTCCATTTAACTTCTATTAAATGGAAAAAACGGCAGATGGGAAAAATTAGAGTTTTTTTCATAAAAAATAAATTTTTAACCTGATTTGCACAGCTCAGTAATAAATGTTTATATAATTTATACATTCCTAATAGTTTTCGAAGAGAAACTGGTCAATTTTTTTGCATGATCCAAAAAAAACACCCTAAAAAACGGCTCGTGAAAAAACACAAATTCAATGATTATGCCGAAGTCATCACAATTTTGAACAAAATTATTTAAAATGGACACCTCGCGAGAAAACCTCTTCCTTGGGTCTAATAACAAGAATGCATTCATTTTTGCTAGTGCTCTTTTGTCCTTCAAGCATCGATATAAAAATAAAAAATAACGTAAAAAGGCTTTATAGCCCTCCCCCTCCGATTTATCCGCGTGAATAGTCAATCAAACCAATCCACCCCCACTCAACAAAAGCCTTACGTCATCAATGAACGCTACAATAGATGATATGATTGATATTAGCTCATTTCAATTACGGTTATGAGTACCTCAATGTGCAATGTTTGAAGAAGGTAGGTTAAATTCTTCCGGGAAATTGGTCCAAATACCTTTTTCTATTATTTCCCTTGAATGTAGACTACTCAACCTTATAGGGTTGTCGAGTGTATGCGATTCGGGAAATATATTTTTATTTAAAAGTGAAGTATTACAACCAGAATCTATTAAACAACGAAGTGTTTTATTATTGATTGTAATGGGAATTATTGGTAATTCCCATGGGCAGGGTTTTCTACTGTTTGGGGCGATCCGAGGCTGATACTCGAAAATTTTCAGCATCAGTAGCTTGAACAATGCGTGATCATGTCGTTGATAAGTATTATGATATGTGTGATTACCTTGATAATGAGGTTGATATTGCCTATTAGAATTATTGAAAGGGCGTTGTGGTTCCCACTGAGAATAATGATTAGTATTATTTGGTCTATTTACAGAATTATTCTCATATCGAGATCTAAAATTTGGGTTATTTTGATAGCCAAAAAGATTATTATTAAAATTTCGCGAATTATTAGTGTCGCGTGATTGATTAAAACTTGTGTTAGGGATAAACTTTGAGTTGAAATTAGTATTATTGAGTGTTGTGCTTGTTTCAGTATAGAGTATGCACTGTGTAACGTACCACACTGTCGCATTTCAATTAATATTGATTTGTATTCCGGAATACAAGCTTTAAATCTTGAAAGCGCAAAAATTTCGTTAAAGTGTGGCTGGAAATGTTGAAACAAGTCTTTTTGGGGGTCTTCTGAATACTTCGTGTTTAGTTTGTTTAAAACAATATTGGTTTCACGGTAAACTTTATCAACATTAGTATCAAATTTGATACGATTCATGTCGTTAATTAATGCCTGGTATGGCTCAGAAACACCAAAGCTCTCATATAGAACTTGTTTAATTTGACACCACCTTGCGAAAGGGTATTTATCAACGATAAATTGTGGTTCCCCACGAATTTTCGTGATCACTATTTGCTCCACATATTGCTGATGGGCTGCCGTTTCGCATAATTGCAAAATTTGATCGACACGGTTACAAAAAGCTTGTAGAGAAATACTATTTTTCGTATTAGAGAACTCATGTAAGCGATTGGCTTCATGTAAAATGTTTTCAAAGGATAACTGAAAATTTGGAACAATATTTGGTACTGCCACCGGTGGTTCAATATTATTCACTAACGCGATGTTTTCGAGGCTATTAGCATCAAAGCTACGGAGCTGAGCCGCACTTTCCGCAGGGTTCGACATATTTTCAAAAAGAAACGTATACTCTCGCGCACAAATAATAAGGACTATTTCGTAATCACAAGAACTGTTCATAATTTTTCAGAGCACAATAAAATAATATATGTATATATATAAAGATACAAAAATAGATGTAACTTGGTTTACTCACGAAAACGGTGATGAATTTTGGGGTTTTGTTCCCTCGATGTAAGAAAGCTTTTTTCTCCACGACGAATGCTGAGAATAATTAGAGGCCGGTAACTAGGTCTCCTGGGATGATGAACTAATTTCGTTGTTGAGTCTGTGATCCTCGACTCGAATGATGGAGCGGGATCCTTGCTCGGTTGCTGATGAGTCTGTGATCCTCGACTCGAATGATGGAGCGGGATCCTTGCTCGGTTGCTGGTGAGAAGTGATATAGTTTGTGTGTTTTGTGTTTTTTTTCTTCAAACATTTTATTTTAAGAATATTAAAACTCCATTTCAAAATGCTATGACTTGTATTTACTCGTGAATCACGAACAATGTAGGTTGTAAACCGACTGTGCCAGTTGTGGTCTTTTCCGCGTATTTCGCGGACAAGCCAACTTTAAATAGAACGGGAAAACGAAAATGATAAAACGAAAAATAAAATCGTATATCGTTTTATTTCGTTGCCTCGAACGTCCACTTCGGACTTCTGTCTTGGAAAAATGGCAAAATTTCTACCTATTACAATACTACTTATAGTATTTCTTTTCTTAACAAAAAAATACTTAGTCTAAATTTCTTAAATGCAGAGTGACAAACAATACCATGTTTGAATCTTTTCCATATGTGGAATTTCAATACATTGTTGTGTGTGGTCTTCTTATTGAAATTTAGGCGAGGGATCGCCACACATTAGGATAAACAAAAAATGCTCGCAGCGGGTCGCGAAAACATAAACATGTGCTGTAATATCTAAATTGTGATGCTTTAGCTTTAGGCGTGAGTACGACAGAGCCCTGAAACTGGGGAAGACGAAACGAAAATTCAATTCGCGTGAGCGGATTAAGAAGTGGAAAAAGTGAACGTCGCGAATTCGAACTCTGAGCGACCCGGATTGGTGTGACTTTGTGACGAAGGTGCAAATAGCAGGAGACGAAGTACCTTTTGTCCCCAACGTGAACCCAACGACTCCGCTCGGTGTGACGTCCTCACCGCAAGCTCCCGGGAAGAATTCCATTTGCGTGAACGGATTAAGAAGTGGAAAAAGTGAACGTCGCGAATTCGAACTCGGAGCGACCCGGATCGGTGTGACTTTGTGAAGAAGGTGCGAATAGCCGGAAACGGAATATCCTTTTATTCCCAACGCAAACCCAACGACTCCGCTCGTTGTGTTGTCATCGCCGCAAGTTCGCGTGCAAGCAACAAATCGTCGCGAATTCGAACTCTGAGCGACCCGGATTGGTGTGACTTTGTGACGAAGGTGCGAATAGCAGGAGACGAAGTACCTTTTGTCCCCAACGCGAACCCAACGACTCCGCCCGGTGTGACGTCCTCACCGCAAGCTCCCGGGAAGAATTCCATTTGCGTGAACATATTAAGAAGTGGAAAAAGTGAACGTCGCGAATTCGAACTCGGAGCGACCCGGATCGGTGTGACTTTGTGAAGAAGGCTCGAATAGCCGGAAACGGAATATCCTTTTATTCCCAACGCAAACCCAACGACTCCGCCCGGTGTGTCGTCATCGCCGCAAGTTCACGTGCAAGCAACAAATCGTCGCCGCCAGCTCGACTTCGAAGAAGCGTCGCATCGCTGAGGAGGCCCGGTGCAGCACAGGTTAGAATAAGCTTTAGAACGTAAATCAGTAGTAGGATTAGACATTTAGAAGTTAAGCATAGCCGTTAGTTTGTACCAATGAGTGAGTGGTGGCCAAAATTGCACGGATTTGCTCGGTAGACAATAAAAGTGTGACCGGAAGGTGTTTTTTTTTCTCCCCCATTTTTTTGGTTGTGGTGGGTCGGAAACGACTTCGTGGGAATATCAGGGGGCCGGGTTCTCGTTTAACGACTCGAGAGGCTCATTGGGGTGGACGAGTGGCGCCCACGACCCGTCTCCAACGAGCTGACCGGCACCCGAAGGCCTTGACCGATCGAATAAGCTATTTCCCCGAGAGGTAACGGTAAGAGTAATCTTAAAATAAGTTATAAAATTAAGAATAATACGGTGCCGAAAACGAGCACTTCCTTTCATCGATGGTAAGTAATAGGCTAGAAACATATTCATGTAAAATTTCTTGCTGATTGGATTTTCATGCCAATTTTCTTCAGGCATTTCACGTTTCGTTTTACTTCACGTCAAATATTTTTATGAAAGAAATTTTAAAATTAAAATATGCTCGACTTAAAATTAACTGCTCCTCTAAGTTTTCTGTTTTTTGATTACAATTATTATTCAGTGCTATTTTCATGCCTTTTAATACTCGTAACAATATTTCATTCTTCTAACTATCATTGTATTATCATTTATGACCTTTTGCTTCAAAATTTTATATCTCCGTATTGACCTGCAGTAAACCTTTAAACTTTCAGATTTTCATTCCGCACGGTTTTCACTAGAAATGGCTTTTATCGTATACATTATGAATACCTTTAAATGCTCAAAATCGCTTTTACCAACCAAACACAACATCAATGTTGATTACAAATTCTATAATCAATTGTGCGAAAATAAATGAGGTACGGAACAAATTGTAAAACACTTAAAGAAAGGCTGATGCAACACCAAGATCAACACCGCAAAGAATATTTATAGAACCACTCACTGACTTTGTACGAAAATAACTCTCATGGGCAAACGTAGAGAGCCCGTTATAATCGTGTCTGTTAACTGATGATGACTGTATCCTGTTAACAACTATTAGGCTGGACTACAATTGACATACGAGGTCGCAAGTCGTATTCTTCAAAATATGGTCAAATCTTGATCAAACATAAGTTCAACTATAATAACTTATTAACCCTAGAAGTGCATCCTTATTTGTTGACGTTAAAGTCGAGCTTCGTCGAATCGACGAGGTTTTTTTTTAAGGTCATCATACTTACCCTTACAACAAATATTTTGAAACTTGATTGGTATCGAATATTACATTATTTATCATTAAAATCAAACAATATGAAATGTATTTTTTATGTCATATAATTCTAAACAAAGATTTCAAAGCTCTCTTTCATTTGGCTTGAATAACAAAACATAATATGCAACAATAGTAAAAATAAAAACTTGAAGCACCTAAAATCCATTGAATGTTATCAAATCTCAAAATTGATGTATAGAAATTAATAGGAGCATAGGTATTACAAATATAAAATTCAGTTATCTGCAACAAACACAAAGACTTATTTTGTGTTCTCCACACAGGCTTTTGTTACATTTCGCGCAAGATGATTTCGTCTTTCGTCGTTGAGATGGGGAAAAATTGCGGAAATCTTCCTTCTTATGTTATTTTCTACTAGATTTCTTCGTTCAGAGCTCTCATTATTAATTGGCAGGACATTTTCAATGGCTGCTCGTATTCATGAATTCAAAGTTAAAATAGTACTTCGTTCAATTAGGCGATTTTGAGCAAGAGAACAATGTATTTTTTTCATAAAAACTGAGCCACTCAGAGGTTTTGTTGTAACTGTATTATGATAAGAGAATAAATCACATAGGAATTTATGAACGCCATATTTAATATACCAAAAAATAGGCACATTAGCCATCTGTTGGTTTTTCGTGAACAGCTCATGATGCTGCACATTTGGTCGAATGTATCCACACCTCCTTTGATAAAATTTTAAAACTCTACCATGTGTGGTTTGTTTGAGCTAGCGTTAACGGTCTCTTCTTCGTTACACGAAGACAGTAAACAGTATACTTTGCTTGGTTTTGCTTTATAGGAGAGAAGTGTCAGTGCATTGTCATAACAAAACATCGACGTACCATATTTGCGACCCTTTATGTTTTTTAATTCTTTCGGATTTTTTCTCTTATTTACTTGAAGGGTACCAACCAATTTCAATTTATACGGCTCACATAATAATGATTTGGCAAGTGGCACTGATGTGAACCAGTTGTCTATTGTAATGTTTCTATTTGAACCATGTACAGTTTTAGTTAACTCTTACACATAATATTCAGCAAGTGGCAATTGTGTTTTATTCGAGCCTTTTCACAAATATGGTGATGCATCAACCATATATTTTGTAGCGCTGTCACACATCATCAAAAATTTTCAAACATATTTTGTCGGCTTGTTGGGTATATACATTCGAAAACAGCATTTGCTTCTAAAGGCGAGCAGTTGCTCGTCAACCGTAAGGTATGGTCCTGGTGTATAATTTTCTCGCCATTTTTGGATAAATATCTCCCACACTTTTCTAAAAGAAGCAAACTTGCCGCCAGTTAATTGAACTCGTACAGACTAATCATCAAATCGAAGACAGTACATCATAAATTTAAATTTGGCTTTCGTCATTGTTGCTAATATTTGTGCTCCACTGTAGGATCTACCAAAAAGTTCAGCTGCAGATAAATGCTGATATTTTTTGAAAGCTGTTAGCACAAGTATTCCCATAAGGGCTGATATTTCTGTTAAAGTCGTTTCTTTCCTTTGAGTTTCATCTGATAATCCAACTAAAATCGATTTACGATTCACGATATAGATATTCGTACGCTTTACTATTTCATAGATGATCTCTTTCGTTATAAACATTTGAAAGCATTGCAATGGGTCAGTAATTTTTTTGCATTGACGAGTTGGTCCTCGAACTTGATGCACAATGTTTGACCCATAGCGATGAAACTTTCCTTTGACTGTAGACCATTTGTGACTATTTTTCCCACGTAAAATGCTTTTTCTAAATGAAATAATATTTGATTTGGTCCTCAAAACATTTGAAGGAATGTCGTCTTCATCATTTTCGAATTTTTCCTCAGATGAACTCGTATTTTCGGAACATCCGCTTTGTTCATACTCTGAATGAGGTACATTGTTATCTACACTTCTTTCTTCGTCTTCCAATTCATATTCGTCGTCAGTCATCGACAAAAGTTTTGTAAGTTCATCAACTGTCAAACTCTCGCTCATTGGATACTCAGTTATATAAAACAAGTGTAAAACAGAAAACTACAAAAAAATTAACAACAAACAATTCACTCAAAAACTGAAAATTACACAAAGTTCATGCTTCGTCGTCAATTTTTTCTTATAACATAATTAGTTCAAGGCTGTTGCTATCCGCCCAAATTCGTGCAAATAAACTGCGCGTTTGTCCATGTGTTGAGCGAGGGTGACGTAATAACAACTAAGGGGAAATTGAGAACAGGATAAGAAGTGAGAAATGAAAAATGACAGTTGATAAGTGACAATTCGAAACAATTGTACTTTCGGTATACGGGAAATTGGTGTAAATTTAATTTGTATAACTATTTTAAATTTCTTTGCCAAGATGAATCGATTGGTAGGATCTTTAATCAAGCGTTATTAGGAGAAAAACCAAAAAACATGTAAGATCGTATAGCATATGGTCGCAGACTCCAATACACGTCCAAAGAACTGTGTAAAATAATGAGGAAAGATAAATATCTTCAAGGTTAAAAAATATAATTTATTTTGTAGGTCATGCAAAATTTAATAATATAATATAAAAAATGTATTATAAAAGTTTTTTTTTGTCTAGACCCATACAAAAAAATATTTTGTAGCAATCCTTTTGGGCGGCCTTTTAGTGTGGGAGGAATTGGCATAGAAACTTCCTGGACACTCTTTGTACTGTCAACAATAAAAGTAGATGTTTCATCGGCTTCTGCTTATTGTGGTCGTATGTGGATATCATCATCATTAATTGAAATATTAGAATTTTTTTCATTTCCGGGAAATCTTTGTTAATTCTTTAATTTTTGCAATTCGCATTTGGAATTCGATACCAGTGCATCCGTTTACAATTTGGAACAGTTCATGCAACGTACTTTCTAAAAGTCTAATTCGATCGTTTGTCGATATAACATTTGTCGTAATTATTACCTGTGATACAGGAGCGGAGCAATGCTTCATCTAGAATACCTATATCCAGTGTATTGCAAACGCACATTTCTTGCGAAACAATGTTACTGGCGTATTTTGTAAGCGAGGTGATATATTTTGTTTCATCACTTTCTATTTCATAATTTATAATTTATATTTTTAATTATTCTTTCTTACTTGTAGAAGGCATATCACTCAAAGAAGCATGTCATCATTGTTTTCAAAACCGAATTCTTTGGTATTACTTGTTAACTTCCCCTTATATAGGAAGTTCTTGTAATCGAGTCGAAAATTGAAATTGAAATTCTGAACAGATCTGTATGTTTTGAGGTCTTCAGAGTATATTTTAAGTGTTTTTAGAAAATGAGATATATGTGTGTGTGTATGTACGTTCGTGAACATTATTTTTAACTCACATAAACAAAGTCCTATCGACTTCGTTAAGGTGTCAATTGAAGCGTCTTTACAATCTTAAGAACTGATTAGCTTTTCCGACACTTCGTTCGGGGGGTTTGTTATATTGACTAATTGAAGATAATTTGTGTAATGCGCTTTATTTCACGTACCAAATATAAGATTTACATCGTTAAGGTGTCAATCGACGCGTCTTGACATTTTTGTAATTCTATTTACTTTTTAAAAACTCGTAAAGGCTGTTTTTTAGTTTATTAAAATAAGTGGAAACAAGCCGCGAGGTGCGACCCTTGAGGTCCGCACGGTCAACTTCCCAGTAATATCTACAAAGATATTAAAAATATTAACCACGATAATAATTATGGAAATAATATTAATTTTAATAATAAAAATTTACCTCTCATAAAAGCTATTGGAATGACTTAATATTCATCGTACCTACGCGAGCGCGAGCGTTTTTTAATTAAAATTAAAACACTGTGAAAACTATTCAAAATCGGCTCAAATTATGCAAATATTATAAAACTTCGATTGACTTTACAATAAAGTCTTTAGAATAAAAGATATAAGGAAATATCATTCGTATGAGCTGTTTTTTAGGTTTTTTTGGATCATGCAAAAAAATTGGCTAGTTTCTTTTCGAAAACGATTAGAAATGTATAAATTATATGAACATTTTTTACTGAGCAGTGCAAATCAGGTTAAAAAAATATTTTTCATGAAAAAAACCCTTAGTTTTTGCATTTTCTTTTATTAAATTAAAAAACGGCTGAAAAGATGATTTTATAAAGTTAAAAACAACACAAAAAAGGTATTACACGTCGAGTGACATCTTAATAATGCAAATATCACATATGGTTCGTGGAATATAGTGTAGTATATATACACAACAATAACCACTTCAGCCCAGGCACATGTCAACATTCATCTCGTACCTCAACCCATGTACGATTCATTTAGCACGCCATCTAGGCATGTACGCATGTAAGCTCATTCAACACTAATTGAGTATCCAATTACAATAGATGAATGAAAAGCTCTTTGTTTACAAATAGCCAGACGCGGTCGAGTGTTTACTGACCTACTAATATCGCCGCCTGGTTATTGCCCCGCGCTGTGCACTGATACTAAATCAATTACTCATAGCCCATATTGATAAAATGGGTTGACATATGATTATTATGAAATATATGGAAATATGTGGGAACCTAATCCCTTTAATATGGATTGGTTGATTTAAGCTTTAAAGTAAGCATTTTTATTATGTATTTAGAATTAAAATTTACATTGTATTTAGAGTAGGGATAGAATAAGTAAATAGAATATTGAATAAATTAAGAGAACTGAATAAAGAAAATTAAGTCTGTCTAATAAAATCAAAGCAAACTGCTTTTTTATTAAGCAACTGCCTCCTTTCGGCAGAGTAAGACTTTGATCAGACTTTGCCTGATAAGAACAGACTTCTACTTGGGTACAAGTATGCCTTACAAAAAAGTACACAGAAATATCAACTGCTTGAGCATTGTCTCTGCGCCAAATATTTGGCAATCTTCGGAATGCCGGTAGGTAGTTTTCCCTTTTTCGAAGAGACGTAAGATTTTCAATGTCTACGTTCCCCCTTTTTCATATATCCAACATAAAGAAGAATGGTGATCCTGAAACACAACATGGCGATCCTGCGATTTCCAAAACACAGCATGGCATGTGTTTTAGAACACAACATGGCGATCCTGCGACCCACGAACCTGCGACCCACGATCCTGCGACCCACGAACCTGCGACCCACGAACCTGCCAACCCCGAACTTTTGGACATCATAAACGTAAACGAAGAAGTCTACCTGCCGCAACTGGACAATGATGACTTAGATGATGGTGAAATACACGACATCGAGACGGAAGAAGAATTTCATCAAACGTTCGAGCGATGCATGATAAGGTCACAGAATGCTCTCTGGCACACGAAGAAAATCGACGAAAAATATGAACCGAAGCATAGTATACAGGCATCGAAATAAAAACCAACGCCGCTACCTGGACCACAGCCAAGGAAAATCACGGATTTCAAGAGGAAACAACTGAATGAGCCGCAAATCCAGAAAATAAAAAGACGTCAACGAGGAGGACGAAAATTCAACGAGAGGAAGGAGAAAGCAATCGCCTAATCCACATTTCTACGGGAGAAAATAAAATAAAATTCACAGAAAGACTTAATAAACTAAAATAGTATAATAGTATAAGATATTTGTCAAAATGGGAAACAATTGTAGCACTAATGAAAATATATTGATAGAATATGAACAGACGATAAGTACGTCCATCTTTTTTATAATCATATTAGGACTTTTATTTATATATACAATAACAAACAAAAGAAGTATGCTCGAAAAGTCGTAGACAGAAATATTGTTTTAGGAAGAAACAATGTTTGATAAATTTTCCAAATGTCTATGAACAGACTACAAGAGTTACTAATTGAATTGCTGAACACATTTTCGAATTTAAGAAAAACCAAGACCTACACGGTCAAAACTCTTAAAGTAAAATTAGAAAGGGTAATTGAAATAGAAGCCGAATATCTCAATCTTTTCAGAATACTAAAAGAAGGTGAAGTTATAGAGTTAAAAACGGCACTTTCATCCACAAGCAAGTCAATAATTTCTAATTTAGTAACACGGTTGGACGCCGAAAACGTTCTAGTAAAAATAAAAGACGAAATTACATACACCGATATGGCAGATTTTAACATAAAAACGGCTATTAAAACAACACCTAACTTTCACGGTAAATTTTCAGAGCTCGAGACGTTTTTAATCATTATACAACTCATTGGCAAGAAACTTACGACGGCCGGAAAAAATGAACTAATATATTTTGTAATACATGTTAAACTCAGTCCAAACGTTAGAACTTCACTAAACACGTCAGATATTACAGATCTAGACACTTTTGAGACTGAACTAAAACGTAAGAACAAAAATCCAAAAACAATCCCTCAAATTCATACACAACTTTCGACGTTGTCACAAAAGCGACTTCCAATTTCAATTTACAAAAATAAAATACTGAACCTAGTCAATGAACTAAATCATTTGCAAATACAAGAACTAGGTCCAAACCCGCAACAAGTTGCAAAACAAGCAATACATCGCGTAAACGACATGTATGCTTTAACAGTCTTCAAAAACGGTCTAAACGACCAAATAAGGGAAACAGTATTTGCAGCGAGACCTGCAAAATTGAGCGAAGCTTTTTCTCTAGCTACAGAAGTAGAAGGAAATGAAACCCAACGAAACAGTATTTTATACGTTAACAGGGATAGAATAAATTTTCGCAATAGATATGGAAACCATAATAACGTCCGTTCTAATAATCAAAATTTTCAGAGGCGACAACAATTTAATAATAGAAATTCTAATCATAACGCGATGAATATCAGAAACTTCAATCGCGAAAGAAATTTCCAAAACAGAAATAATTCGAATAACAAAAATTACTCTAATTGTTCGCATATTTTCTAAGTACATTCAACCCGCGCATTCCCAGGTATGCAACGACCATGCATCTGAGGGAATGCCCAGGTTGAATACCCGCGCGAGCAATGTAATGTGCAAGCGTGCACATTACCCAATTTCCGTTCGTACTTTCGCTGACCCACTTCTGTTTGTATCTGTACTTTAGACTAACGAATATTGACCTGCCAGCGGCATTGTGCTGACAGGTCAATTATCGATCTATAAATTAAAGAAATTGACGCCGCTCGCCGGAGTCAATCAAAGCAACTACAGCGTAAATTGTGTGTTTTCATTTGTCTTCCCGATATATTCCTCTTTTCGTTTTACAGCGTAGGTACATATATCGCTCTACAATTTAAGGATTGTAGAGTTAGTTGAGCCTTAAACATCTCGATATAATTTAAGGATTATAGCGAGGTTTAAGGTACCTGCAATCACTATAATTTAAGGATTATAGTACATCTAGGGTATCTCCGCCCCATCACCAGTGGGAGATATTCCAACATTGGTCCGTCGAGCCGGATCTTATCCCGGCGCAATATTAGCGACGAGAATTTAACGTCGCAAACCTAGTGTTTTGAGTTCAGTGTCGTGTGTGTTTATCAAATAGTGGGCAAATTCTCGCTTCACGATGGCTACAAGTGGAAGTATCGAAAATGCCAATGCTATCGACACTCAGCGACATAACCTGGAAGAACTGCAAAGGTTTATTAAAAACCACAAGAAGGACTCCAAAGCTCGATACAGCAAGGAGTATTTCGTGTTAAAGGCTGATACTTTGGCTAGCAAATGGCAAGCATGCGAAGAGTGTCACTACAGGGTCAAGTTGAGCATGGCTGGCGATGCTAAAAAACTCATCGATTACATGACTGAATTCGAGGCAGCTGAGGCGTTGCACGATGAATATGCGGTCATCTTCAGATCGCGACTGAAGGAGTATGACGGTTCATCTAGACATACAGGATCACAAGGACCTGCCGCAACCCAGCTCAGTAATGAAGCGGATCTGCCGTTAGAGCGCATCAAGATCCCTCATTTTCATGGGAATTACGCAAATTGGGCGTCATTTCAAGACCTTTTCTCCACTTTCGTTCATAAAAGTGAGAGACTTAGTGCTGTGCAAAAGATGCATTATCTACGGGCATCAGTGTCGGGCGAGGCCGAACAGCTCATCAAGCATTTGAGTATTACGGGCAGCAACTACGAGGCGGCTTGGGCGTTGATGTGCAAAAGGTATGACAACAAGCGCGTAGCTGCAAACGCACTGATGAAACTGCTTTGGGACATTAAGCCTACAAGTTCTAATAACGCCAGTGGTGTTAAAAATATGCTCAACTTAACGAATGAAGTTTTGAGTGGTATGCGAACTGTAGCAGGAAATTTGGGCGATGTAATGCTTACTTATCATCTGCAACAACGCTTAGATGGGGAAACTTCTCTCGAATGGCAGAAGCACATTGGGGCTTCGTACGAGATTCCGACAATATCGCAGTTTGTGGAGTTTCTCACACAACGTCTAGTGATCCTAGAAGCCACAACAAGCACGGAGAAACGTCCGAAATATGGCGTTCATGTCGCGGAAGTCAGCAGGACTGACTCATGTAAAGTTTGCAAGGGTAGTCATGGCACGCTGCAGTGCTCCAAGATTCGTGAGGCCAATGCAAGAAATCGAGTCGAATTGGTTAAAAAGCACAAACTATGCTTCAACTGTTTGCGCAGCGATCATGCTGTATCGACATGCTCATCAAATAAGCGATGCAGATTTTGCAACAAAAAGCACCATAGCTTGTTGCATATTGAACAACTGCCAGAGGAGATAAAATCTCAGAATTCAAATCCTTCAACTTCGGCTCTCAACGCCGTCACTAAGAAAGACGAAGCTCATTCTGTGGTGTTACTAGCTACAGCTATCATTGAAGTGAAGACAATTTATGGAACATTTCTGCCGCTGAGAGCTTTAATTGATCAGGGATCGCAACGATCTTTCATCACTGAGTCGGCAGTTCAACAGTTAGGATTGAAGCGCAAATTCGCCAAGGTTGATATCCATGGTATAAGCAGCCAACGAACTTCAGCTCGAGGAATCGTTAATATAGAGTGCAAACAAAGGGGATCAACTGACTATCTGCGCTTCGATTTACTTATACTCGCCAAAATAACAGGTGAAATTCCTCAATGCGAAGTGAGCCAATTTACTATGGGCAACAGACCCGATCTCGCTGATCAGAAATACTACAAGCCAGGTCCCATTGAAATACTTCTGGGAGCTGACGCATACGGAAACTTCGTTTTACCCGGGCTGAAGATGATTTCCAACAGTCAACTGGTTACTCAAAACACCAGATTTGGTTGGATCATGTCAGGCCCTATCGGCACCCGAACCCCGCCGAGAATTCATGTCTCCATGGTCAGCACTCAAGAGCTGAGTGACAGCCTAAAGAAGTTTTGGGAATTAGAAGAAGTAGCTTCATCCGAGCAGTTAAGCCCCGAGCAGGCAGATTGCGAAGTTCATTTCGCCCAAACCACTCGCCGAGACGCGGATAGTGGAAGATATACTGTGCGTCTTCCGTTCAAGGCAGAGACAAAGCCCGGTGAGGCATTGGCATCCAACATGAAGGATGCGATATTAAGGTGGCAGCAAGTTGAAAGGAAATTAGAATTGAATCTTGACCTAAAGGCGCAATACAACGAATTCCTACAAGAGTACTTAGATTTGGGGCACATGGAAGAAGTTCAAACCAATGCAATTTATGAACAACCCGCCTATTATCTGCCTCATCACGCTGTAATCAAGGAAAGCAGCACAACCACTAAAGTGCGCGTTGTTTTTGATGCGTCACATCGTACGTCTACTGGAAGGTCGTTAAATGACTTGCTTATGGTGGGGCCCACTATTCAAAATGATCTTGTTTCGATCCTTCTCAAATGGCGGCTTCATAAAGTAGCTATAAATGGTGACATCGAGAAAATGTACCGACAAGTTAAAATTGATCCCAGAGATCGCAACTATCTAAGAATAGTCTGGAGACCAGTCACTCCAGGACCAATTAGGCACTACCGCTTGAATACCGTCACTTATGGTACGGCGTGCGCATCCTATCAAGCTGTCAAGGTGCTCCAAAGATTAGCTCAGGATGAGCGATTCAAGCACGAGCAGGCTTCCGAAGTGGCTCTGAGCGATTTCTATGTGGACGATGTACTCACTGGTGCTAATGATATAAGCCAAGCCGTATTGCTACAAAAAAGCGTCACCAAGTTACTGGCAGCTGGAGGTTTTAGCATCCGCAAGTGGTCTTCAAACTGTCCAGAGGTATTGAATTCAATACCCGAAAAGGACCGCGCTCTTCCAGGGCCTATCTCAATAAACTTTGAGAATTCAATTAAAACTTTGGGCCTTCAATGGAATCCACTCCTAGACGTTTTCACCTTTAGCATATCGCTACCTGAGCTTAAAAAAGGAAAGGTGACGAAAAGGCTAGTAGCATCAAGCATTGCCAAGCTTTTCGATCCTCTGGGTTGGCTACAGCCCTCTATGGTCATAGGAAAGATATTATTACAAAGGCTGTGGCTCGTTAAAGTCGATTGGGATGACCAGCTCCCAGAGGACATTATTGATGATTGGAAGAAAGCTATCTGACTGCTGTGCTCTTGGAGGCATCAGCATTCCTCGTTTTGTTGGATACACAAGAGAAAAGGTGGAACTGCATGGTTTCAGCGATGCATCAACGGATGCCTTTGCAGCTGCAATATATTTAAAGGTGATCAATTCCCTGAACGAGGTTAGAGTTCACCTGCTGACATCGAAGACTAAAGTGGCCCCACTAAAGGTGCAAAGCATTCCTCGACTGGAGTTGTGCGGGGCCGTATTACTATCCAAACTGATGCGAAAAGTCAAAAAAACGTTACATATGAATGATGCAACGGAAACTTATTATTGGACTGATTCGACCATTGTCTTAGCTTGGTTGTCCGAACATCCAAGTAAGTGGAAAACATATGTAGCAAACAGAGTGAGCGAAATTCATTCACACGCTAAAGCATCCCAATGGCGTCACGTGGAATCGCAGTATAATCCAGCTGACTGCGCTTCGCGAGGCTTAGCCCCATCGAACTCATCAATTATGAACTATGGTGGAAGGGACCGGAGTGGTTGCACTTTCCTAATTTGGAATATAATTCCCAAGCCACGCTAACTACCAACAATCTAGAGAAGAAAGAGCCCAAGGTACATCTTACTACTTATGAATCGGGTGAAATACCACCATCGCTGAAGGATGCATGTTCCAATCTTCGGGCTCCACCCACCGCATAAATCTTATCGAAATACTCGAACTACCAAAAGCTCATTCGTGTAGTCGCCTATTGCCTTAGATTCAAGTATGGTGATAGGCATCCAAGGTTTTGTCCTCCCAAGAGTTACAGAGAGCGAAGCTAACCTGTGCTCGCCTATCGCAGCAAGCTTCTTTCCAAGAGGAAGTGCGACGATTGCATCGCCGTCAGCCGATACCACCTACGTCAAAATTGCTACCATTAGCTCCATATCTCGACGCTGAAGGGATAATCAGGGTAGGTGGACGGTTGCAGAACGCCGATATTAGCGATTCAAGAAAGCATCCCATTATTATAAGCGCAACTTGTCCGCTGGCCACATTAATAGTAAAGGCCTTTCATCTCCGAGCCCTCCACGGCAGCAATCAGATTACAGTAGCAGCTATTCGAGATCAGTTTTGGATACCCCAAGTTCAAAAACTGGTAAAAAGCTGCATTCACAAATGCATGGTATGTTTTAAATCAAATGCCAAACCGCTAACGCAGCTTATGGGAGCGTTGCCCAAGGAGAGAGTAACTCCATCAAGGGCGTTCATTAAGGTAGGATTAGATTTTGCTGGACCCATCCGCATAAAATGGTCCTCTGGAAGGGGTTCCAAATCGACAAAATCCTACATAGCATTGTTTATCTGCCTATCCACGAAGGCAATGCATCTAGAGGTGGTCAGTGATCTCACCAGCAAATCATGCATTGCCGCAATAAAGCGATTTGTGTCGAGGAGAGGGCTATGTAGTGACATATACAGCGATTGTGGCACCAACTTTGTTGGAGCTAGTAAGGAAATTAAAGCACAGTTTGAACAGCTGAAGGGATCCACGCAGGCATATCTTGCCCAAGAGCAAATCAACTGGCACTTCAACCCACCAGCCAGTCCGCATTTTGGAGGTTTGTGGGAAGCTGGAGTGAAGTCAGTTAAACTTCATCTAACCAAAACCATTGGACAAACTTTGTTGAACATCGAAGAGATGTATACGGTTTTGACTCAGATCGAAGCAGTTTTAAACAGTCGCCCTCTCGTGCCATTATCTAGCGACATCAACGACGTGCAAGCTCTGACACCAGGACATTTTCTTATTGGGCAATCACTGATATCTCTTCCTCAAGAACCTATCAGTGAAGATGTCAGCCTCCTAACAAAATGGCGCCTTACCACTGCTTCAGTTCAAAACTTCTGGAAAAGTTGGTCTACCGAATACCTCTCAAGGCTCCAAAACAGACCCAAATGGATGCAAGCCCATGAGAACATACGCGTCGGACAGCTAGTGCTTGTCAAAGGTGAAAATTATCCTCCAGCTAAATGGCCTTTAGCAAGGATAATTAAAACACATCCGGGCCAAGACGGTCTAGTAAGAGCCGTGACGATAAGTCTCAATGGACGCCTAACTGAACGTCCAATCGTCAAGATATGCCCATTGCCCATACCCACATCAGAGAAAGAAACCTCGAAGCAATTTGAACAGACGGCAGAAACCGGCGAATCAGAGCCAAGCAAGGAACAACCTGCCGTACCCGTAGAAGACATAACGACGCGACACAGTCAAGCTAGATCTGTGAGAGACGCTCGTTCGTACTCAAGTCTGCTTATGTTCCTGCTCGTAATCTGTTCTGTTCCCTTTGCGAAATCTGCCAATCACACCTCTGGTGTGAGCGTTACTCCAGTTAATAGCGGATTTGTTGTGGAACATATCGGAAACGCCCATTTAAACCGCGGCTCTCTACAAATTCACGTTAAGATTGCATGGGCTGATATGCAAGAGGATAAAGGAAACGTTCAAAGGGCTTTTGATAATTTGACTCAGCTATGTCGCACTAGTCTCACTTACTCTGATAGAGTACCTTGCGAGGATCTTATACAGCATGTATCTACCATCAATGACGATATTATACATAAGATACATACACTGCATTTCGTCCGGAGCAGGCAAAGGCGTGGTCTACTGGGTAAAATGCTAACCACTCTGTTTGGCGTTAATGATGACATTTACCGAGACATCGAAACAATACACGCAAATCAACAAACCCTGAAACATACGGTGGACAAAGAAACCAGGCTATTTCTACGAGCAACACAGCAGCTAAACAAGACTAATTCCATGATAAATAGACAATCAACCCTCTTCAACA
The DNA here is from genome assembly GCA_963942545.1 of Oxycera nigricornis. Classification (NCBI taxonomy): domain Eukaryota; kingdom Metazoa; phylum Arthropoda; class Insecta; order Diptera; family Stratiomyidae; genus Oxycera; species Oxycera nigricornis. Next base: position 52,661,901 of record OZ012663.1, read on the forward strand.
ATGGATTTAACGTAGCAATGCAAAAGGTTAAGAAATTCGACTCCTGGCTGTCCACAGTGGATCACAATGAACTTAACATTCAATTCTTGGGGATCTACCAGCGAGCTCTAAACTTCATGACGGAAGTGCAAAGCAAGTATGCAGCCATACCCAATGTCGTCTCTAATGGCAGACGCATTTTAGATCTAGTACAGCCTGCAGAATTGATGGCAATAATCAACCAAACAGAATCTGCTCTCCCAACGTCATTGAAAGTGTCGCATTTTCCTCTGAACGAGGTTGCAGTCCATTTCGAACAAGATGCGTGTTACATCATTGGTTACTTGCAAATAATCGATCAGCAAAGCTATGAGCTGATAAAAACGACAACGATCCCACACTCTCTTCTCAATCGCACGTATGCCGTATATGAAATATCAGTGAATATCCTTGGAGTAGACTTTCATGGTCAAACCTACTTCGAAATTTCCGAAGATGAGCTACAAGAAGCACAAGGTATCTCCAACCAAACGTACGTGGTACTGCCCAGCACCTTATTTGATTTAAGGAATAAGCCACATTGCATCATTAAAGAGCTTTACAACTTGTATGAAGGAAGTAATTGCACAACCCGGACTTTCGCTCTAGGTCCGGATATTAACGTAATTTGAAAAAAATTATATGCTAGGAACAAATGGTTGTTCGTGGCTCCGCACGCGGTGCCAGCTCATGTCGTTTGCGAAGGATCTCGCGAAGAGATTCTCCTTCGCAGCACTGGACTACTGTCTGTATCACCGGGCTGCACATTGATAACACACGATCACATTCTCATCCCGGAACGCGAACGCCGTGGTGATGTTATCCAGATATCCACCAAACAGAAAGAAATCCCGCTATCAGTGAAGCATGAACGAGCCCCCATACTTACAAGGGTCAACATCATCAAGGCATCCGAAGGCTACTCAGCACTCATTGACGAAGCCCAACGAACTTTCGATGAGCATCAAGAGGCGATCTGGAAGCCACATCACATAACTTTAATTTCATCTAGTGTCATATCAATTATAATCTTTGCAATTGTAATTATTGTATTGCTATATCTATGTCATGTCAAAAAGGGAAAGTGTAACAATAAGACGATCACGCGATGGTACGAACAGGATGAAACTCCAAAGCTCCAAACTCCGGAACCAAATTAAATAATGGTTATTATGATTAAGAACAGAGGTTCTTCGCGGGCGGTATGTTCGCATATTTTCTAAGTACATTCAACCCGCGCATTCCCAGGTATGCAACGACTATGCATCTGAGGGAATGCCCAGGTTGAATACCCGCGCGAGCAATGTAATGTGCAAGCGTGCACATGACCCAATTTCCGTTCGTACTTTCGCTGACCCACTTCTGTTTGTATCTGTACTTTAGACTAACGAATATTGACCTGCCAGCGGCATTGTGCTGACAGGTCAATTATTGATCTATAAATTAAAGAAATTGACGCCGCTCGCCGGAGTCAATCAAAGCAACTACAGCGTAAATTGTGTGTTTTCATTTGTCTTCCCGATATATTCCTCTTTTCGTTTTACAGCGTAGGTACATATATCGCTCTACAATTTAAGGATTGTAGAGTTAGTTGAGCTTTAAACATCTCGATATAATTTAAGGATTATAGCGAGGTTTAAGGTACCTGCAATCACTATAATTTAAGGATTATAGTACATCTAGGGTATCTCCGCCCCATCACCAGTGGGAGATATTCCAACACTAATAATATAAATTACTCTAATAATCGAAACTATTCCAATAATAGAACTTACTCAAATAATCGCTTCATCCCAAATTTTGCAGTATCCAGATTTTGAAAAACCTTTTGTATTGACTACTGACGGATCAAATTTTGCACTAGGTGCGATTCTGTCACAAGGAGAGATCGGTTCTGATTTACCAATCTCATACGCGAGTAAATCGTTGAACAAACATGAACTGAACAAACCAATCATTGAAAAGCAACTTTTGGCGATACACTGGGGAATAAATTTCTTCAGACCATATTTGTATGGACGAAAGTTTACAGTAGTATCAGACCATAGGCCTTAAGTATCGTTGTTCAAAACCCATCCTCGAAGTTGAAAAGAATCAGATTAGATTTATCGGACTATGATTTTGAAATTATATACAAAAATGGTAATATCAACACTAACGCAGACGCACTATCAAGGATACAATTGGACTCTGAAATTCTGAAATCAATGATACTAAGAAACTTATGGCGATAACAAGAAGCAAGGCGACTAAACAAAAGAAACAAACAAATAAAGAAATCGATAAAGAAAGCGACAAACGAAAACGAGAGATTAATCACCTCCATGCGTTCGATTGTACCTGGCTATCTGATATTACAGGGGCATTAAAACTAAAATTTAATATGTTGCGCAACAACAATGAAAACAATCCGCGAGGTGCGACCCTTGAGGTTCACACGGTCAACTTCCCAGTAATATCTACATAGATATTAAAAATATTAAACACGATAATACTTATGGAAATAATATTAATTTTAATAATAAAAATTTACCTCTCATAAAAGCTATTGGAATGACTTAATATTCATCGTACCATCTACGCGAGCGTCAATTTATTACGTAAAGCTTTTCGTGGATTGGTTTGATTGAATATTCACGTGGATCAATCGGAGGGGGGACAGGTTACAAAGCCTTTTCTACGTAATTTGTTATTTTCATATCGATACTTGAAGGACAAAACAGCGCTAACAAAAATGAATGCAGTTTTTGTTATTACGCTCACTTAAGAGATTTTGTCGCGTGATGGCCATTTTGAATAGTTGCGGTCAAAATTGCGAGCGTTTTGGCGTCATCACTGAATTTGTATTTTTTCACGATTTTACATCAATGAAACGTTTTGAGAAACATTGATTATGCAATCAAAAATAGGTTCAATTGCATGTAAAAAGTAAAATATATGTATTTAAAATGATGAAGGAAGTAGCTGAAATTTTACGAATACTAAAGAACGAAACTCCTAAAAACTACAACTTTTTATTTGATGAAAGCTTTTCAAAGCATATGATCTTAAAAAGTGTTGACTACAAAACATTTTACCATTCAAAACGTTGATTACCACAATTGCAAATTTGATTTGATTTGTATTGGTTTTTAAAATTTAAGCAGTTTTTTCATTAAAGTTAAAACACGGTTCTGTGAAGACTATTAAAAATCTCCGCAAATTATGCAAATAATAATAAACTTTGATTGACTTTACAACAATGTCTTTAGAATAAGAGATTTAAGGTATACAAATTCGTATGAACCCTTTTTACATGGTGACTTTGAATGATTTTTTTTATTTTTAATTCAATTTGTTTTGAAATCATGAGAAAAAATTTTGCTGGTCTCTCTACAGAAATTGATGAAAGTTTATAAATTTTATAAACATTTATTCATACGATGTTTATTTGATTAACTATTAATTAATTTTTTTTATGAAAAAAACACTAATTTTCAATATTTTTTTATTAAATTAAAAAAATGGCTTTAAAGATTTTTTTAAAATTTAAAAACATCGTTAAAATGTTAATACGCGTCGATTGACACCTTAATGATGCAAAGATTATATTTGGTGCTCGAGACATAATGAATGACATAAATGACCATGAAGGTCATGATGACTTTTAATGATTTTTTATTTTTAATTTAATTTTTTGTGTTATCATGAAAAAAAATTGGAAATTTTTTCACAAGAACTGTTTGGAGTATATAAACTATATAAACATTTATTACTGTGTGTTGGAAATCAAGTTAAAAATTTGATGTTTTTGAAAAAAAACCAGACAGAATCACGCTAATTTTAATACGCGTCGATTGACTGCTTAATAATAAAAATCGCATGTTTGGTTCGGGAGATATAGCGCATAACATGCTTGGCCTTCAAGGGGTGAAAACAGCAAACCCCTCCGACCGAACTTTCCCAAAAACTAATCAGCTCTTAAAAGACGCTTCGATTGACACCTTAACGAAGTCGATACGACTTTGTTTACGTGAGTTATGCTCGTAGAAAAACTGCCCGCGAACACACATACGTACGTATGTACATACACACACACACATACATATTTCTTTCTATAAACACTTTATATATACTCTATAGACCTCAAAACGTAAGGAAAAATTGAAAATTTCAATTTCGATTTTCGAGGCGATTACAAGAACTTCCCATATACTGGGAAGTTAATAAAAAGAAGAATATAATCTCGAAGGAAAAAGATTATTTAATGATCCACCTCAGCGATAAAGCTCACGAGAAATCCGTTTCCGCCAGCGAAAAACTAAGTGTGAGAATTCGCGATAATTGTAACTGTAACTCAAACACGAAACTAGTTTCTGTATTGAAGAAGTTACTGAATTACTCGCAGCAGAATAATATAAATGAGCTAGCGCTATCTATGGAAGATATAATATTTAGGTACGTACATAAAGAGCAATTTAAGAAGATATATAATACGTTGCAACAATATATGAATATACAATTAAAAATAATGATAGAATTAATGATATCGCTACACAACGAAAACTTATTGAAGAATTCCAAGAATCGCCACACGGAGGACATACAGGAATCCAAAAAACATATTTGAAATTGAGACAAAGATACTGTTGGAGAGACATGAGCAAAATGATAAAACATTATATAAATCATTGCGATAAATGCAAATTTAATAAAATAACAAAGCACACGAAGGACAAAATGATTAAAACCGATACACCATCTACTAGTTTTGAGATAATAACCGCGGACATTGTCGGTCCACTTAGATTTTCAAATAACTGTCGATACATATTAACTATACAGTGCGAATTAACTAAGTACATTACCGCAATACCCTTTGAAAATAAGGAAGCCAAAACCGTAGCCAAGGCACTTGTAAATAATTTCATACTACAATATGGTCAGTTTAGAATTTTAAAAACCGATTTAGGAACAGAGTTTACGAATAAACTCATGAGGGACATTTGCGAAATTTTAAAAATAAAACAGATTTTTTCAACTACATATCACCACGAGACGTTAGGTGTAGCAGAACGGAACCACCGTGTCCTCAACGAATACCTCTTAGCTTTCGTTGACGACAATAACTGGGACGAATGGATACCATTTTACACATTTTCGTATAATACGACCCCTCACGTGGATACCAACTACACACCATATGAGCTAGTTTTTGGAAAACTTTCGTACTTACCAAGTGACAATCTAGAGAATACAGACAGAATCTATGACATTGAAAACTATGCCAATGAATTGAAACTAAGGTTAAAAACGTCCATATCAAAAGCCAGAAGTCTAATAGCGAGCAACAAAAAAGTAACATACGCAAGTCCCTTGAATGTAAAAATCAATGACTTAATACTAATTAAAGTTGGAAAGAAGAAAAAAGGCCAAAAGCCATATAAAGGTCCTTATAAAGTGTTGGTCACAAACAGCGTAAATACGCTAATAGAAATAGATAATTGTAATAAATGGATTCATAACAATAGGCTTAAGTTATACAAATCAAAATAAGAGAACTATTTATAACATAAAATTATTTTACCCAAATTACATATAGCAAATTTTTGTACATATCAAAATAATATAAACTTACTTTAATCATCAATTGTAATTACATACTTTTATCCAAACGAACAACCAAAACAATCCCCATTTAGCCTCGAATTTGATTTACAAATTCTCATCTCAAAGGGTTAGGGTGTAGTATATACACACAACAATAACCACTTTAGCCCAGGCACATGTCAACATTCATCTCGTACCTCAACCCATGTACGATCCATTTAGCACGCCATCTAGGCATGTACGCATGTAAGCTCATTCAACACTAATTGAGTATCCAATTACAATAGATGAATGAAAAGCTCTTTGTTTACAAATAGCCAGACGCGGTCGAGTGTTTACTGACCTACTAATATCGCCGCCTGGTTATTACCCCGCGCTGTGCATTGATACTAAATCAATTACTTATAGCCCATATTGATAAAATGGGTTGACATATGATTATTATGAAACATATGGAAATATGTGGGAACCTAATCCCTTTAATTTGGATTGGTTGATTTAAGCTTTAAAGTAAGCATTTTTATTATGTATTTAGAATTAAAATTTACATTGTATTCAGAGTAGGGATAGAATAAGTAAATAGAATATTATATAAATTAAGAGAACTGAATAAAGAAAATGAAGTCTGTCTAATAGACTCAAAGCAAACTGCTATTTTATTAAGCAACTGCCTCCTTTCGGCAGAGTAAGACTTTGATTAGACTTTGCCTGATAAATTCGGCAAAACCAGACTTCAACCTGGGTACAGATATGCCTTTTAAGGGGATGAAAGTACACAGAAATATCGGCTGCTTGAGCATTGTCTCTACGCCAAATATTTGGCAATCTTCGGAATGCCGGTAGGTAGTTTTCCCTTTTTCGAAGAGATGTGAGTTTTTCAATCTCTACGGTCCCCCTTTCTCATATATCCAATAGAAAGAAGAATGGCGATCTTGAAACACAACATGGCGATCCTACCATTTCCAAAACACAACATGGCATGTGTTTTAGAACACAACAATAATGAATGATAAAAATGACCTTGAAAATCGTGATGACTTAATGATTTTTTATTTTTTATTTCATTTTTTACGTCTTCATTAAAAAAAACTTTGCTAGTTTTCTCACAAAAACTATTTGGAGTATATAAATTTTGTATACATTAATTACTGCCTGCTGCAAATCAGGTCAAAAACTTATTGTTTATGGAAAAAAACCTACAATTTACCTTTTTTTTTTGTAATAAATTAAAAAACAGTTCCAACGATTTTTAAAAAAATGTGATAAAATCACACAAATATCAATACGCGTCGATTCACACCTTAATTTTGCAAATCATATGTGTGGTTTCGGAGATATAACGCATGACAGAAATTATCTTCAAAATGTCAAAACAACAACCCCCCCCCCCCCAGAACGAAGTGTCACAAAAACTAATTAACTATTAAAATTGCAAAGACGCTTTGATTGACACCTCAACAAAGTCGACACGACGTTATTTACGTGAGTTATGCTCGTAGAAAAAACTGTCCACAGACGCGAGTTAGTTATTTTGCTTTCGGAGAAAATGTCTATCGTTTTTAAAAAAAATAATTCTTATTATTTTCCGACAAAATTCTTTATTTAAATCATTAAACACTTTCGGATTCGGGTTTGACCCCCGTTCTCGACTATTAGCTCTTCCCGACTGCCACTTTTCTGCACATTCCATTTTCTCGAGTTTTTCTGGCATCAGCGTTTTTACAAATTGGAAATGCTGTCGGTGCAGCGTAAAGTGTGAGAATTTGATGTTTTTAATAAATTTATGAAATGCTGTCGGTGCAGCGTAGAATGTGAGAACTTTTTGACTTTAATAAATTTATGAAATGCTGTCGGTGCAGCGTAAAATGTGAGAACTTGTTGTTTCTGTGCAACTTATACCTTACCAAGCCAGTGGTTTGGGTTTCTCAGGAATTTTACCCGTTTCCGGTAAATCGTGAGAATTACGATATGTAACTCGCGCGTACGTACGTACACATACACACACATACACACGCACACGCACACACTTCTTTCTAAAAACACTTTAGATATACTATATAGACCTTAAAGTGCAAAGAAATGTTGAAAATTTCAATTTCGATTTTCGAGACGATTACAAGAACTTTCCATATACTGGGAAGTTAATAAGCAACAAAATGCGACCCTTGAGGTCCACATGGTCAACTCCCCAGTAATATCAACATGAATATTAATAATACTAAACACAATAATAATTATGAAAATAATACTACTTAAAATATTAACAATTAGAGGTACTCATAAAAGTAATTGGAATGCGCTAATATTAATCGGATCATCTACAGGAGCGTCGATTGGGTACATAGGTTAGGTTGATGATTGAATATTCATGCGAATTAATCGGGAGCAGGGGGATGGCGGAAGTGTTACAATCGCCACGCAACGTGGTCAATCCACAACCCATATGGGCAATATATGGGACTGCCCTGTTCTTGAAGACCCCAAACCATCGTGCGGGTAAACGCTGTCTTTTGAAATTGATAATGTTATGTTCGCCACTTCACCCAACCAAGTTATTAATGAATCATATTGTTATTAATGAATTATATTGTTATGTATATATTGAATGATATAAATATAGAGATGTAGGCATTTTAAGGATATGGGATCATATAGAAAAGTAGATAGTAAGGATTTGATGGAGTGTTCCTGATCTAGCATGCAAGGCTACTTAATTTAAGTATCTTCAACAGCAAAATACATTACAGTCAACGTCACAGACCCTTCAGATAAGTTGCCAGCAATCACAACAGCACACAACGCTCACACAATCACCACAACAGATCCAAATCTAGGCTCCGCGCGGTCTACGATACGCCAATGGAGTCTACTATGCGCCTGTGATACCCACAACCATTGGCACTTGCAATTCATTGCATGGTTAACGACTGCCACGATTCTTTCACGAGCATTTCAACCACATCCCACACACAACAGCACAGTATCAACCAAGGTGCAACGCTGTGGCCAATCATGGACGACGAGCACGAAGCTTCAATCGCCCGCTAACGTGCGTCGGGAATTGGCACAAAACCTGTTCTAGCCAATGAAAGCTTCAACAAGTTCAGTAAACTCGACTGTGCATTGACCACCGATGCAGCAAATGCCTTCGGTGGGTCCCATAAATAAAGCCAGGCAATGTGTGGTGAAGCTCGAAGGAAGGGCACATAGTGTACGAGGTTTGAGTGGCAAAACACCTATGGTTTCGCGAGATCTGCCTGTGGTTGAGAAGACGAGGAGGAACGACGCGGCGTTTTACGTATGCGCAGAAAGACGAGCTAGATCAGAAGTTAGGAAACAGCCACCGGCATAAAATAAAGGAAGAATTGTAAGTAGGCTTAAGTATAGATAGGATGAGTTATGTTGATAGTGCATTGGAGCAAAATAAAATAGTGCATTGATTTAAAATAAAGTATTGCATTAAATTAAATTTGGCTTGGCTCGTGTGAAGTGGCAAAATGAACGTCACGTCAGCTCTTTGGTTTTCGATCCTTGTTACCATAGGAAATTTCCTATCCGATCGGTGGTTTTGGATTGTCGTGAATCCTGTTCCCGTTTCCGGATTCGCGGACAGGGCAGTCCCGGCGCAGAAACGGGTGGTGCCCCTTTACAAAAATCTCCCCACACCCCTCTTCACGGGTTTAAGCTGGGTGGGATCGTCCAAACCGTGGCCAGGATCAGCTGCGATGCAGTGGTGAACGTTACAGAAATTAAATTTGTAACATTGGGCGCCCAACGTGGAGCTACATTTTTAATTCCTGTAATATTCACCATTCGGCGCCTAACGTGGGGCCGTTAAAAAAACAGGACATTGGAAATTGGGTTCGGCAGCGTTCGAACGGTGGATACGTTTGAAATGTCCTGTGAGTGTGTCTGTGAAGTTAAAGTGGCCGATTTCAAAGTGCTTACACGTGCATCAAATCGCGGGAGTGTAAGATCGCAGGAGTGTGCTGATTGCGGGTGTGTGAAATTGCGGGTGTGTAGTAGCGCAAAATAAATTTTATATCTACTAATAATAAAATAAAGAAGGAAGTGACTTTTTGATCGTTTAGTTCGTATCTCCTTTTTAACTTCCCAGTATATGGGAAGTTCTTGTAATCGCCTCGAAAATCGAAATTGAAATTTTCAACATTTCTTTACGTTTTGAGGTCTATAGAGTATATATAAAGTGTTTTTAGAAAGGGAGATGTATGTGTGTGTGTATGTATACTTACTTATACTTTTTTCTACGAGCATAACTCACGTAAACAAAGCTGTATCGACTTCGTTGAGGTATCAATCGAAGCGACTTTCCAATTTTAAGAGCTGATTAGTTTTTGGAAAACTTCGGTCGGGGGGGTTTGTTGTTTTGCCCGTTTGAAGGTCATTTCTGTCATGCGTTATATCTCGCGAACCAAACATACGATTTTTTTGAACAAGGTGTCAATCGACGCGTATTAACATTTTCGTCATTCTATCAAATTTTTAAAAAAATCTTCGAGCCGTTTTTTAATTTTTTTTAAAAAAGTGCAAAAAATTAGTTTTTTTTTCAAAAACACAAAATTTTTAACCTGATTTTAAAACTTAAGTAATCAATGTTTATATAATTCATATACTCCAAATGATTCTTGTGGAAAATCCAGCAAAAGTTTTTTTCATGATTACAAAAAATATTAAATAAAAAATAAAAAATCATTAAACGTTCAAGGTCATTTACGTCATTCATTATATCTCGAGAAATAAATATAATCTTTCCATCATTAAGGTGTCAATCGACGCGTATTATCATTTTTATGATATTTTTATATCTTAAAAAAATCGTTAAAGCTGTTTTCTAATTTAAAAAAAAAATGGAAAAGATGTATTTTTTTATTAAAAAAATTTATTTTTAACCTGATTTGCACATCGTAATAATAAATGTTTACAGAATTTATAAACTTTTATCAATTTTGGTAAAGAAACCAGCAAAAACTTTTCTCATGATTACGAAAAAAATTAAATTAAATAAAAAATAAAAAATCATTGTTGTAAAGTCAATCAAAGTTTATTAATATTTGCAAAATTTGAGCAGATTTTCAAGAGTCTTCACAGCACCATGTTTTAACTGTAATGAAAAAAACTGCTTTGTAACCTGTCTCCCCTCCGATTGATAAGCGTGAATAATCAATCAAACCAATGCACCAAAATCCCTACGTAATAAATTGACGCTCGCGTAGATGTTATGATTAATATTAAGTCATTCCAATAACTTTTATGAGAGGTACATTTTTATTATTTGAAGTAGTATTATTTCCATAATTATTATTGTGTTTAATATTTTTAATATCTATGTAGATATTACTGGGAAGTTGACCGTGTGGACCTCATGGGTCGCACCTCATGGCTTGTTCTCTTTGTGCTGTTCTCCCACTTTCTACATTAAACATGGCGAAGTTCACCAAAACCCTGGTGGACCGCCTTAACAAGGAGGAGCTGGCGTATGAATTGGAAGTACGCAGCATGCCTACGGGTACCGTCGAGGCCATGCGGAAAGAGCTCCGGGAGACGCTGCGGGCGGAGTTGCTACTAGAGACGTTCCTATACGCCATCCACTACCCGTTCACCTACGAACAAGACCTGGAGGCTGTCACGGCAAAGGTGAAAGAATTAGAGGCGCTCGCGGTGAATTCAAGGGGACCTCAAATCCCCTGAATTTCTGAAGGCTCAGGCTAAGTCGGAGTTCGGGCTGCGGCAGATCCGTAACACGCTCCGGGAAAAGCGTGCGGAGGATCCCGCCGTCGAAGCACTGCGCCTGATGCAGGCTATGAGCAGGATTGTCGTAGCGGCTGAAGAGGGAGAGGTAGGAGACGATTCCATAATTACAGCCGAAAATTCGGAGGTTTCGACACCCAAAAATCCCCCGGCTGCTACACCTAAAATCCTGGAAGTAGCCAAATGGGGCATTAAATTCTCGGGTGAGGCTTCTGGCTCTGTTAGCGCTTTCTTGGAGATGGTGGAGGACCTCCGGGAAGCTCGAGGAATGTCGAAGGCTCACCTGTTTCGCTCGGCCATCGCCGTGTTTGAGGGCAAGGCGCTAATCTGGTTCCGAGTTAATTGAGGGATCTTTGAGATGTGGCACGAGTTTTGTCGAGAGTTGCGGGAGGAGTTCCTGCCTCCTGACTATGGTGATCGGCTAGAGGCGGATATTCGCCATCGAACACAAGGCAATGGTGAGTCGATCGGCGTGTACGTAGCAATGCACGAGGGGTTATTCCGAAGATTGTCTACCAGGTGCGTCGAGGGAGAGAAGCTGAGGATTCTGCGGAAAAATATAGATCCCTTCCAGCAGACTCAGTTGGGCCTCATACCGGTGGGAACGATAGCCAAACTCGTAACTCTGAGGAGAAAGCTCAAATCCACAAGAGTGGAGACCTTTGTGTCATCACCCACCCGGAGGGCTCCTAGGCTCCTGGAGCCTGATTTGGCGTACGTGGGCACCCGAGAGCTGGCAGTCGCCACAGTAGCTCGGGAAGCGAGCGGAATGAAATGCTGGAATTGCCAGGGGACCAGCAACTGGTCTCGTGAATGCCGTGAAGCAAGGAGTTGCTTTGTGTGCGGACGATCGGGCACAGTCAAGGCCAAATTTCCCACCTGTTCCCCTGCAACATATCGAAATACGCCGGGTCCCACGCAGACCCCTGGAACACAAAACCAAGGAGGTCGGGAAACGATTCTCGTGCTCACTAAGCGGCAGGTAGAGCACGGTAATGGTGACGGCCGCGCAAGACCGGAATGAATTACCTCCCCATCCACATCGCTCTATTGGCCAACGGGGCAAGAAACGCAAGGTGAGTTCGCGCAGGCCCAAGCCATCGGAAACGGGCGGACACCCGAAGCGAAAGGGTCGAGTCCTGGTAGATTTCCTTCTGGAACAACGCTCAGGGGACAACCGTCCTCACCTTAGTGTGGATGTTTTGGATCGAACGTTCTTGGGATTGGTAGATTCGGAGGCCTCTAGAACGATATTGGGTGAAGGTGCATGGGAAGAACTGAGGTACCTGGGGGTGGAGCTCAGAAGCTCGGATCACCAGGGTGTTCAACTGGCCAACGGCCTTGAGTGTACCGTCAGGGGAGCTGTTTGGGTGCCAATCAAAGTTGGTGACGGTACCAAATAGATGGAAATGTTCGTGGTGCTGTTCCTCAAGGAGAAAACAGTACTTGAGGTGGATTTTCTGTGGCGCTTTGGGGTCTTATTGGACGTTCGAGGAAGGACGTGGGAATTACTTAGCTCTCTGGAATGTGGCTCCACTGAGCAATTACTATCGTGCTCTCGGCTCTCGACTCACGAGAAAACGATCTTGAAGGAGACGCTGGATAGGAAATTCGAGCGAATAGGTATAGGGTTAGCATGTACAGCCATAGTGGAGAACGTCATCAAGACTGACGCATTACCCATCAAGCTGCGCTATTATCTGGTGTCCCCTACAGTCCAAAAGCTCGGAGCTGAAGTACATGCTTCAGCTAGGCGTTATAGAGCCCTCATCGAGTACTTGGTCGTCACCTATCCTCCTAGTGAAGAAAAAGGATGGGAGCTATCGGTTCTGCGTCAACTTCCAAAAACTGAACAAGGTGTCGGAACGAGATGCTTAACCACTACCTTATGTAGCAGCCACCGTGGATAAGTTGCAAGACGCAAGGTATCTGTCGTCACTGGTCATTAAGTCGGCGTATTGGCAGGTGCCCATGGAGGAAGCGTCACGCCATTACACAGCGTTCACGGTACCAGGATGTGCGCTGTTCCAATTTAAGAGAATGCCATTTGGGCTGCAAAACGCACCTGCAACATGGCAACGTCTGATTGACAGAGTGTTGGGACCTGAGCTCGAGCCCTACGTATTCACGTACCTCGACGATGTAGTGGTTTTCACATAAGATTTCCGGAAGCACGTGGAGGTGCTTTCAGAAATATTTCGCAGGTTCCGGGTAGCGGGGTTGCGCGTTCCCAAAGAAAAATGCGAGTTCCGTCGACGCCAGCTAAAGTATCTGGGTTACGTAATGGACGAAAAGGAGCTGAATGTAGATCCGGCAGTTCGACAGTTTTTAGGAATGGTATCGTGGTACCATTGGTTCATTCCAGATGTTGCAATGGTAGCCTTGACGGCCCCCTGAAGAAAAACAAGCGGTTCGATTGGACGCATGAATGCAAACAAGCTTTCGTTCAAGCCAAGGTACGCCTTTCTCTAGCACCCATTCTAAGTTGTCCGGACTATAGCCTTTCGTTCAGCATCCAAACGGATGCATCAGATCTGGGGCTGGGCGCAGTGCTTAGCCAGACTCACCTGGATGGTGAGAAAGTGATCTGTTATTTAAGCCGGTTGCTAAGCAGGACGGAAAGGAATTGGAAGTTAGAGAGGATGAACTCTGGAAGCACATGCCCGGACGATACCCAGAGTTGAAAACTCAGGTATGAAAACGTGTCCTGCCCGAGGGACAACAAGACAGGGTACTTATGCAGGGTCACGATGACCTGAAAGCGGGGCACATGGGTGTGAAACGAACGCTGGATCGTGTGGCACAGCGCTTTTACTGGGCAGGGATGAGGACAGACATTTTAAAGTATGTCGAAAAGTGCAAAACATGCCAGGCAGCTAAGGTCGAGCGCCGGTCACCCCTAGGTGCGATGGTTTCTCAATCGGGGCAGGCCAAACAACCGTGGGAGATAATCTATGTTGATTTGAAAGGTCCCCCACCACGCTCGACCCGTGGAAACTGCTATATATTCAGCGTGTTGGACTACTACACCAAATTTGCGATGGTCTTTGGTCTTTGATCAGACAATGCACCAGAAGTGGTGCGTAACCTAGAGGATTACGTTTTTATGCTGTTTGGAGTCCCGGCGGTGATCATTTGCGACAGTGGGGTACAGTTTCGTTCCAAGACCTTCGAGAACTTGGCGCATAAGTTCGGAACGCGGGTGAAATACACCGCGTTTAACCATCCACAGCCCAACCCGCGTCAACCAGAACATCAAGCAGATGCTGCGTTCCTATGTGGCCGACAATCACCGCAGGTGGGACAAAGATTTCGCCCAGATAGGTTGTGTGCTTCGAACGTACACGCATGAAGTGATGGGCGTAACTCCGTACTTTCTCAACTTCGGAAGGAGATGGTGGCATTCCGCGGAGAACCCGCACCTCCAAATGGAGACAAACGGGTCCTTCATCCTAAGTACCGCGCCGAAGCGCTGAACAGGGCTCATAACGAAGTCGCTGCTCGTTTAAGCAAGGCAGCACATACCCGGTATAACCTCCGGTAGCGAGAAGAACCCTTCCATCCAAATGACCGGGTGTGGAGAAGGAACTTCGTCCTTTCAGATCCGGCTCAGTACTTTTTCGCAAAACTGACACCCGAATATGTAGGGCCATTTATAGTTAAGGAGAAGGTGTCTGCGGACACCTACCGCTAAGTGAATGAGAAGAGTAAAAACGCTGGCGAATGGCATGCCAAAGACTTGAAGCTCCACACCGAGTATAAGATAGTACAGGCCACACCTGTTCAGGAATTAGTTCCCTCTCCCGCCATCCTTTCTCTTTTCCTGCGTCCCTGCTCCTGGGATTTTGATAGATATTTCCCACCTACCTCTAGACTTTTCCTCTTTTCCCCTTTTTCCATATCCTTCCATTCTTTTAAGTCTATAGTGCGGTCATTACTTAAATAGTTCGGTCGTGGGTTAAGTTGTGTTAGTTCCTTAGGCTAATGGTTTGGTTTCGTGAGTGTGACTCAAGTTTGGTTTCAAGCTTCAGTGAGCGTGACGTCGGAAGTTAAATGTTTAGCCGTGTGCACGCTGAAAGCCGTGTCCACAGATCGGTCGGTGGCTTGTCGGTGGGTGTCCGCATGTCGAACGTTGCCGTTTCGCCTATTATGGCACGTTTTGGAGTGGATTTTGGGAAAATCCACTTGAAGAAGGAAGGGGGTACTGTTACGTTCGTCACGCAACATGGTAGACCCACAAACCCATACGGACAAAATATGGGACTGTCCTGTTCTTGAAAACCCCAATCCATCGTGTGGGTAAACGCTGTCTTTTGAAAATTGATAATGTTACGTTCGACACTTCACCCAACCAAGTTATCAATGAATTATATTGTTATAAATGAAATCTTTTGTAGGCAGTAGGTCAATTTGGGCTAGAGGTATTGAATGATATAAATATAGAGATGTAGGTATGTTAAGGATATTGGATTATATAGATAAGTAGGTGATAAGGTTTTGATGGAGTATTTCTGAACGTGCGTGCGAGGCTGCGTAATTTAGGTATCTTAAACAGCAAAATGCATTACAGTCAACGTCACAGACCCTGCAGATAAGTTGCCAGCAATCACAACAGATCCAAATCTAGGCTCCGCCCGGTCTACGATACACCAATGGAGTCTACTATGCGCCTGTGATACTCACAACCATTGGCACTTGCAATTCATTGCATGGTTAACGACTGCCACGATTATTTCACCAGCACTCCAAAAACATCCTACACACAACAGCACAGTATCAACCAAGGTGCAACGCTGTGGCCAATCATGGACGACGAGCACGAAGCTTAAATCGCCCGCTAACGTGCGTCGGGAATTGGCACAAAACCTGTTCTAGCCAATGAAAGCTTCAACAAGTTCAGTAAACTCGATTGTGCATTGACCACCGATGCAGCAAATGCCATTGGTGGGTCCCATAAGTAAAGCCAGGCAATGTGTGGTGAAGCTCGAAGGAAGGGCACATAGTGTACGAGGTTTGAGCGGCAAAACACCTATGGTTTCGCGAGATCTGCCTGTGGTTGAGAAGACGAGGAGGAACGACGCGGCGTTTTACGTATGCGCAGAAAGACGAGCTAGATCAGAAGTTAGGAAACAGCCACCGGCATAAAATAAAGGAAGAATTGTAAGTAGGCTTAAGTATAGATAGGATGAGTTATGTTGATAGTGCATTGGAGCAAAATAAAATAGTGCATTGATTTAAAATAAAGTATTGCATTAAATTAAATTTGGCTTGGCTCGTGTGAAGTGGCAAAGTGAACGTCACGTCAGCTCTTTGGTTTTCGATCCTTGTTACCATAGGAAATTTCCTATCCGATCGGTGGTTTTGGATTGTCGTGAATCCTGTTCCCGTTTCCGGATTCGCGGACAGGGCAGTCCCAGCGCAGAAACGGGTGGTGCCCCTTTACAAAAATCTCCCCACACCCCTCTTCACGGGTTTAAGCTGGGTGGGATCGTCCAAACCGTGAACAGGATCAGCTGCGATGCAGTGGTGAACGTTACAGAAATTAAATTTGTAACATTGGGCGCCCAACGTGGAGCTACAGCTTTAATTCATGTAACAGTAGGCTACAAAGCCTTTTCTACGATATTTGTTATTCTCATATCAATGCTTAAAGGACAAAGAGCGCTAGCAAAAAGTAATGGAGTTTTTGTTATTACGCCCACACCAGATTTTGTCGCGTGGTGGCCATTTTGAATAAGTGTGTTCAAAATCTCCATGACGTCGTCATATTCATTGAGTTTGTATTTTTTTACGATTTTACAACAATCATGCTAATACTTATTTCTTACTTTCAGTTGGTCTTGAAAATCATTGAATGTGCAGTCAATAATAATAGTTTTAATTGCATGTAAAAACTAAGAAGCATTACGAATGATGATGGAGGAAGTAATTGAAATCTTACGAACACTAAAGAACAAAACTACTAGAAACTACAATTTTTCATTTGGTGCAAGCTTTTAAAGCATATGATCCTGCACAGTATTAACTACAAAACAGTTTACCATTCAAAGCGTTCATTACCACAAATGCAAATTTTTTTTTTTTTGGTTTTCAAAATGTAAGCAGTTTTTTTTTATTAAAATCAAAACACGCTTCTATAAAAACTATTAAAAATCTGCTCAAATTATGCAAATATCAATAAATTTTGATTGATCCAACAACAATGTCTTTAGATTAAGAGGAATCATGTAATTAAATCGTAATTCACTCGTTTTCTTATGTTTAAATTTAATTTTGCTTATATACCTTATACTGAGCGACTTTCCATGCTTCAACTTCCCACTTTGAATTCCCGTAGACTCCTCTTAGATGAATGTTTTCTGTTTCGGCTTCACCACCGTCATTTAAATTCTAACCTGCGAGACTGCTTAAGTTATCGTATTTCAGAACGACCCGCCAGATCTGCTAACACATTTGCAGTTCCATATGCGAGGCCAGAAACTTTTTACCATTCACCTATGTTGCGGCTCCCCCGTAATCATAATAATTTGCAGCTTGGTCCGTTTCCTCACTCACTTTATACTTTTAAGCTACAGTTAAAGCGCATTTTATTTAATTAACTTTCTTCTGTTTTATTTTCTTTTTTTGTCTTGTAATTGGACTTCTAGTCTGTAAGATGAAATAAATAAATAAATAAATAAATAAATAAATATCATACGTATAAACACTTTTTACATGGTGACTTTGAATCTTTTTTTCTTTTTAATGTAATTTTTTTTGTTATCATGGATGAATATTTTGCTGGTTCCACTTAGAATGTGATAAGAATTTATTAATTTTATAAACATTTATTACTATGTTGTACAATTAAGACAAAAAATATTTTTTTTTAAAAAAAAACCGACGATCCAACGATTTTTTCAAACCTAGAATCATCATAAAAATGTTAAGACGCTTCGATTGACACCTTATTGATGCAAATACTATATTTGGTTCGCGAGGTATAGTGAATGACATGAATGACTTTGAAGGTCATGATGACTTAATGATTTTATATTTTTAATTTAATTTTTTTTTATAATCATTAGAAAAAGTTTGCTGGTTGTTTTTCAAGAACTATTTGGAGTATATTAATTTTTTCAACATTGATTACTGCACTTTGTAAATCAGGCTACACACATATTGTTTATTAAAAAAATACTTAATTTTTTCCACTTTTTTTTAACCCTAGAAAGATAATCTACGTCCGCGAGACGTAACGCGAAATAAAATTTCGTTTTTTTTTTCTATATTATTAATCACAACCCTTTCGTGTTGAATGCGAAGTAGATTTTCGACGAGAGTGGAGTAGATCGAAGTAGATTTGATTATAGCAAATAAAACGAATGAAAGCATAAAGTTTCTTACGTAAAGTTTGTGCATGCAGTCTTTTTCAGTGCATTACTTGTACTTGCAAAGTAATCTCCTGAAATGGCCTGCAAGTGCAATGGAAAACACGAAAACGGAAGTGGTAAAAAAGGAAAATTAAATTCACATCATATCGGTTTAGCTGAGGAATTTTTTTGATTTGAAAAATAACGTGTTTACTAGTTTTAGCAAAATCGGAGCAGATTTCGATAAGCGCGCAGTAGAATTTTCAAAACCGTAAATCGAAGTAGGTATACTTCGATCGGAGTAGGGTGACAGCCCTGATCACAACGTGCTAGCCTCTTGAGACAATTCAGTCGACGCCCGGACCTCACGCGGAGCGGTAGTGGCGTCACGGTAAATACGCTCAATAAGTATATACATCATTGTCGTGCGTGCGCGAGACGTATAATTATCTTTTATGCAACTTTTGCAAACTGTTTAAAATAATTGTGTTAACTACAGTTATTTGTTATTATTTTCAGGTGTTATAGCGAACCCAACTTCCTTTAAAACGACACTAAAAAAATACCTCCTTCAGGATCAATATTCGAAGTAAACTACAAGTTCAATCAGCTCCACAACAGTCAAAGCCAAACATGTAGTTAACATAAAACAATTTATGAACATATAGTCTGAACGATTAATTTAACTAAAAGGATACTAAAAATTTATAAATTTGGTACTATCCCTTATACCGATTTCTTATCGTCTGGGAAGTACTATGTACTGAAATTTAACTACGGAAAATTACTGAAAATTTGATGGAGAGAGTGATTGAAGGAGACGGAGGTGGTTTTAGTCGGTAAAAATCCGGCATGCCGAGAGGCAGGAGCTGATCGGTATCTTTTGAAGATTTCCACCTCCCAACGTTGAAAAAAAAAAAAAAAAAAAAAAATATTATTATTTTCATAATGGCGAACCGAAAAGTATTGGATAGTTCTCGAATTAAGAACTATTTAAATCAATCTGAAGAGGAATCAGCCTCAGAGTGTGAAAACGAATACGAGGACAACCTCTTAGAAGACGATGTGCAGAGCGATACTGAAGACAAATTGCTTGACTGTTCTGCTGAATATCCTTCGGGGCCTGCTATCGAACAAGCTTCACCTTCAGGTAGCCGCATAATTATTCCTTCTCAGCGCATACTCAGAGGTAAGAATAAGCATTGTTGGGCAACAAACAAGGATGAACGTAACGGTAGAATGTCAGCAATAAACATTGTTCGATCAGCTGCAGGACCATCGCGTATGTGCAGAAACCTCTACGACCCCTTATTATGTTTTAATCTGTTCGTAACTGACGAGATACTGAATGAAATAGTTAGATGGACGAACAAAGAAATTTCTCTTAAATGGCAGAATAAAGACGTCAAAGACAGAAAAGCTGGTAAACAGGTAACATTTTCTGCAACTTTTAGAGAAACAAATGAGATTGAAGTTCGTGCGCTTATTGGGATCTTGACATTATCTGCTGCAATGAAGAATAACCATCTCTCAACGGAAGAAATTTTTGACAGCTCTTTTTCGGGAACTCGCTATATGGCAGTTTTGAGTCGTGACAGATGCGACTTTTTAATCAGTTGTCTGCGTATGGATGACAAATCGTTACGACCACTGCTTAGAACTACTGACCCATTTATACCTGTCAGAAAAGTCTGGGATATTTTTATACATCAATGCATAATTAATTACACACCTGGACCATATCTAACCGTTGACGAGCAGCTACTGGGATTTCGTGGCAGGTGTCCTTCTAGGATGTTTATTCCTAACAAGCCCAACAAGTATGGAATAAAAATACCTATGATGTGAGACAGCGGCACCAAGTATATGATAAATGCCATGCCTTATATTGGTAAGGAACTGTCAAAACCTCTCCATGGTACCAATCGCAACATCACCTGCGACAATTGGTTTACGTCTGTGCCATTAGTAATGTCTTTACTTCAGGAACCATATAAACTCACGCTGGTTGGTACTATCCGTTCCAATAAAAAAGAGATTCCAGAACAAATGAAAAACACTCGATCACGAGCTATCAGAACTTCTATGTTCTGTTATGATGGACCTTTGACTCTTGTGTCATATAAAGCAAAGCCGTCGAAAATGGTTTACCTATTATCATCTTGCGATGAAGAAGGTACCATCAATCAAACGACTCGAAAACCGTAAATGGTCATGTTCTACAACCAGACAAAGGGTGGCGTCGACACGTGCGACCAAATGTGTTCGTCAATGTCATGCTCCAGAAAGACGAACAGGTGGCCAATGGCTTTACTTTACGCCATTTTCAACATAGCCTTTGTGAATTCCTATGTGATATATTGTTCCAACACTCTGTCAAACAACGAAAAGTCTCTAAGCCGTAAAAATTTTATGAAAAAACTTAGTACAGAACTCACTACACCTTGCATGGAAAAAAGGTTAGAGACGCTAACTTTGAAAAGACAGTACGGAAAAATATAGTGGAATTGTTGCCAAATGCCAATGCTAACAGTGGACAGGTTCAACAAGAAGAGCCGCCTGCTAAGAAAAAAGATATTGTTCATACTGTACATCAAAAATCCGCAAAATGTCTAAATTATCATGCATAAAGTGCAATTACGTGTGGAACGATTGTATTTGAAATCAAAAGATTTGACTGATTATTAGACTGATTACACTACTCAACACTAAAAAAATATCTGATTTGGCTCATATTGTTTCATATCGAGGCTGACTAATAATAAATATTTGTAGGCATTTTGTTTTCATATCACGTCTAAAAGCTGAGAAATATGAATCAAAACTTTTTGACGTCAACTTGATTTTTATATTGCGGGTATTTCGAAAATAAGATGATTTTACAAACAAAACTTACTGTATACGTTAGTTTGATTGGTAAACTTGAAAAAGTCACGCGTGTTAATTAACAGTCCTAATTTATTTTGTTACATTTGTGGCAAATTTACGCCAAAATGGAAAAAAAAACTCTTTCTGACCTAATTAAACAGTGTTACTTAGCCTATTTTGACCGTGATGTGAAAAACAAAGATAAGACGTGGGTTCCTAAAGTGTGCTGTCTAAGGTGTTACACGAATTTGAACGATTGGTACAATGGAAGAGTTAAAAAATGCCATTTGCTACGCCGATGGTATGGACTGAACCAACAAATCATGCCGTGGATTGTTACTTCTGTTTAACACAATTAAAGGGGTTTTCTGAAAAATCGAAACGAAGTATTAAGTATGCCGATGTGTCATCGGTAAAGAAACCTCAGCCACATTCTGACGAGTTACTTGTACCCAAGGTCCCGGTTTCTTTAATGAAAACAGAAAGTTTCGAAAGCTATATTTCGACAGACAGCGGAAAAAGTGACAAACAGAATTTTATACCCGAGGATTAAGACGTATCGAAGCCACTTTTGGTGAACCAAAAAAGGCTTAGTGACCTGGTAAGAGATTTAAATTTACCCATTAACAAAGCAGAATTATTGACTTCCAGATTACAACAATGGAATTTGTGTGAACCTGACGTAAAAGTAACTTTTTATCGAAAAAGACATAGTTCACTAGTTCCTTACTTTTCTAAAGAAGATGGTTTAGTTTTCTGCATTGATGTGGATGGATTGCTGTCTCAACTTGGTCATGAGCATCTACCCACAGAATGGAGATTGTTCATAGATTCTTCAAAAACTAGCTTAAAAGCAGTTTTATTGCATAATGGAAATAAGTTACCATCTTTGCCGCTCGCCTATAGCGCTAATTTGAAAGAAACATATGATGTTATGAAAGTTGTATTAGAAAAAATAAATTACAATAAACATAAATGGCAAATTTGTGCACATCTTAAAGTAGTTGCTTTGTTAACTGGCTTGCAGTCAGCCTATACCAAATACTGCTGCTTTCTTTGCGAGTAGGACAGCCGAGCGCGATCACAACATTTTATAAAAGAAAACTGGCTATCACGTGACTCTCTCGTACCGGGACAGTAAAATGTTAAATTTGATCCTTTTGTTGAGCCGTCTAAAATTATTTTGCCGCCGTTACACATTAAATTGGGCCTTATTAAAAATTTCGTAAAACGCTTGAACAAAGATGGTCCTGCATTACAATTTCTCAAGCAAATGTTTCCAAAGCTTAGTGAGGCAAAAATCAAAGAGGTCGTATTCGTAGGTCCGGACATGAAAAAGTTGGTTGAAAATTCATCTTTTGCATCTACTCTTAACCATATTGAAAAACAAGAATGGGATGCTTTTATTGACGTGACAAAGAATTTTCTTGGTAGCAACAAATCCGTTGACTTTCGCCAAAAAATTAAACTGATGTTGGACTGTTTCCATAAAATAGGATGTAATATGTCATTAAAACTGCATTTCCTTCATTCACACTTGGATTTTTTCCCGAAAATATGGGATCAGTTAGCGATGAACATGGGGAACGCTTTCATCAGGATGTGGCTGCAATCAAAAAACGTTTCCAAGGAAGATGGGAGTCTGATATGCTCGCAGATTATTGTTGGAGCCTTGTTAGAGAAGCTGCATGATCTCTCTACAAGAGGAAAGCCAGCTGCACCAACAAAATTTTGCCTTTTCAATCAAAGCATCAATGAAACATAACGGGTGAGCTTGATTTTGCAAGAAAATCATATTTTTGACTAATTTTATTTATCTTGAAAATGTGATGTGATGTCAAAATCTTATTTACATATTTGTATTAGGTCAATAACAAGGAATAATAATCACATAGTAGGAACTCAGATAAAATAAAAAGTTTGCTATTTGTTGAGTAGTGTTATTAGAGTAGGTGTAATATAAGTAAATTTAAGCAAAGAAGTGCCAAATATTCAATGTTAAGACTTAAAGTAATTTAAAATGATCCTTTAGAAGAAAATTTTTGTTAATTTTTGAAGTTTACGGTTTTTGTTTATAATTTATCCAAATAAAGTATTTTTTGCCAAATGTTCATTTCATTTCGAATTATAGATATATAAATATTCATTTAAACCTATAACGCACGATAAAAAGTACATAGGCTTAATAAAAAACCATAATTAACTAACAAAAGCCTGACAGACGTATGATTATTTTTGACGCTAGTTCCTATATGATTATCTTTCTAGGATTAATAAAAAAATGGCTTCAAACATTTTTCTGAAAATTTGAGAGAACCACACAAATGTTAATACGCGTCGATTGGCATCTTATCGATGGAAATCGTATGTTTGGTTCGTGAGCGCATGACAGTAATGACCTACAAGGGGTCAAAACAGCAAACTCTCCCGACCGAAGTGTCCAAAAACTAATCAGCTCTTAAAATAGCAAAGGCTCTTCGATTGACATCTCAACAAAGTCGATACGACTTTTTTTACGTGATCTATGCTCGTAGAAAAACTGTCCGCAAACGCACGTTTGTACGTACATACACACATACAAACACACATATACTTCTTTTTAAAAACACTTAAAATATACTCTAAGGATCTTAAAACGTAAAGATATGTTCAAAATATCAATTTCGATTTTCGAGGCGATTACAAGAACTTCCCATATAATGGGAAGTTATTTAAATTAAAAATAAAACAAGCCGTGAGGTGCGACCCATGTGGTCCACACGGTCAACTTCCCAGTAATATCTACATAGATATTAAAAATATTAAACACAATAAAAGTTATGGAAATAATTCTACTTCAAATAATAAAAATGTCCCTCTCATAAGAATTATTGGAATGATTTAATATTAATCGTAACATCTACGGGAGCGTCAATTGATTACGTAAGGATTTTGGTGCATTGGTTTGATTGATTATTCACGCGGATCAATCGGAGGGGGGGCAGGTTACAAAGCAGTTTTTTCATTAAAGTTAAAACATGGTGCTGTGAAGACTATTGGAAATCTGCTCAAATTTTGCAAATATTAATAAACTATAAAACTATAAAACTTTATGAGATTCACTTTATCTCGCGAACCATTTAAAGTATATATTTGTAGGATCAAAATCACCGGGCACAGGATATTTATTTTTATTACCGAAAAAGAATCTTTATAATTCTACGAAAAACTATTGATTTGTTTCCAAAGCCGCTTGACGTACTATTCCATTATTTTTCCGGCGTGAACTGTCTGACTGTCCACCTACTCATTAATTTACTGATTCCACAACCTGCCATCCTGCCTTGGTATCGTCCTCGATACCGGATTTTCACTCAATGTCGTTTTTTCCGATGCCATCATCGTCGTCATCTGCGAAACACTCGCTGTAATCTTCGGTAGACTTTCCCAAGGCTTCATAAACTCTGCTGCCGAACTCGTGCGAATAGGGCCTTCGTGTCTCCGGCCTTTTCGACAACGTAACGATTATTTCTCATGACCGTGACAATCTTGTATGGTCCCAAAAACTTAGGGTATAACTTTGTACCACCACCATACTGCGTTCTTTGAATGGCGACTAAATCCCCCACTTCGTATTTTCCAGCCGATTTTCTCTTCCGGTTGAATGTCCCCTTTTTTGTCTGTGGTCGTCGATTTCGTTGGATATAACCATACAAACTTTGTGGATGCATCAACGATGACCAACAAATTATTGTAGGCCTTCTTATTTGAGGGCATTGGACCCAAATAGTCTACATGATACGTGTCCAATGGTACAGTTCCCTTTTCAATGGGATTTAACAAACCATCACCTTTCCCATGTTTTTTTCTCATTTAACAAACACTTCACACAATTTTCAATACTTTTTGAATTTTCTGCCTCATATTAGGAAATCAATATTTACGTTTCAACATAAAGTCAATTTTATTCCAACCAAAATATCCTTGTTCGTGAGCCTGTTTAATGACGTCATACTGCATTCTTTTTGGAACCACCATGAGTTCATCCCCATCACTCTCGCGATACAACACTCCTTTTTTCGACATGGACAATTCATCATTTTGCCCTGTTTCAACTGAATTAATAATTTTCTTCAATTCAGGATCGTCTTGCTGTGCTTTCTGTATTTTTTCGATCAAACCATCTCGACCTTCCTGCACAAGTAAAATCTCAACTGGATTTCTACTTAATGCGTCAACATGGCGCATTGACGTACCAGGTCGATGCTCAATTGTGTATTTCTCCCCAGCGGGTGTCATCTTCCAGCTTGCATGGTAGACAGGGT
Organism: Oxycera nigricornis; assembly: GCA_963942545.1. Taxonomy (NCBI): domain Eukaryota; kingdom Metazoa; phylum Arthropoda; class Insecta; order Diptera; family Stratiomyidae; genus Oxycera; species Oxycera nigricornis. Next base: position 52,687,801 of record OZ012663.1, read on the forward strand.
GCAGCCTGCCATCCTCTGCGTCTTTCTGCAGCAACACAGCGCATAAACCGCCCATACACGCATCTGTGTGTAATTCAGTCTGTGCCCCAACACGATACAACTTGAGCACTGGCCATTCAATCAAGGCCTCCTTCAACTTTTCAAACGACGCCTTCTGTTTGTCCCTAAACTCAAATTTCATACCGTCTCTTAACAATTGAGATAGGGGTCTTGCATGCACGGCAAATTGAGGAATAAATTTTCGAAAATACCTCGTGAGTCCCAAAAAACTTTGCACCTGTTTCACTGTTTTTGGAATTGGTAATTTCTTCACTGCTATTGTCTTTCTGTCAGAGGGTTCCATCTGTCCGGCTTTCACAATGTATCCCAAGTAATCAACCCTTCTCACCAGCAATTCACACTTCTTTTAGTTAATCACCAAACCGTATTCACTCACCATTTTCAATACAATTTTTAATTTCTCCAGATTTTCCTTCTCGTCCTTAGCAGGAACAATCAAGTCATCAAGGTACACGAGCACTACGTCACTTGTAATTAGCAACCCAAAAATTGCTCTAATACGTCTTTGGAAAACCGCCGGTGAGTTACAAAGTCCGAAAGGAACTTTTAGAAATTCATAGTGCCCATCTGGCACCACAAACGCCGTATACTTGACACTTTCTTCCTCAACAGGCACGTGGAAGAATCCATCTTTTAAATCCAATGTAGAAAACACTCGCGCATCTTGCAATCGATCCAATTGATCCTCGATCAATGGCAAAGGATTTCTGTCTTTAATAATTTTTTTGTTCGGTGACCGATAATCATAACAAAGCGTCATTCGCCGTTGTTGCACCATATAAAATTGACTTGTTCACTTCGTCATCGTGAATGCCGTCGATAATGCACTGCAACTTTGCATCCAACTCGATATCAGCGTGAATTGCCATCTCTAGCACACGATGAACATATTCCTCATAAGATTCCTCACTTTTTTTCTTCACTGCAGCCAATTCTTCATGCACTTGTTTACTGTTCATCGTTTCAGAGAATTCTTTAATTATGTATGTCTTCAATTTACTCCACGTCTTTGCATGACACTCATAGTTCACATACACTTTTGCTATTTTTTTTATTATATTTTTCATCACTATTGCCTGAGCTGCGTCTCTTGGAAACACCACATGCATGCTTCACACCCGCACCGGTGTTTGCATATTATTCATCGTCACTGTTTTCACTGCCCGAGCTACTTTCGTCATCACTGCTCGAATTACTCTTCTCTTTTTCCGTTTTCTGTCTTTCCAGTAATTCGGCCTTTTTACCCGTCGTCTTTAATCCCAAATCAATGACTCGTGCCTTTAACTCTTTGCTTCTTAACGTATCAAGATCACTATCTTCGTCTTCGAGATGAGTATCAATGATCCCCGTTGAGCCCCCACTTTGTAGGATCAAAATCACCGGGCACAGGGTATTTATTTTTATTACGGAAAAAGAGTCTTTATAATTCTACGAAAAATTCTTGATTCGTCTCCAAAGCCGCTTGACGTACTATTTCTTTATTTTTCCCGCGTGAACTGTCTGACTGTCCACCTACTCATTAATTCACTGATTCCACATATTTGCATCATTGAGGTGTCAATCGACGCGTTTTAATATTTTTGTGATTTTTTTTTGGCGGTGACTGATCGGATCATTAAAAAATATTTTAAATGTACTATTCATTTTGCACACAAAACTATACTCATAAACCATTTTGATTTGCTTGATAAAACGTCTTTGTTGACATTAAGAACATTCGATTTTGTCCAATCAATTTAGAAAAACGCCGAAGAGACTATAAACTGAGTCATATGTGGAAGTGAAGAAAAGTCAGCGAAAATACACATATCGCAGTGCTTAGCAAACGTCAAGCAAATGGTACTGTTTCTTGGACCAAAATTTGTTATAAAATAACAAACATGTTATAAAATAGCAAACGTAGGCATATATACGAACCCATTGACGGTCGTTATAATTCGCAGATGTAATTTATAAAATAGTTGAAATATAACGAGCTTAATCCATCAACAAGCCAGCCGCGGTCGTGCTGTCTCGTGACGGATGGCAAATGACAGCACCTGATGAGGATGCCATCCGACACGCCGAAACCACACTTCCTACCAAAATTTGATGTTTGAAGGCCTCGATTGTGCACTGTCCATTGTATGAAGACTATGAACATCATACACCGCTTGCACATGTAGCACGTAACTTATATTATTTGTAAATATAAATTACCAAATAATATATTTTACCAAACTTAGTTTTATGAATTAAACACTTTATTTAATGGTTTAGGTAAACACTTTATTGACTTCAACAAATCGAACTTGAGAACATAACAATGCGATCTGAATACTTAATGAGAACTGATTTGATCTAGATGATCAGCACGTAATTATATGTTTGAAGATAAAGAACCCAAAATTGCTTAGTTGAAGTTATGATATTCAATGAAGTTATGATATACTATGAAATTAAGATATTCAAAGAAACAAGCTGCGAGGTGCGACCCTTGAGGTCCACACGGTCAACTTCCCAGTAATATCTACATAAACATCAACAACATTACAACAATGAGAGGTATTCATAGCAGTAACAGGAATAAGTTAATATGAATCATATCGTCTACGGAAGGGTCTATTGATTACGTAAGGTTTTTGGTCGATGAGGACAGATTGAATATTCACGCGGATCGATCGGTGGGGGCCTTTTTTGGTCTTGAAAAATTTTGTTGGTTTTCAAAATTTAAGCGGTTTTTTTAATTAAAAGACTATAAAAACTATCAAAAACCTGCTCAAATTATGCAATATTTTAAAACTTTCATTGAATTTACAACAATTTTTTATAAAAAAAGATATAAAGTAATAGCACTCGTATGAACCCTATTTACATGGTAACTTTGAATGATATTTTTATTTTTAATTTAGTTTTTTTTCATAATCATCGAAGAAAATTTTGCTGGTTTCTCATCAAAACCTGATAAGAATGTATAAATTTTATAAACAGGTATTACTGTGCTGTGCAAACAGGGTTACCAGGTTTTTCTCACTCTTCGCCCCCAAAAACTTCAATAAAAACCCCCAAATTGGACGAAATTCTTTTAAAAAAACCCAAATAATTTGAGAGCAATCTTTTTTACAAAGTTCATACAAAAAACATTGATAATTAGCAAAAAAAAGTTATCAAAAAACTATATGTAACAAGTAAATTTTCATCTGTACTTCATAGTGAGTTAAAGTCAAAATAGAACAAATATACTTTCGAGACTTAAAATTAACACAAGTAGCAGCATTCAAGTTCCTACTGATATCACTACCACTGAGCTTATCAAGGCACAACAAACGGATAGCGAACTTCGGCAAATCTTAAAGCAAGGAACATCTCTTAATCTCAAATCGTTTCCGGTAAGCAATCAAGAATCTCTATACTGTGACACATCAACTAAAAATATTAGGCCCTTCGTGCCTCTCTCACTTCGTAAGCGTGTATACAAAACCTTCCACAATAGCTCCCACCCAGGACCACGTGCGACTCTCATAGCAATCAAAAACAAGTTTGTTTGGCCAAATATACACAGACATCACATCTTGGACTCGAGGATGTATAGCTTGCCAGAGATCAAAGGTCAGCAGGCACACCAGAAACGAACTCCAACCATTTCCTATACCCGATGGAAGATTTCAACAAGTACACATCGACATAGTTGGACCTCTTGCGACGTCAAACGGATTTCGATATGTCCTTACGATGATCGACAGATTTTCCAGGTGGCCCGAAGCCATTCCCATGGTAAATCAAACCGCTGATACTACTGCCGAAGCTTTCTACAGTAATTGGATTTCACGCTACGGAGCTCCAGCCATCATTACGACGGATCAAGGTACCCAGTTTGAATCCGCGTATTTCAATTCATTAGCCAAACTATTGGGTTGCAAACGAACGCGAACAACCCCATACCATCCGGCTAGTAACGGACTTATAGAACGTTGGCATCGGTCCTTGAAAGCGGCACTAATGTGCCATGAAAACAATACCAATTGGGTATCACTACTACCCACAGTCCTACTCGGACTTCGCAACTGCGTCAAGGCAGACCTCGGAGCAAGCTGCGCTGAAATGTTATACGGTACAACACTTCGACTTCCGGGCGAATTCTTCGTCGATGACCAAAATAGTAGCGACCCTATACTGTTCGCCAGCCGATTTCGTGAGCACATGCGAAACCTTCGTCCAATACCTATAAACCACAGGAATAATCGATCAACCTTTTTTCACAGAGATCTCATGTCGTGTTCACAGGTTTTCCTTAAAGTAGATGCTATCAGGAAGTCACTAAGCCAACCGTACACCGGGCCTCACCGAGTAGTAAACAGAATCTCAAAAGCAGTTTTTCAAGTTGACGTAAACGGCAAACAAGTCAACATATCAACCGAGAGACTGAAGCCAGCCTCCTTCGTTGACGAGGATGAAACCCAACCTACAGAAATACAACGTGCACCAGGTCAATGTGCATCACATCAACTTGCGCCAGCTTGTCCCAGAAGTTCGTCACCAACTTCGCCAAGCCAAAGTCCACGCAGAATCGTTTGGGCACCAATTAATCCTCTGCCACGACATATTACTCGAACTTATCCAGCAGCATCGAAACGTCATTCACATCCAGCTGACCATTCAAGGGGGAGTTCTGTAGGCCAACAACAACCACCGGTTCGCTGCCAACTACACGCCAGTGGGCTACAACAATATCCATCGCACATAGAGGTATTTGACCAATTTAGGCGGCCAAAAGTCAATTTTTCAAATCTTATTGTACGTAAAAAAAATTAATAGTACGAACTAAAAAACAAGTCTGGCAACATTAACTAAGCGTTCCAGCACCCGCACATACTAAATTTTCTCGACTATTGTTAGTCGAAATTTGATCTAGCGATAGTATGTACGTTCCTGTTCTCGACACGCTAGGTTTGTTACCATTTTGAAAAGTCGTATTTATTTTTCGAAGTTTATTTTGAAAGTGTTTGTGATGGATCCTGATAAGTCAGGTAAGACTCAATACAATACAATACGTTTTTGTGTATAAAGTTAATTACTTCAATTCAATTTATAGTTTTGAATATACCCTGTTACGTAAAGATATTTTTGAGCATTTTACTAAGATAATTAAGGAATCGTTTTACTTCCGGGTTCGTCCCGGCCGTAATTTCTTAAGGTAATAGTAATTTAGATCTTTTTTTGTAAAATAACAACAAAATAGCTGCTCTTACCCGCGATTTCGCAAATTTGGAGGTTATGAATAATTTTAGAAAAAAAAATTATCAATTAATTTTAACGTTGGGTATAATTAACTTTTACTTGTTATAGGTTTACCGGGTGGTTCAGGGGTAAAAGTTGTAACTCGGAAGTACTTATTTGTTCAAATGCAACAACAAAAATTAGCTAGTTTCGAACAAAAACTGAATAATTATTTGGAAAATTATCTTTTATCGTGCGAAGAGTATACGGAGACTCAAATTAATGATTTGAAACATAAATTTTCACATTTTAAGTCAGAAATGAAACAAAGGTGGTTGAAATCCGGTAGAAAAGAAGAATCATTTTTAAAAAACAACGAGTCTTGGTTGAATGGAACGTTCGAAATTCCTGTAATGCAAAGTCGACCAGGCAGACCAAGTAAATCGTTTGAGGAATCAAGCGAGCGAACTAAAAGAAGAAAAACGGAAGACATTCGCGCTACCATAGATGACGAAGTAATGATCTATGCTGCGAAGTTAAAATTACAAACTAGTGGCAAAAGAGTTGCTTCGCAAGTGTTCAACGAGATCACAAGTTCTCCAACACGTGCGACAAAGTATAAAAAAGCATACTCTCAAACAATGCAAGATCAAATCGTACAAGTGACACCAGTACAAACTTTGTCAATGTTTGTAGAAGCAGATTTGACTAGGCGACAATATGAAGTTATTGGGAGCACAAATAAAAAAATGTACCCATGCTATAGGGTTTTGCAAAAAGCAAAACAAGAATGTTACCCACCTAAGGATTCGTACCGTGTAACAAGTACCTGCGCCGAAACTAACCTTCAATCCCTAATTGATCATACAGTTACACGTTTATGTGAGTACCTGAATGAGGTTCTCATAGCTTTGAATGCAGCTGGAAAAAAATCCCTAAAAATTATTTGCAAATGGGGTTGTGATGGATCTCAACAATCACAATACAAACAAAAGTTTGAGAGTGATGCGGATTCTGACGCAAATATATTTTTGAGTTCTTTTCTGCCTCTTCAAATAGTTTGTGGCAAGGATAATAAGAAAATTGTTTGGCAAAATCCCACACCATCATCTCCCCGATTTTGTAGGCCGATAAGATTCCGTTTCCTGAAAGAAACTACGGATATCACTGAAGAAGAGATCAGCTACGTTAAAAACGCAGCTAAATTTCTAGCCAAAACCAATGTCCACTTAAATGATAATCAATTTACCTTTGAACATATTTTTATAATGACAATGGTTGATGGAAAGGTCTGCAATGCCGCCACGGGTACAAAATCTACAAATATGTGTTATATTTGTGGAGCAACTTCGAAAGATTTGAACGAACTTGATTCAAAAAAGAAAGTCGATGATAAGGCTCTTGAGTTCGGACTTTCAATCTTACATGCCAGAATACGATTTCTTGAAAGTATTTTGCATTTGGCCTATAAATTACCTGTTCGCAAATATCGCAAACAAAAAATTGCATCTGAAAAAGCTACAGAAAATGAGAGAAAACGCGACATCCAGGAGAAGTTTCGCGTAGAGACCGGATTGTTACTGGATAGGCCAAAAGCTGGATTCGGCAATACGAATGATGGTAACACCAGTCGAAGATTTTTTGAAAATTCACAGTTAGCAGCAGAAATAACAGGCATCAGTTACCAGCTAATTTTCAGATTAAAGGTGATATTAGAAGCAATATCCAGTGGCTACGAAATAAATATCGAAAAATTCGAGAAATACACCTTCGACACTGCCAAACTGTATGTTGAACTTTACTCATGGCACCCAATGACTCCGACCATGCACAAGATATTAATGCATGGTGGAATTATAATAAAAAATGCATTACTGCCAATAGGTCAACTATCAGAGGAGGCCGCATAGGCCCGAAATAAACACTTCCGGTCATATCGCCAAAATTTTGCGTGCAAATTCACAAGAGAATCTTGTAACCTAGATATATATAACAGACTACTTTTAAGTTCTGACCCCTTATTGAGCAGTATGAGACAAATAAAAAAAACCAAAATTGAAGACGTTTTTACCGGAGACCATTGAACTATTAATGCCCGCTGAGCCTAATCCATCTGATCCAATGGAAAGTGAGGAAGAAAATGATTCTGAAGAAGAATTATAGTTAAAAAAGTATGATATAAACTTTTTAATGAGGTGTACTTTTTCTAATAATATGTAATATAATAAGCTATATGAAGTTATTTTTGAAATAAATGTTGTTTCTATAACAAGAACACGTAGTTACAATTAAAAAATAAATTTAAAATAATAAAAATCCTAAAAATAATTTTGGCCGCCTAAATTGGTCAAATACCCCTATGTGCATCGCATCGCAACCACTGTCAGTCGGTCTAAGCCAGGGTTGCCAAGTTGGGGGTTTTCACCCCCATTTTGGGGTATTTTTACATACCTTTGGGGAGAAATTGGGGGTCAGTTAATTATATTTTTATTTTGGGGGTGAAATGGGGTTTTTATCAAATTAATCAATTGTTTGCAAAATGTAATTTATAAAATCCGATTCACTTATTGCACACTAAAAATAATTTTTATTGTGCAATTCGAAGACTTCAAGTATTGGCATATCCAGCAAATTATCATTGATACCATGGAATTCATGAATGTGAGGCAGAAATTCCTGGGATTCCCCTGATGGGCAAAATCAAACGACAAATGTATGTAGACAAAGAGTGCAGTAAACTCGTTTTGGGCGTGTGGATAATGTATTAATTTTACATATTTCAAAACATTACACATTAAACTCCAAAAATATATTAAAAGTTTTTTTAATTTCATTATGCTGCTACTTGTGTTAATTTTAAGTCTCGAAAGTATATTTGTTCTATTTTGACTTTAACTCACTATGAAGTACAGATGAAAATTTACTTGTTACATATAGTTTTTTGATAACTTTTTTTTTGCTAATTATCAATGTTTTTTGTATGAACTTTGTAAAAAAGATTGCTCTCAAATTATTTGGGGTTTTTAAAAGAATTTCGTCCAATTTGGGGGTTTTTATTGAAGTTTTTGGGGGCGAAGAGTGAGAAAAACCTGGTA
>OZ012663.1:52696351-52738402 GCA_963942545.1 Oxycera nigricornis
GATTTCGACAATACCTTACGAGGCACTTCATTTTAGTGTTTTTTTCGCTTTCGTCACTGATAACTCAAACTCACAACACGTCTATTGATAAAGGATAGCACTATACAAGTTTTAGTCACATTTCGAACTCGTCACATCTGCAAATCACCATAAATTACCAATCGCGCACGAAATTTCAAACAATTTCGGCCGTTGACGTGGAGAAATTTGTGTGTGTGTGTGTTTTCACAAAAAAAAGAAGAGTAAAATAGTCATCTCTCTCCAGCCTTGTCACCGTTCCTATTAGTTCCCTGTTCAATGGTTATATCTGTCCAACCGCTAATGACAGCTACGTCAAATACACTGGCGATAGTTCATTATATTGTCCACAAGCCACCAAAAGCATTAATGTCTCAATTTTATAACAAAACAGTTATTTGTAATGGATTTTAAACGTAACAGTGTTATTTCATTTCATTTGGCTGGAAAATCGCAAATAGATATTGTTCGTCAGCTCAGCTATTTCAAAGAGAACAGAAAGTTTATCGATCGCACCATAAAACGTTACAACGATACAGGCAGCATTGATAGACTCTATGGTGTTGATCCGGAAAAAAACAGCAACAGCACCAGAATTGATAAGTAAAGTGAAAGAGAGAATTCGCCGAAACCCTCGACGTAGTGGCAATCAAATGGCCAAAGAACTGAATATATCGCAAGCAAGCATGCGACGCATATTGAAAAATGAGCTCAATTACAAGCCTCATAAGTTGCAAAAGGCACACGATGTATTTTTGCGGGTGAATCCAATGACTACTTTACTATATGGAACTCACAAAAGAAAACTATGTATTTATGCGGGTGAATCCAATGAGTACTTTATTATATCTATAATTCACGAAACAACCGAGGTACCGTCAGTGCGTCCACCTTCCTTGAACTCTCGAACGAATCTCCACAATTTCTAGCTGATTACTGACCGGTTTCTCGACCTAACGGAGGGCGCTGGGCGTTCGAACATACTGCCCCCCTTGCACGAATGTGCAATATACTAACGTTAATGGAACGCACTAGAGGAATCTACAGTTGTCATAAAGCAAAAAGGATGTGTCAGATATTAATTTAAATTATGGTTGCGTTTTGCTTATTTGGCGGTGACTCGATACAAACTAAGTTATAGATTACAAAGTTTACTGCTATTTATATATATATATATATATATATTGAAAAAGAAAGGAAAAAGTAAAATAAAGTTTTGAAGATTTACATGACGCCCTTATTTGGCTGTGACTCGATACAAACTAAGTTATAGATTACAAATTACTCCTATTTATATACGATAACAGAGGGAAAGATTAAAAGTGAGGTTTTAAAGATTCATGTAAGGCCTATTTCCGTGCTCAGTCACCGAGTAAATCCGCGCGGCTTCGGGCGGTAAGGCAGGTATGGAACGTCTGAGAAGCATGATCGTCCACTGGCAAGTAAATTAGCCTGTGTATCGGCCGAATATATGTGGAACCATCTTCAGTTTTTACAGCAACGACTCGAACTAATCTTTTTGGGCCTTTGGAATATGCTTCAGTAACTCTGCCTAATGCCCACAATAGAGGGGGCACCGATTCGTCTTTCAATATGACGAGATCGCCCACCTCGAAATTTCTGTTAGGAAACCGCCACTTACTGTATTGCATGAGTTGGTTTATTACTTCCTTTTTCCAAGAGTTAACGAAACTATTCCTCATCGCCAATAGTAACTTCCATCTATTGGCGAAAGTTTTGCTGAAGTCGGTTTCACCTGAAGACGGAGGCAATGTCTTGAGGGGACGGCCTACTAAAAAATGAGCAGGAGTGAGAGGTACCATGTCTCGACTATCTGCGCTTATGGCACAAAGGGGGCGGGAATTCAGACACCCTTCAATTTTCGTGGCTAGAGTTGACATTTCCTCGTAAGTGAGGGGAGTTTAACCTACCACGCGCTTAAAGTGGTATTTGAAAGACTTTACCGCGGCCTCCCAAATACCGCTGAAATGAGGGCCGTATGGAGGAGAGAACGACCATTGGATACCTTGATTATTTATGACCTCTGTAACCTTGTGAGAGAATGGTGAATTCTTTGAAAAGAGCTTCTTTATTTCCTTCTCCGCACCAGTAAAGGTAGAACCATTATCGCTGTACACAATGCGAGGTAAATTTCGCCTATTGGTGAACCGATCAAAAGCAGCGAGAAATGCTTGAGATGTTAGATCGGAGACAATCTCCAAATGCACCGCTTTTATCGCGAGGCGAACAAAAACGCAAAGATATCCTTTAGTGGATACTATGCCTCGACCTCTGGAGGGTGTTATTTTGAATGGGCCCGCATAATCTAGCCCAGTTGACGAAAAGGGAAACTCAAAGCTAATCCGGTCCCTCGGCAATGGGGCCATCTGTTGGCCTGAACAGCGTCCAGCAAAGCACTTAGGGCACTTACTTATGAAGGATGTAATGGCTCTTTTGCCACAAATGATATAAAACTTGCGAAGAATAGCTGACCAAAGCAACTGAGGTCCCCCATGTAAAAACATGTGATGATAATCACGAATGATCATTCTCGAAACATTGCTGTGTCTATCCAATATGATTGGATACTTCTCATTGTAGCTGAGAAAAGGGCAGTTTTTCAATCTACTACCTACCCTTATGATGCCTCTGTCATCCAAAAATGGATTGAATTTAGCTAACTTACTTTTTCTAGGTATTAGTTTATTACTTTTGAGGCTCTCAATTTCCTTATGAAAGTGGAGCGACTGGTTCAATTTAATAATTGCTTCTTGCGCTGATTTCAAATCGTCTGGGGTCAAGAAGTTATCTATTTTCGGTTTGGAATAACGTTTCCAACGATAAACAGTAGCAAGTACTCTACAAACCTTGTTAAAACTTTCGAACCTCTGGAGCCAACATGTTGGTTTGTGTACACTTTCAATCGACGAGGCAGTTAATGCCACAGAATCGAATTGCTTGTCGTGCTGACTAGGCCAATCTGACTCAGTTGGCAGCCAAGAGGGTCCCGACCACCACAAAGAAATTTTTTTCAAAGTAGCAGCTGACAAACCTCTTGTGGCGCAGTCAGCAGGGTTCTGGTCCGTAGGGACGTATCCCCATTTTACATTGGGTAAGGTAGTGAGAATTTCACTGACCCTGTTGGCTTCGAAGACTTTGAGCTTAGCTGGCAAGATTTTAAACATACACAGAACGTTTCTAGAGTCGCTTCAGCAACGGATTTCAAGAGGTTTGACTACGAAACTTGGCAAAATGTACGCGATTAATTGCGTCAATAAATGAGCTGCACAAAGCTCTAATCTCGTAACGGAGAGTGTTTTGACAGGGGCAACCTTAACCTTAGAGCAGATCAATAATGGCTTACGAGTAGAAGGCACAAAGTAAAGACATGCTGCGTACGCCATTTTTGAAGCATCGGAGAATCCGTGCAGGGTCCATTTTGTCTCCGAGAAACTGCCCAGCCATCTAGGAATTTTGATTGATTCGATACCGTCTACGTAGGACTTCAAATGATTCCACGAGCACAACAAATCGTCGGAGATAGGAGTGTCCCAATCATAACCTTCAATCCATAGTTGTTGGGTAAAGATTTTTGCTTGAATTAAGATAGGTGATACCCAACCAAGAGGATCGAACAATCTGGAAGATTCCGACAAGGCCTTTCGTTTGGTAATAGGCCCAGAAACATTCGCGAATGGCTTGAACTGAAATGAGAAACAGTCCATAATCGGTGACCATTTGAGACCAAGGGCACTGGTAATTTCAGGTATTTCAAACATTTTATCTCGCTGATCGACATTTTGTTCATCCTCTAAAAGACTTTTGTTATTTGCTGACCATTTACCTAATTGCATTTTTGCGGCCGTTAAGATCCGAATGAGTTTGTTCTTTAGACTGACAGCATGATCTACAGTATCTGCCCCACCAAAAAAGTCGTCGACATCAGAGAGATTTAGGAAGAGATCATTCAATTCCATATCATGCGGACAATGATCTTGAAGTAACTGTCGCAAGACTTTCAATGCTTGATATGGAGCAGGGGCGGTACCATAAGTTACGGTACATAGCCTAAAATGTTGAAGACCTTGGCCGAAATTATAAACAATGCGGAGCCAATCTCTGTCGCTCGGATGGACCAGAATTTGACGATACATTTTCACGATATCACAGATGAACACAACCGCAAAGAAGCGCCACCTGATTAAGATGCTAACGATATCTTGTTGCAGCCTGGACCCGATGTGCGTCACGCTATTCAATGACATTCCATTAAAGGAAGGCATTGAAGCGTTGAATACTACCCTAATTTTTCCATTGTGGAAGACCGCATGATGCGGAATATAATAGACATTGTCTTTATTCAATTCATCATCGGGTACTAATTCCATATGACTCAGCTCAAGATACTCCTTCATAAAGTTATCGTACGCTGCTTTGACCTCCGGTTTTTGAGACAAGCGCTTCTCGAGTCGGAGCCATGACTTCATTGCGAGTACTTTGGATCCGGGAAAGGTTGGCTTGGTCTTAAATGGTATGCGAACGCCATACCGACCATCATGCCTGAAGACAGTCTCTGAGAAATGTTTCTCGCATTCTCTTTCATCTTCGGTTAAAGGAATTATATTAGGAATTTTTTCTATTTCCCAGAACTTGGACAGAGTGTCAGATAACTTAATATCTTCTTGAATGAAATATGAATCAATACAAATGGATGAATTTATCTCTAAACAATCATTGCCAGCGCTTGTAGGTCCTGTGATGATCCAGCCAAACACCGTGAATTGAGCCATGGGCGTATTTGGTGGTCCCCTTTTGATGCCATTTCGGATGATGCGATGGTAGACATCCGCCCCCAAAATGCAATCAATTGCTTTTGGACGCCTGAATTCCGGGTCGGCTAAGTTCAGGCCTTTTAGGTGATGCCATTTACCAAGTCTTATTTTCTGGGATGGAAGCTGTGAAGTTACATGACCTACCATTAAAGCGTGAAGGTCGATGCAAAATTTAGGGTCCATGTTTGATTGCAATGATATTTTGCAAAAGTCGTGAACCGTAGCCGAGAGTGTGTTACCTAAGCCTTTAACGGCAACGTTGGTAGACTTCGTGGGAAGGCCCAAAGCTGCAACTACTTTCTTCGAAACGAATGACCTCATTGATCCTGGATCAATCAGTGCATTGACTTGAATTTTGTCACCATTGCGATTGCACAATGCAACTTTAGCAGTAGCTAACAAAACTGATTGACTAGAGAACATGCAATGGGTTGCCGAGTCATTGCTTGAAGTTGGTTCTGGTTGACTCTCTGAATCGGACGAAAAGTCTGTTTCGGCGGGGCGAGGTTCAACGCTAACCGTATGGGTTTTTACAGCCTTTCGTTTGTCCGAATGTAAAAGAGCACTATGCTTTTCCCCGCATTCACTTACTGGGCACCGATAACTGGTATTACACTCACTTGCTTTCATGTGCTTGGCTGAGAGGCAGCTTGGGCACAACTTATTTGTTTTTACAAATTCCAATCTACGATTGAGTTTTAATGCGATGAATTTTGGGCATCTATATATCAAATGACTGCCTGAGCAGAACAAGCACGATGGTGAAGAACGCGTTGAATCCTTCGAGTTTTTGTAAAACTCTTGGCCTAAATGAGTTTTAATTTGTTTATGGTTATTTCTGTGCTTGTTTTTTACTTTTGTATGTTCAAAAGACATATCCTCGTCTTCGGGTTCGAGGCTAGCCATCCTATTTTCCAAAAAAGCGAGGAGAGAGCTATAAGAAGAAAACCCACCAACATTATCTTCATGAATATTTCAGCTCTCTTTAGTGTCCACATCTAGTTTGCGAACAATGAGATAAACAAACCAGTTGTCATAATGTTCAACTGGGCAAGCGTGGTCATGAAGACCCTTGACCGCTTCCTCAGCTCTATCGATGAGAGAACCGAGCTCCTGAGCCGACCCATTTTCTGCAAAAGGTAGGTCTATAAAAGCCTGGAAATGCGCGTGGAGACGGCGCCTTTTGACATCATACCTTCTAAGTAGTTTATCCCACGCTACGTTAAAGTTTGATGACGAAATCTTGACACCAGCTAGAGCGCTTTTTGCTAACCCTTGTACACTGTTAAGGAGGTGTTGCAATTTCACGATGGGAGCAATCCGAGGGTCGTTTATAATGACAGCTGTAAATATCTCCTTAAATGTGTCCCAATCTGCCTGCCTGCCACTAAACGTACGTACATTTACCTTAGGTACAGAATGACTCGATGATTGAGCAAGGATTACATTGTGAGCTTCGTGAGGACTTTGAGGTAGAGATGAGTTGGATATATTCGCATGTTCTAAATCTAATTTTTGAATTTCATTCATGAGTTGACTTTTAGCGTCGATATAAGCAAATTCCGCCTTGGCATATTTATCATCAGTGAAATATTCTTCATCTCTGAACTCATCGTCAGTATCAAATTCTTGCAAAATGTCATTGCGCTTGAAAAAGGTGAACCAATAGTCGTCTAACAATTTGATACGATTTTCATAATATATTTTGTTTTTACTCGATTGTGAGATTTTCGCTAATGAATTTGTCAAAAAGTTAGTTATATAACCAAATAATTTATCTTGCGATTGAAACTCCTTTGCTGGGTCGTTAGACATTATGAATGACGTTAATGCAAACAAGTATTCTTCAAAAAGTGTAGAGAACAATGATATAAATAAGTAAGCAAGATAACTACAACAGAAGATTAATGTGCGGATCCACTCGGCGCTAATTAAAATTTTGTTTCAGTATTGTTCCAAAGTACTGACTAATGTGCACAGTATATAATTATATATATCTATAATTTTTATGTTCATTAATATTTTTGGCTTCAACTCCTTTGCACGCTTGATGGAATTTCTAGCTGATGACTGAGCGGTGCGAGTTCAAGTTTAGGGCCCCGGGTTCCACTTAATATCGGAGACGGTTGCGCGGCCTGTGCTGTTCCGGACAGTTATGCTTCCGTCGAGCGCCGCACCGAACACCAAATGCACGATCGCTGAATTTCGAGGTTAGGTTGCACCCAGTTTGCCATCACAGCCTAGCTCCCAATTCTCACCAACACTATCGCGGGGCGGGCTAACGGAATTGCGCTCAGCACATTTGCAGTCACCTCGCACACCAATTTTCCGGCACTTCTATTTACGAAGAAGTTCTCGCCAACTATTTGAAACTCTGAACAACCGTTTGTTTGAAGAAGGTCTTTCGCTATCACTGGTCTTAAAAGGACATCATATCAATTAGATCCAGAGTTGTGACCATAAAGCCCCACGCGCGCACTGGGAGATACGTTGATTGGACAAGGACACGCACTATATGCCCAGTGAAAATTTCTTTCCACTGCGCTTTAATTGTCACGCTCTGCTACCATGTATTTTTGCGGGTGAATCCAATGACTACTTTACTATATGGAACTCACAAAAGAAAACTATGTATTTATGCGGGTGAATCCAATGAGTACTTTATTATATATATAATTCACGAAACAACCGAGGTACCGTCAGTGCGTCCACCTTCCTTGAACTCTCGAACGAATCTCCACAATTTCTAGCTGATTACTGACCGGTTTCTCGACCTAACGGAGGGCGCTGGGCGTTCGAACACACGATCTTATACCAAAACAAAAAGAGGTTAGGTTACAAAGAGTCAAAAACAGGTTATTCACTTGCACGAGATTGGTCGTTTCCCAAACATTGTTTTCTGATGAGAAAAAAAACCAATTTAATAATTCGTGATCGTGTTTACTTGACCGAAGGCTCCTACGAGATTTTAAAACCTCGAATGGCCACCAGAAGTAATTTTCCATCAAAAATAAAGGTTTACTTCCACTGGATGCTCCCCAATCGTTTATAATGTACTAGGCGTGAAAATCAATGAGACTTATTATCCGACAAATGTTTTAAAAGGTGCTCTGAAGCCGTGGGCAGATAAACATTTCAGTTGTATGCCGTGGACTTTTCAACAAGACTCGGCACCGTCTCATAAACCTCACGTGAACCAAAAATGGCAGCAAAACTGTATCCCACACTTCATTTCGTACATACAATGGCTTTCGAATTCCCCAGACGCGAATTCGTTGGATTTTTGTATCTGGTCTATTTTGGAGAGCAAGGTGAGGACTCCAAAATACGCCAGTATGGACAAGCTGAAGGAAGCGATTGAACGTGAATGGGCCGAAATACCGCAAGATTACATTGGTCCAGCGTGCGACGCTTTTTTTAGTTGATTTAAGGTCATAATTAAGTCAAAAGGTGGTCACATCGAGGCAAAGTAAACGAATTTTGATTTTTTGTTCATTTTTACAGAGCCCTGACTTTGAATGAATAAAAAAATTTTAATTGGGGACATTTCATATACTTCCCAGTTCCCAGTGGGAAGTTACTGTAATGGAGTCGATTTTGCGAATCCCAAATTTTGACATATCTCCACATTTTAAGGCCTCTAGAATCCAAATCCATCGTTTTTAGAGAGATGTCTGTGTGTGTAGGTACGTATGTACGTATGTGAGTTCGGAATTATTTTTCGTCTCGATTATCTCGAGAACCAAAATCGCATTGACGTGGGATCGGTTTCATTCGACGCGTAATTAAGTAACTTAAAACTGAATTAGTTTTCAGCAAAATCGGTTAAGCCGTTTTTTATTTAGGATGAAAAAGCTGAAAACGACTAATAATTGCTCATTTTGAAACTGTTAAAACGCACTATTAATTCGTGCAGATCCCAAATACATTCATCGTATTATTATTGTTGTTGTGCGTTTTAGCAGAATTGTGTTGTAAAAAATATTATTTAAAAAAAAACTTATATTATGAGGTTTGGGATGTATGACGTTAATGCTAATTGGATATTGTTATAAATAATTTAAAATTGTTAATAACAATCAAATATTATTAGTTGTTACTTGATATTGTAAATATAAAGTCAATTATATTATTCAGTAGCGATCAAACATTCTTAATAACGAATGATTATTATTAATAGTAATGGAATACCCTCAATAATGGTGGTGAATTTCGGGGCCGAAGTGAAGGACGTGGAGGAGGACAAGGATGACGAGGACGAGAAGAATGATGAGGACGAGAAGAATGACGAGGACGAGAAGAATGACGAGGACGAGAAGAATGACGAGGACGAGAAGAATGACGAGGACGAGAAGAATGACGAGGACGAGAATGACGAGGACGAGAAGAATGACGAGGACGAGAAGAATGACGAGGACGAGAAGAATGACGAGGACGAGAAGAATGACGAGAAGGAAGACGAGGTTGCCGAGACTTTGGTAGAGGACGACCAGGTGGTTGAGACGTCTTTCTCTACCAAATCTTTTATGGTTAGATAACAAATTCATAAAAAAAGTAATTATAATAATTTAGAATAATAATTAATAATAGTAATTATTAATAATGGTCATTAATAATAAAAACAAATTATACCTTTTTTATTCATCCCACTGGGAAGTTAGCCGTGTGGGCCTCACTTTTTTTATAAGTATTATTCATATGAAAACTTGTATAGCTTTATACAGGATTGTCCGTTTCTCATCTCTTTTTTATATATATGTTACCCTTTATGGCAAAAACATCAAACGCGAATCTGGTTAACAGGGTCAGAAGGACTGCAGCTATTGCAATCACCGGGGATATACGCACTACCCCGACAAATGCATTGTTAATGCTATTAAACATTTAGCTCCTAACGAACAGCAGGCCAAGTGCTCTGCTATTCGATTGAAAGCTCTAAATCTCTTGCATGATGGGAATATCGGCCACTCCACCATATTATGGAGGGATGGACCAACGCCAGAGAAAGTAGACATCACTTCTCCGATTCCCTGCTTGCATGGAAAGAAGTAGGATACAGTAATCGGACGACATTTACATTGATGGATGAAAGATGGGTGGAAAAGTTGGCTGTGGCGTTTTCTCCGAACAGCTAGGCCTAGGACTATCCTTCCGGCAACCAGATCACTGCAGTGTTTTTCAGGCAGAGGTCATCGCAATACATAAGGCAGTGGACTGGCTGAGAAATCAGAAAATTTCCATAAGAAATCTCAACATCTTCTCTGACAGTCAAGCTGCTATCCAATCATTATCCAACGTGTATACCTCATCCAAAATTGTAATGGAATGTCGCACACAACTGAACGCGATGTCGCTTCACTGTTAAGTGATTCTTTGCTGGGTGCCGGGTCATAGTGAACTGCGAAGCTGATGCCCTGGCTAGACCTGGCACTGAGCTCTAGGATTATACACTAACACCCCAAGCCGACAATCCAGTGGCCTCCGTCAAGCTAAATTTCAAGCAGTATTATATAGAGGCTGCAAACAGGGCCTGGTTGCTGGAAGAAACCTGCAGGACAACCAGGCAAACATGGCACGCACTAAGCTCAAAGCGCATCAAGCAGCTCCTTAACACGAGCCGTGAAACATTAGGTTTCATTGTATCCGTACTGACGGGGCATTGTCTCATTGGCAGACATGCAGAAAGACTAGGGACCCCTTTTTACAATTTCTCCCGCAGTTGCAGATCGAAAGAGGAGGAAACGATCCAACACTTTCTGTATGAATGCCCAGCACTATGCAGGACACGCATGCAAACTTTAGACTCACTTTTCCTGGACAGCCTCACGGAAGTAGCCAGTTTAAATATTAGCTGTATAGCCGGCTTCATACGAGAATCTAAATGGTTCTCGTCATCCCACATGTTTTAGTGCCGCATCCTATCTCAATATGGTATCACAATGGGCCTATCTTGGCCTAAGTGAGCCGCGTTTTGACAAAGGGGGTTGCCACTACAACTAACCAACCAACCAACCTACTCGAGCTCTGAGATTCGTTTATATATTGTTGTTGCTGTTTTCCAGCCCGAGGACTGTTCTGATTCCGTGAGTTTTCTTTTTAATGTCGCTTTTGTTTTCTTACTCTTCGTGCAAGCCTTGCACGGTAATCATCTAAATTAATCGGTTTTGGCCCGATTTTCGTGAAAAAAAGATTTAATAGAAAAACGGCCGACACAATTTTGATGGGCTAAGTATGCTGATGATAGGCATTATCTTAAGTGCCGATAGATAGGCACAATCCAAGGGAGTCTTTTTAGAGTGCCGAGTTGGATAGGCACTAATGAAACTGGTTCAGATGATCTAAAAAGTTTTTTTTAACTCTTACTCGCTATTTATACACAATCTTAATGCTAACACCCGTAGGTGGTCAAACACTTACGTCATAATCAATTATACAAAAACATGCATTCCACGAAAGAAAAAGGTCATGCACTAACAGATGCAATCACTAATCACTATTCGTAAATTTCCCACATGACACAAGCAACCAAAAAGGCAATATCTATGCTCGCTGCAACAAGTGGAAAAGAAAAATTCCCCAACGGCATTCTTTTAAACTGAAAGTGCCCATCAGGCGTCACGAAAGCAGTTTTATCGCATGAATTTTCGCTTATTTCAACTTGATAGTATCCACTATAGAGATCCAAACTAGTAAAGTAGCGTTTCCCATAAAGCTGATCTATTTGATCATCTATACGGGGCAAGGGGAATTTTTCTTTAACACTCACTTTGTTGAGTCCCCGATAGTCGACACACATTCTTAATTCTCCAGTTTTTTTCTTAACTAGAATGATCGGGCTGGCGTAAGGTGATATGATAGCCGATATGGTCTGTAGCACACAGGTATATCCGTTGAAACATCGATCTCCATATTCATATCGGAACTACAACCGACCTGAAATATATTTTTGGAAATCAATTTTTTATAGATGATTATGATGTTTAATAAATTGCTTCAATCACTTCCCGTTACATCGGTTTGAATATCTTCAACAAGAACATTTTCCGTATTAACTTCCTGCTTTATCGTATTGCGGTCGTCTCCGTATTGGTATTTCCCTCCTCTGGTAAGAAGGTGACCTCCTTGTACGATGAAATCTTTATTCGATAAATTAAGAACTGGAACATAGGTTCTTCCGGTGTCATCGGTTGATACTAAACATCGCGGAATGATATAGCCCGCATCACTACTATCGCGTATGCCTCCTTCCATGATTGGCTGAGAGTTGGTTTGAAAACGAAGAAAGTGGTTTTGATACGCGGTTTCGTGAGAGAGGCTCTCTACCTCCATGCATTGTGTTTGAATAGAGATGAAAATTGTTCTAGCAAGATGAAAAATCACTTGTTTTGAATGAAAATGTCGTGAAAAATCACATGGCTACGTTCGTAGTGTAAAAGCAAGATAGTTGTTTTCATAAGGGATAACACGTGTGCATGTAGATACCGGTTTGTTTTGAGTCAACGGCTGTGCGGTCGCATATGCGCTGGCGGAGGGCGCGAGAATTATTTGTGGATCTCGAGCGGGGGCGAAAAATAAAAGAATTGGCTACTACTTTGCGAACTGGAATGAAATTAAACCACCGATTTTTTTAATTAGACAGAACGTTGCGTCGGCAACTGGCGCGAGAAGCTCAGGTAGCAATCATTTTATTAATTCAAAGTGCTGACTTTGTGTCTGCACTTATGCAGGTGTCGGATTCACCCTTTTGATTTTGTCTGGTGTTATCTTTGAGATACTTTGTTGCATCAGCTAGAATAGTATCTATACCAGAAAAAGCTGAAGGTGATGGATACATAGCTCGGGCGATGGCTTTTGCTTGTGAGAAGTGATTACTTCTGCTTGAGATGTGTTGGACGGGTGCATGTTATGACGTTGGT
Organism: Oxycera nigricornis; assembly: GCA_963942545.1. NCBI lineage: Eukaryota > Metazoa > Arthropoda > Insecta > Diptera > Stratiomyidae > Oxycera > Oxycera nigricornis. The sequence goes on from OZ012663.1 coordinate 52,709,118, forward strand.
TTGCAATTCATGCCGGTTTGCAATTCGATGACGCACGAAGCTTGAGATGCTTTAGTTAAGCTGCCGTGGCGGCATTATGCTATGTAGCTGCTCGTTCTCAATTCGATTATATGGTTTCACAAGTAATTTGTCGCCCATCTGATAGTCCTTTGCATCTTGTAATGAAGAAATCTGCAGATACCTACTCGATGACGGCTGATGAATTTGGCTTGAGATGCTGCCGTGAAGGTGTCGGACCTATCGTCCCGCTACGAAATTGCGTATTTTGAGATGTTTTTCTGCTATAGACTCGAATATGCTTGAGATAATGCGATGTTGTTGGGAAGAGGAATGAATGGAAAAGGCACATTGATGGGGAGTTGTGTGTGAAATGCAATACCTGCTTGAAGATCAACGTTGTTTACTTATGCTAATAATGATGACTAAAAGGCCGGGCTTCGTGAAAATCACTGACTTTTTATTATTGAAAAAATGTACATACCTCTATTACTATTTTCTAGAATTAACATTACAGCAAAGATGTGATTGCAGCCTTAAGCTATTAAGTACATCAAATTGTCAATTACTATTTTTACTACTCCTTTGAGCATATTCGCAGATGTAAAACGAACACGTTTGTAATATGCAAACGTCATCGTAGAGGTTGACGAATCAATCAGAAATGTTCGCATAATAATTTTAAGTATAATAGAAGAAGACAGTATGTGGAATTTGTTAGATTTTCAAGTGGCTTCTCATATGGTCTGCAAACGTCTTCACTGCTAGCAAACACACAATCTGGAGACAGGCGTAAATATTCAGCTTCATGAGTAGATGGTGAAGAAGCAGCACTCATTATCAGTGAGCAGAAGAAACACTGGATGGAAATCCAAGCCATTTTAAGAATACGCGATCTTCCTTACGTTTCAAAATCCTCCCAACAAGATATATATCGGGGTGTTTGACCTTTGACAATTCTGTTTCATAAAAACCTCCTTCAATGATATTATCTTGATAATCTTGAAGCAAGTATGTGCATGGTTCTGTTTTCCTTACTTGCTTCACCTTAAATACCTCTGTCGACCAGTTCGAGGTGTAACCTTTTTGAAAGACACGTTTGTGCTTGCTTATGCGAACACCAATTATATATTAAGATTTAGAAGTGACTTTTAGCTTCCTATATACTTTTGATAGTGGATAAACCTCATTTGATGAATTAACTCGGGCAGGTTGCATATTGATGGTGCGATGCCTTTTTGTATTGTATTTATTCATCAATTTACTAAGAAGACTGAGCCAATGGTAATTTCTGTTCATGCTGAAGTCTTTCCGCATTTTACCCTTCAGAGTGCGATCAAATCACTCGACAATTTATGCTTTTAATACACTGAATGTAGAATAATGGTTTATTTCTTAGTACTTCATCATCTGACGAAGTATTTTATTAAAAAATGATTTTCCATCATCGGTTTGTAGATTTCTGGGTATACGTTTGTGTTTAAGAACTGATTCCATAAATTTAGTCACATCGTTCGAATTTTTACTTTTTACGGGCAGAGCCCAAGCGTACTTGGAAAATGTATCGAATATTGTCGAAAAAATTTATAACAGCAATTTTTAGATGCATATGTACTCACATCAACCAGATCTGCCTGCCAAAGATCATCATTATAACAGCACGTCGACGTTTAAAGTTTTTTGAGCGGGTCTATAAAGTTCATCTACAATTGTTTTCTACTCATCTTGAAAAATGTATAAATAAAAGTTCTGTAATAGCTTTTATAAGACAATCTTTCATCGAAAGACCACATGGATAGGCAAAAATATAAGAATTTACGTGAAAGCGGCACACAGACGAGGTTTCTATTTAAAAACGAAATACCCTCACAAACTTCGCTTTTACGACCATAGGAGATATTTGAGTCGGTAAATGAAATAACACCACCAAAGCAAAAATTGCCTGCTGCTTTTAAGCGACGATTATCAGCAAGTGGAATAGCAAAAAGTCTTAAACCTGTTTCCAAAATAAGGAAAAGTGTAGCTGATTCAGGCTGAGGCTCCACATACGATTCCAAATCGGTTTCGGTTTGTTTGTTTTTAAGAATGAACGTCATAGCGTCGCGAATTTTTCTTATTTTGCATGTTATCTATATGAAAACCGGGCGACCCTGCGTCCACGTCCGATTCGATCAATAACCCGGTTTTACGACCCGTCTGGTTCATAACGACCCGGGTCGACGTTCCGATTCATAATCAGAACGAAGGCGCTTCCTTTTCGCTCATTTACACGCTTTCACCATAAGATCGGATGGCACCCGGCTCCACGGCCGGTTTTCTGAAACCGATTTTCTGTATGCGCATGCGTTGTGGTCATTCGTTGAAAGGCAGTGAACGGAGAAGGCCATGGAGCAGGTGATAACGGCAGTTGGAAATAATCCGGTAATATGGAATATTGCGGAGAAAGATTACCACAACAGGGAACTTTATGATGCGGCGTTGGAGAATGTTTGCCGAGAAGTGTGCCCTAGTACCAGAATTCATCCATTTTAGGATTTTAGCACTGACACCATCAACAACGCAAGACAGATGTTTTCACGTGGAGCACCGACACGAGAATGAACACTAAACAAACAATCTGGTTCAAGAGCCTCGCACGTTCTTATTTCAGATTTGGAATCGGACGTGGAGCCTTGACGCCCGTCGTTCTTATTGTTTACGCATTCCAAATAATAATCGGTTTGGAATCGTACGTGGAGCATCAGCCTCATTTGTAGGAACCAGCAAGGACTATAGGATAATAACCGGCGATGACGGTATAAGGCAGTATACAATTCCAGCGAATATGACTGTAGTTGAACTGGATGACGTTTTCACTGATTTAGATGCAATTGATGATAGAGGTGCTGTAGCGTCAGACTTCGATGAAGTAGATCGAAAGTGTGATAAACATTCTATATTAAGACCCTCTCGTTTAAACCATGATCAATTTGAGACTGACATTCCCATAAGAAAACCTGCTCGGCAAAGTGAACGGTTAAGATTGAAGACCGAGCTTGGTTCTAAAATGTCTATAAACATAATAGATGGCGAGTTCTACGTGTGTCTCCTAAGCAACAGGTCCACAGGCATTTACCCTGACAATACAATATCAGCATTGGAAAATCAAGTGTGTGTAAGTTTATCGACAATTGGTATGTTGGAATAACGAAATTCGCTCTTTCAAAACGTAAAAAAGAGAATCAGGTAGCAGCGAAATTTCTAAACGTTCTATACCTTTTGAAGATGTAAGCGTTACCGAAGTACCATAAACGTTACCAGTTGAAAAGGATTCAAAAGCAATAATCGCTAAAGTTGTTGGATTGGGAAAGAAATATGTTCGTTTTTGATGGGATGCTAATGATTTGCAAAAGTTTTGTTTTAAGGCAAATGATATGAACTTTTCATCATTTCTTTCGTCATTTTCTTAACAATTATACCTGACTATTATAACTATTACCTGACCGAAATTAAACAAATAATGTACGATCGTATCGAGGAAGATAGAGATGGAATTGAATTTAATGACGAAGAGCTACTTGATAAAGAAAAGCCATCTGGGACCTCAACATATCAATTACGAAAGCAGGTGTTTAACAAAATTGCCTTAGCAGTCCGACGATCTATATCCCGCACCGCTAAAAAGTCTGGCACTGAAATGTTACGCGATGAGTGGGTTAAAACTGATTTTCACACCATTATTATGGCTCTTGTCTCGGGGGTTCTTGAGGCAAACCAGGTATTTACAGTTGAGTGATATGTCACGACAAAATTTTGCTTGATGAAATACATTTTGAGTCACAAGAATAACGGAAAGGTTACGATGATGGAATCCTTTTGTAAACAGCTCACATACTTGTCTTGAAAATGTATTTAACATCATGTCGTCCAGCACAATCAGTATCGGATCACCCCCAGTGTTTGTAAATTCATCAGGGATTGAATCTAGGTACTCTATGTTTTTAAAAGGAAACTGTTTTGGTACAGAGTGCCAATCAGCGTTACACCAAATTACCTTTTTTATTTGAGGCTGTATTAATGACATATTATTCAGAAGGTTGTCAATAAAAGTTGTTTTTCCACAACCTGATGGTCCAGCAACCATCATTGTGAATGGATGTGTGAATTTCATCATCTTTGCTAATACTTGTTATATATAGATAGCTATATAGCGGTTCTGTTATTTATAACGTTCGCAAGATGAGTAGAAGACAAGTAGTTAATGAGCTTCATGAAGGAGCTCGCAAGAACTTTACCCGTCGTCGTGTGATTATAAAAGGACTAGATGATTTGTGGCAGGCAGAATCAAAATCAAAATCAAAATTTCAAATGCTACTTCTGTTCATTTGGAATGTCTGCATTTACCTCACCATCTGACGTGGAGGCCGAGCACTTGCGCAATTCTCCAAACTGTACATATGCAAATTGAAAAGATGTATGCGGTACAGAATTGGGCAAATCAACTAATCTTGTCAATCAATTGATCAATCATGACTAATTAAATCATGACTAATTTATTTATAACTAATTTATTCATGATTGAAGTATTTAGTCATAATCATGACTTATTAAGTTAGTCATTGATCATTAAAGCGTTAGTTTCACAATCATGACTTTATGATTGATGCTTCTGATGAACAGAGTTGCAGTTAATCATTTCATAAATGGTTTTTTAAAAACAGGCAGCAAAGTTAGTATTGTTTTGGTATGTATTCGAAGTCCATGCAAAAGCCAGCGGAGATGATTAGGTACGTCAATGTGGCGCACTTCTCCGCCCTCAATTAGTTCCACATGCACGGCAATTTTGCTTCGCCTTCAAGAAAAATCGGGGAAAAAATTGACGAGGAATTGTAGTAGATTTTGTTTTGTTTGTTATGCTCAGTCAGAATCGTCGAAATCAGTCCGCGCACACGCACGCGTTGTTTCTTGATCATCTTACATTAGAAGTTTTGTTTTAAGTCAATAATATGGATATTAATGAAGAAGATTGTAGTATTGTCTCGTTGAATGAAAGTGACCTTCGCACAGGATCATTAAATCCAAGTTCAAATGATGCAAGTGATTAGCAACCTATAAGTGCCTTATTTGATGGTACATTTTTCAAGTATGTTCCTGAAAAGTCATCAGATACTAAAACGATTGGAAGTCGTATGAAGTGCTTACCGCAAAAGACTATCGAAATTAAAGGACATTGTAATAGCAGCTCGAATTTTGTGGGTCACTTGAAACGCATACACAGATCTTCAGCAGTGGAAAAATATCGTAAACACCAGCAGGTTTCAAAAAAATGAAGAAAAGGAAAGTAGGAAATTGTTTTGAGAAAAATAGTGAAGCCACACAAAAACGAAGCGCTTCCATTTCCCAGGAAGAATTTGAACGTGATTTAGTCAACTATTTCATTCACTCCATGATACCGTTACGAGCTATAGAAAATCCATACTTCATTCGTATGATTGATAATTTAAATACGAACGAAAACGTGAAACTTCCAAATCGGCGAACTTTTAGAAAGAAAATATCACACCAATACTTTGAACAGAAATGTGAATTAACAAAACTAGCAACAGCAAAACATCCTTGTACGCCTACAGATATCTGGTCTGAAAAGAAAAGAAGCTTTCTCGGTATTACTATTCACCGGATTGATGAAAATTTACAAAGGAAGTCAGCTGCTTTAGCTTGTTGACGATTTCAAGGCGCATATACTTTTGATCGCATTAAAGACATGTTGTTGGATATTTACTGTGATTATGAAGTTGATCCATCAAAAATTGAGGCGACAATAACTGATAATGGCTCAAACTTTGTAAAACCCTTTAAAATGTTCGGAGTTAATTCAAAATCAATAATGGTTTCTACAAACGACGATGAAGCTGGGAGTATCAGTGACAGCACGGACAGCGAGAGCGATGATGTTGATCCATCGAGTCTAAATGATGAGAGACTAGAAAATAACACGGTAGAAAGAGTTTTACCAGATCATTTTAGATGTTGCGCCCACACGTTAAATTTGATAGCAAGTGCTGATGTGCAATGTTTATTGCGAGATGAAACCACGAATTTAGGAAATATGCACAACCTAGTGAGTTTCGCAAATTTGGTTGAGATAGGATTAGAGGGGTCCCACTTGGGAGGACTGTCTACTGTGAAGGAAGTCGACTCGGCGGTCGATTCCCTCACAAACATCCTGAGCAATTCTTTCAAAAGCTGCTGTCCCTTACGAAAGTCCGCCTCGAGGAGTCTGCCTCATTGGTGGAGCCACGAGATAGAGGATTTGAGGAGGGCTGCAAGAAGGCTCTTTAATGAAGCCAAGTACACTAAATTACCAAATGACTGGTCCAAATATAAGGATGGTCTAAGAGCTTTTAAGAGTGCAGTCAGACAGGCAAAAAGGGACTCATGGAGAGTGTTTTGCGCGTCAATAGAGAAAACGGCAGAAGCGTCCAGACCCCGAAAGGTCCTCTCATTTAGCAGGAGCTCTCCTAGCTTTATTCAGGATTCGGACGGAAACTGGACTAACACTAAAGAAGAACAGCTTAACGCACTTTTTCAACAGCACTTTCCGAGGTGCTCTGACATAGTCAACGAAAGCTGGGGAAATGAGGTCCGACAGCACGACGACGACATAAAGCGTATCGTGGATGTCAAAAAGATTAATTGGGCGGTGGGAACCTTCATGCCCTTTAAATCTCCTGGGCCGGATGGGATCTGGCCTATAATGCTCCAAAAGGCTCTCGGGATAATCGCACCTTGGCTGGAAAGAATCTTCAACGGATGTCTCCAGCTGGGCTATATCCCAAGAGCCTGGAGACAAGTAAGAGTGGTTTTTATCCCTAAGGCGGGTAAAATAAACCACAGTTCTGTCAAGGATTTCAGACCAATTAGTCTGGCATCCTTCCTCCTCAATACGTTGGAGAGGCTAGTGGACACCTTCATTAGGAGCAAAATTGGGGACCAACTAGCACGGTCACAGCATGCCTACATGAGAGGAAGGTCCGTAGAGACTGCATTGCACTCCGTAGTCTCCACTATCGAGAGTGCCCTTCGGTACAAGGAGGTAGCACTTGGGGTATTCCTGGACATCGAAGCGGCTTTCAATAACGTTGAGCCGAGCGCCATATGTCGTGGGCTTCAACAAAAAGGTGTTAATATGAGCCTTTGTAGGTGGATTGATACACTGCTCAGAACTAGAATAGTTAGCTCGTCCATTGGTGACCTGACTATCAGGAAATACGTGGACAGGGGAACCCCTCAAGGGGGAGTTTTTTCACCGCTACTATGGCTGGTAGTAATGGACAATCTTGTGTCGGAATTAGAAAGGGAGGGTTTCAAGTGTCGCTGCTTACGCCGACGACGTGGCCATCATAGTACCGGGCAAATTCATCGACGTCATAGTCGGACGGATGCAATTTGCCCTTGAATTAAACAGCAGGTGGACCACAAAGTATGGCTTGGGAGTGAACCCTTCTAAGACGGAGCTTGTCCTCTTTACAAGGAAGCGTAAAATTCCAGACTTTAGGCCGCCCACACTTAATGGCGAAAGTCTTACGCTCTCCAATCAGGTGAGGTACTTCGGGGTCGTGCTAGATCATAAGCTTACCTGGAGGGCAAATCTGGAAGAGAGAGTGAGGAAGGCTACAGTAGCCTTTTTCACGTGTAAGGCGCTCTTTGGGCCTAAGTGGGGACTCGAACCACCGGTGGTACACTGGATGTACACAGCTATAGTCAGGCCAATTCTGACCTATGGGGCTATGGTGTGGTGGGAGGCGCTGAGCAAGAAATGTAACCTGGCTCAACTCACTAAGATGCAAAGAGTGACGTGCTTGGGATAACGGGTGCTTTGCGTACTACTCCCACAGCTGCATTAGAGATCATCTTGGATCTTCTGCCATTAGATCTGCACTGCAAGGAGGCGGCAGCCGCCAGTGCTGTGCGTCTGAAGGGTGGAGGCTTCTGGAGGGAAAGGCCCTATGGGCACTCCACAGTACTGAAAAGTCTTTGTGGGAAGCAATGTTATGTCAACATGGACTATAGAGTGCCAACACTGGACTTTGGAACAAATTTCTTGACCGTCGTCCCCTCAAGAGAAGAGTGGGAGAGCGGGGGGCTAGCCGGCAAAGGAATTGTGTCAGTGTACACGGATGGCTCGAAAACGAGCACGGGCACGGGAGCAGGAATCTTTTCTGAGTACTGGGGCCTTAGTATATCGTTTGAGCTCCCCGTGCACTGCACAGTTGTGCAGTCGGAAATAATGGCAATCTTGAGAGCTGCGAAAGAAGTTAACAAGAGAGGGGAGGTCGATAAAGACATCACTTTCTTTGTGGACAGCAAAGTAGCCATAAGGATGCTAGAATCAGTCTTAGTGTCCTCCAAATTAGTTGAAACCTGCAGGTCGGAACTGGGGAGGATCTTTCAAAAGAACAATTTAAAACTGTGTTGGGTTCCTGGGCACAGCGAAGTGCACGGAAATGTAAAAGCGGATCAGCTAGCTAGGGAGGGATCCCGTAAGGCGCACCTGCATGAGAAAGTGGGGGTAGGGGTCTCAATGAAAGTTCTTAGGCAGGATATAAAGGTATCAGCCTACGGGCTAGCATTGAGGCGCTGGAGAAATTTAGGCACATGCTGTACCGCTAGACAGATGTGGCCAAATTATAAAAAAAAGCGCACTCTGGGCTTGTTATCCCTAGACAGAGGTGCAATAAGAAACCTTGTGGGTATACTGACGGGTCATGTGGCTTTCGGTGAACATGCAAGAAGAATTGGGCTCCCAGCGAACGACCTGTGTCGAAGCTGCGGTGATGAAGAGGAGACGGAATCTGTAGAGCATCTTCTCTGCAGTTGTCCGGCTCTAGCGAATAATAGGAAAAAACACTTACGTGCTTTCTTTTTCGTGAAGCTAAGTGAGCTTAGTGTTATGAGAATGGACCAGTTCCTGGATTTCCTCAAGGAATCGGGGTGGTTCATGGAGTAATATGGTAGTTTTTCCATGTCTTCAGGGCACAATGGGCCAACGGGGCCTAAGTGAAGTGGAAGCCGTGCGGCTTAGCACCCTTCAACCTACCTACCTAGTGATCAAAAAATGTAACGAGTTGTGGAATTTAGCTGGCCGTCCAAAATCAGCTGAAATTATAAAAAATATACTTGGGCATACATTATCTCGACCAGGAGCAACACGGTGGAATAGCCTTTATGAAACAAATTTCAAAAATAAAAAACAAAAATTTGCAATTGAGCCGAGCTCTAGGAATCAAGAATCCAATCAAAGACGGCGAATTTGATTATTTAGAGGAACACACAGAATGTGCGGCTCCCATAGCAGGTGCACTGGATATATTGCAAGGTGATGATACATTTTATGGCATTGTTTTACCTTGTCTATTGGCAATACGAAAACTGTCTGTAATCTTTTGAATTTCTGATCGCTATTCAATAAAAACAATAAAAACAGATTTTCACTTGCAATCGTTTAATTTTATTTGTCTATCTTTGAAAACTCACCATATAGAAGAGTTCGGGTAATTACAACGATTAATTTCGCAGATACAAATGACTTATGTCCACTAAGTTATTTAAAGTTGTTAACAAATTCAATCATAAATAAAGTAATCATGATTTTTTTTACTAAAAATCAAGCTAACCAATCATTAGTCAACACGAACTGACTAAACTAAATAATCATAAGTCATCAATCATGATTTGTGTATTCAATCATTAGTCATCAATCATTAGTCAGACTAAATTTTGCCCAACACTGATGCGGTATATACGATGAGTCACACACAAAAGCAGCTGCTGAAAAATCATATCGCTCTAAAATCGTCGCAGCTGTTTTCACACTTCTGATGACTCTATGTCTTATAGAGCGGTTTTCTTATCTTCAATTTACCTCAAACTACAATCGAAATTCTACGCTCTAACAAATTACGGCACCCTTAAAAACAACAGCAATATTGATAAATTTTTGAGAATAAAATTCAAATTAATTTAACTCTTGATTTGTTTCATTCAATCAGCTTCCTGCACTATCAACCTAACATTACGTCGAACAGTTACCAGTGATCAATTATTTTTCTTTTTCATTTATTCTGCTTAGTCACACAGGTATCAAGCGAATCAATACATTTATTCACACATTTATTTCCGTCCACTGTCTGAAAAATGATAAAAACACGGAAAATCACGTGTCTCAATCAAATACAGTCAAACCAATAATTTCCATTGCCAACGGCATCCGGCGACTTGATCTTGTTGACCTCATTTTATATTCCCTTTTGAACTAATTCGCACGCTTGATCAAAGCTCCATTACAGCCATCACCATCGGACGACGCAAGATAACCCATCATCTAGATGAGATATTCAAGCCAATTGCATTGCGTCTATCTGATTATTATCTTGCTGATTTCAACTTCTATTACCTTGACGCTTGATCAAGGCTTCATCATTTTACATGTACACAGGCATACGGCAAGTATACGTTGTAAGCGTACTGCATTTCACGAATAACTTCCCATCAAATATGTCTTTTCCTTTCATTGATCTTCGCAACAAAGCATGAATAACAATTCAGACCGATCCCAGCCATCGCGAGCATACGATAGCGTTGCATTGCCTCTATCTGGTTATTATCTTGCTGACCTCAACTTCTATTACCTTGACGCTTGATCAAGGCTCCATCATCTTACATGTGCACAGGCATACGGCAAGTATACGCTGTAAGCGTACATATTCAGATTACCGCGCAATCAATCAATGAGAACAAGCAAAGTCACAACGTGCTAGCCATGTAAAAAATTTCGGTTACCCACTCTAACACCACAAGTCAGATCATGTTCCTGCCTCGTCCCACCATTGCAGATAGCTCACGACGATCCGTAGATACCTTGGAAAAGCACGAGCCAAATCATAATCAACATTTACATGACTAAGCGAGATGCACACAGGTTCGGTTTCCGAGCTTGGAGACGATCGTGCAAATGTCCACTGTTTTCCCATGCATCGATACCCAACAACACAGGACCGACTTGTAACACATAATGCGCGAGTTAAATTTATCCAAAATTCCGCCAAGTGCGACAGCACGAGAAGATCTCGCTACTATGCATTCCGATACTTGGAGAATCGAACTTTCAAGCCAAATGTCTGACCCTCAGGTGAGATAAGCGTATAAGCATAGAAATTCACATGCAAGATCTAGCCCATTCACACCCATTGGTGGCAGAAAAAGAACAAAATTCTTTCTTTGGAATGTCCGTACTTTGTATCATGTTTATACAGTGGGCGTGACTTATTTTTGACCATACTTCCGTATTGCTGTTCTTTCCGCACACCTGTATAAAAAGATGGGAAACCATGGTCCTTACTGCTATGTGAAATTTCGCCAAAAAAGTGAGGCTTTTGTATTATTATAATAGTCTAATAGTACAAATGTTAAAGCTTTTAACTAATTTTGAAATTTTAAAAATATCGAACACAAACTTCATTTTTACACCTTGCTTTTGAAAAAATTTAGCATCAAATGTTTTTTGACCTATACGCTTCTGCATGCAATGCAAAAACTATGAAGGTTGATATCTAATTTTCAAATGTTGATAGATTTTTTTAGAGCTTTAGGCACGACCGACATGAATGATAAAAAATGTGATCTAAGTGCGACCCTTGAGGCCCACACGACTAACTTCCCAGCAGTGGCGGTTGCTTCATAGGAGCACATGAGCACGTGAACCCCGTGTATTTATGAACCTATAAATTATTCCACAACTTTCTAATTATCCTTTTAAATATTTACGTAATACAAAAAATAGCACTTGCCTTATGTTCTCTACAAATTTATTGAAACCCATTAGCAGATAGAAAAAATGTTCACCAAACCCTATAACGGCATCTAGCGATCATAAGCGCACGTGCGATTGAAAGTTTCTTCTTCCGATTCTAAAACGGCTAAGAACAATGATGTTTAGCATAGAAACTGATTTGCTGCCATAGGAGCACACTTCAACTGTGCTCCTATCAGCGAGTTACGAACGAATTCACTTTTATCAGTCGTTTGTCTAGCTGTGGTGTGGTCTGCAGATAATTTTTAGTGTGTGAGCTTTCTTTTTGTTTTTCAGCATCAAATAAAAATTTCAAGTGTAAGCGAATACCATGGTAAGGTTTCATTTATTTAGCCTCATTTAAATTCTAGCAATTTGATCACCATGGTAACAGTTTCCAAACTTAAAAAAATGCAATTTTCGAGCCTTGCATTAGAAGAAAAAATAGCAATTAAACTTGAAGGAAGACCAATGCCTGATTTAGTGCTAATACAAATCACGAAATCAAAAGCGAGGGAACTTAAACGAGAATTTAAGCGGGACACATATTGCAAAAATGCTTGGATTTGTGGATGCGACGAAGCGAATCGTTTATTTTGCTTTCCTTGCCTATTATTTTCAGGAAAAAAAGGAGATTCGAGCTGGATTGATTATGGTGTATCTGATCTTTCACACTTAACTCAAAAAATTAAAAAACATGAAGGATCGCAGCTTCATTTAAATTCTGTTTTAGAGTTTAGCCTCTTGGGGAAGGTTGATATTCGACAACAGCTGGACAATTCATATCGTTTGAATATCAAAAAGCACAACGAGCAAGTGACAAAAAATCGATATATATTGTCAAAAATTATTGATTGTGTTGCATTTTGCGGTGCTTTTGAGTTAGCACTTCGAGGCCACGATGAGACTTCTGAGTCGTCGAATCCTGGCGTTTTCAAGGGTCTTATTAATTTTTCTGCAGAGCTTGATGCATCATTAAAAGATCATCTAGCTCAATCAACGATTTTCAAAGGCAATTCCAAAGAAATCCAAAATGATTTACTGGATTGCATGAATACCGTCTGTCAGGAACATTTCAAAAAAGAAGTTGGTGACTCAAGCTTTGTTTCAGTTATTGCGGATGAAACGACCGATATTTCGTGCACATTTCAGCTTGTGGTTGTTTTCCGTTATTTGCTGACAGATGGGCAGCCTGTTGAAAGATTTTGGTAGTTTCTTGAACCATTGGGGCATGATGCGATAGCAATCTCTGAGTGTATTCGAAATGTCCTAGAGGTGGTTGTAGATAAGCGAGAAAAATTGATATCTTAGAGCTACGACGGCGCTAGTGTCATGAGTGGGCAGCACAAAGGAGTGCAGAAAATTATACAGGAGCACTATAAATATGCCTATTACATTCACTGCTATGCTCATCAGCTAAATTTGGTTATTGCACAGTGTTCCTCTATAAATCAGCAAGCTTGAATTTTTTTCGCAAACGTAGCGGAAATTGCTAACTTCTTTAGCAACTCTCCACAGAGGGTTGCTATTCTAGATGAAGTTGTTGGAAAGAGAATTCCTCATTCATCAGCCACACAATGGAATTTCAGAAGTCGCGCTGAAAACACTGTGTTTGAAAATAGAGAGAAATTGATAGAATGTATGGAAAAAATTGAGTCGTCAGCGAAGCAGTCGGCATCTATCAATCAGGCGGGAGCTGCACGAAGAATGCTGGGCGATCCAGTTTTCATTTTTTGGCTTTCTGTTTTCCATAAAATTATGCCGCATGTTGATATTATGTATGCGCAGTTACAACAACGGAATACTGATGCAAGCAAGGTGAAAACCCAAATAGATTTATTTTTGAGGTCGATTCAGAAGGAAAGGGGAAACATAGAAAAAACACAATTAGAGGCCTAAGCTGAGCCACAGCAGTCAGTGTCTACAAAAAGGAACAAAGACAATATTTACTTGAATCGAACAATTGCTGCAAAGGAAGTATGTGATGTCATCATACATCAAATCAAGTCGAGATTCTCATTTACTTCGCATTATGCGTTTGTTGCTTTGTTTGATGCTGATCGGTTTTAACGAATTCGAAGTAACATTTCCAGCTCAGCTGCTGCGTCAAACAGTCGAGTCCTACTCGTTTTTGGAAAAGGAGCGTTTGAAAACGGAATTGGAGGTGATTTATAAGCGACACGATTTTCGAAACATTAGTGGAACAACTAGCCTTTTGCAATTTATTATTGATAGTTTGACCTCCACTTTTGTTGGAACTTGTAAATTATTAAAAATAATTTCGACCATACCAATGACAACGGCGGAAGCTGAGCGTTGTTTCTCTTCCTTGAAACGAATTAAAACGTTTTTGAGGAGCACAATGAGCGGAAACAGATTGAGCGGTTTGGCCATGCTTTCAATTGAGAAAGACATGGTCTTTAAAATTCCTGATTTTAATTGCAAAGTTATTGAGCTTTTCGCATCGAAAAAAATAGGAGAATGGAATTTTTTTACAAGTCTTGTATCTAAGCGAACAAGTTTTTATATTTTTTATGTTTTGAAAATAATTATCTAATATATGTTTAAGCTTAAGTATGTTATCGAGGAAGACTGAATTTTATGTTTCTCATATGTATACATATGCATATGGTTTTTTCACCATTATGAAAATTGCGCTTATTTCAAATAAATATAGAATAGTTTTAGGAATGTTTTGTTTTACTGTTCTGTTTCTTTATTTTGATGTGAACCCCTAGTCGCCAAGCTCACGAGCCGCCACTGCTTCCCAGTGGGGTGAATAAAAAGCTATAATTTGTTTTTATTATTAATTACTATTATTAATAATTACTATTATTAAACATTATTATTCTAAGTTAATATAATTACTTTGATTATTTTTATCAATTTTTTATCTATCCATAAAAGCTTTGGTAGAGGAAGACGTCTCCACCACTTCACCCTCTCACCAAAGCCTCAGCAACCTCGTCCTCGTCATCCTTCTTGTCCTCCACACATACGCACATACGTACATACACACACACAGACATCTCTCTAAAAACGATGAATTTGGATTCTAGAGACCTTAAAACGTGGAGATATGTGAAAATTTGGGATTCGCAAAATCGACCCCATTACAATAACTTCCCATAGGGAACTGGGAAGTTAATAAATCTCTTGACTTATTGAAATCAGTTATTAAGTTTTAATGATTTAGTTTTGAATTGTTCTGCACATTTAGATGCTTGTGAATTATTGTACATTACCACATAAAACATACAAAAAAGGAGAGTTACCAAGTTCTGGCATTAATCAATAGAAACATTACAAAAAACAAGATGAAAACCAAAAAAAGGAATTAACATGTGTTTACTATCTTTTGAAGAATGAACAGACAAAGAGACCAATCTTAAAAGTTTATATGTAAAATTTGATCACACTAATTGTTCACAGAAGAAACCGCTTTTTTGCAAACGCACTCAACTCCGATCAACAAAAGCTGCCTCGTTACGAACTGAACGAGCTCGTGTTGGAAGAACATTGTTTCATATAGTATACGTGGATATGAATCTGTCCATCGTTTTGCGTATAAGCTGTTCATATGGACCATTATGAGCATTATCAATTGGACACAATGCTCCAAGAGTTTGGCGCACAGCATGCGAATTTTAAATATAAATTTCTTCTATTTTAAGACGTTGTTGATTTTATGTAACGACAATCACTACGACTTTGATTGTGTTCCCTGGTAGACCATTCGGACACAACAAAAAATCGCTGAGCAGAACTCATTCCACGAGAAAACAAAACGGGTCATACAAAATGCATTTCACTTAAACGATCTTTTGTTTGGCACTCAGCAGATTCAATTCTCCCAGGATTTAATAAGTAAAACTTCAGACTTCGTTTTGATACGAAAACAGATTTGTTTTACTACAAAATAAAGTCCAAAATGGAAGTAGACTCCACATAACAGTAACTCTTGAGCATAACCTTAATTTATAACGTTTCCAAACATCTCGAAAAGGGACGAAGAGCCTAATTTGATGCAAAAAGTAAATTTGACAAAGCTACAACCACTTTAGAAAAGCTAAAAATAAACGCTTATTCACAGGTAAATAGAAATTTTAATATCTTATTATTGGCTGAATTTATCGGTTTTAGCTATGCTCCAGGTGATGGTAGCACAGCATTCATATACAGGTACGCACTCATTAAACAAGATTACATTGTTCGTCTGATTGTGCCCTTAATCTCAAAAATGAAACTTGAAATGTCTTACTGAACTTTACATTGATTTCAACGCTGCTTTGGAAATAATCCTCTTACTTTTAAAAACAGCAAAGATTTCGTATCGGCTGTTAGTTGCTTTTGAAGACAAATAGACATTGTCAATAAGTACGTCAAACAAAAATTGCGCAAAATCCGAAGGCTATCTCAGCCAGCGATTTATAAATACAAGTCAACAAGACTTTCATCTCGACGTTCAGTCCCATGGACGAGGCAACGAACTCTTTTGTCGTGCAGAATAATTTGGGTTTACCTTTACTTAGCTAGAGGTGCGATGGCTACTGACAGGCCAGCTCAGTTCGGCGCGTAATGTCGTGGACGCGTTCTCTAGCATATGCCCTGAATCCTATTTTAAAAGTTTCAGCCATCTTTTAGCCTGATTATTAATTCCGACAAAAAAACAACAAAAAGCAAATAAGGCTACCCCTTCTACGTTAATCAACTCAAAAGTTCTTGTGCGCATTCTTTACTTAGTCGAAGCTAAAATCCCCGAAACAACGCGTAAAAAATTTTAAAAAACGATAAACTACCGCGCGCAAACCTCTCGGGTGGCCGTACTACTCTCGAAAAAGAAACAATCTCCAGGGGAACTCGCCAGGTGCAAATGTCACTGAATGGGCCCGCCCGAACATTGCCTAGCGCACTGGTTTTTCCGCGCTAGCTTCACCATACCTCTCTCAGGCGGGCTGAATTCCACATCCTGAAAAACAACAAAGAGGAAGAACCTTTGAGGAAACTCTCAAGGATGATGTTTATTTTTACTACTTATTTTTTTCACTTGAAAATATCGGAACAAAAAGAATAGTGTTAACTTCTTATATTCTAAAAATAGTTTTACTAAATCTGGTAGACTAAAGGAACAATAAAAGCAAATATATATGGCATAGGCATTAAAAAAGGTGTCGATAAAATTGATATTATGTATTTTTCCTGGAGACAATTAGAAAAATTAACTACCAAGTAATCTATCATTAGTTGTTTACATAGCGCATAATAAATAATCTTTTCAGGACAATCATTCATGTAAGTTATGTATACTCCATCTAGTGACCAAACAAAAAAAGCGCTGCAAAATGCAAGCCGAATCCCCATCGCGCAACGGTTTCCGAATTCATGTAGAATTCGCAAACCAGACGCGCAGTCAGACAATTATTTCCTTAAAATGTGAAAAATTCATACCTAGTAAACCGGTCAGTCGAATTCTAGAAGTCGAAAAAGAAAGCTATCAGTAAAGTTGCAGCAGATAATTTAGTTTTGAAACAGTTTTAATAAATTAATCTTTGTAACTTGTCGCAGAGAATATTTTTTAATAAAATTATAATTTTTGGAATAACGTGAAACTCGTTTTATAATTGGCGCAGTCGGTAAACAACGGTATAATTTGCGAAATTGAGAAAGTTGTTCTTGGAAAAGAACACACCTAATTAAATTAAAAACGTTCTCCCTCGGTAAACGATCGCGATATCCGAAGAGGAAATCGTTTAATTAATTGGAAATAAACTTGAAAAACGGGTAAACCTATAGGTTCTTTTTAAATGCGTGGATGAGGCTGCCCATAAGCCCAAGTATAAAAGAAAAAGTAAATGTTTACTAGAAGAGAGCAGCGAAGAGAAAAGTTTTTGGGAAACAGAAACGTACAGAACGACATGGAGATTCTGGAGCTGCAGAACCAACGACAAAGGAGAGAGGAGTAGATAGAGCAGCCAACGGAAGCTCTACAACAGCTGACTACACATAACGAGAGACTCGCAAGAGATAATATATTGAAGGAGATCCGGCATATGGGCGTATTCACGGGAAAAGGAGAAACCACAATAAACTCTCTTATTGCAACGACAGAACATTATCTGGTGGAATCACCGACCTCAAAAGGACAGCTACGAGGCGTTCATATAAGCCGATTCCCATCGGCTTCCCTTTCCAGATATGTTCCAAAAACGTCTACCACTTCAGTTTTATAAGTGAATGAAGTGTTTATTTACTTGCATGCATCACTGTGAACATGCACAATCGTTCCACTTGATCTCAGTGTTTATTCCATCATACTCCATTCTCTTCATTCTACACATCCTCATAGTTCCATAATAGCCAGCCTCAATAGGATATGAAAACAAATCAAAAAGCCGGTAGCGTTCCCGGCTTGCGAATCAGCTGTGAAAATTGATGCTAGAAAATCATCGAAAACTCCCAATTAGAAATACATACTGTTGCAATAGTCTATATGGCTATACCTTGATTGTTGTAGCAGGAAATTCACGTAAGCTCTACTAGTAAGCTACAGAACGTGAAAAGAGTTTGTTATTTGATTGTTTTTTGTGAAATTGTGGAAGTGGTAAAGTGTTATTTTCAACTAATTGCAGATTTTCTTGTGGATAGTTTTTTAAAATTTTAATATGTCTTTAAATGTAGATTGCTGCCTTACAGATTTTTTCACGACAGAAGAAGCACCATTTTTTAAATTAAATTTTGATCAGAAACGGACGAGGCGAGCGAAACCTGAGCTCAAAATTATTTATAAGCGATAAGATTGGTTTTCGAAGCATTTTCATTGCTCTCTTTATGAAAAGTATCCATGGCTTACAGGAAGCTGTAAACAAAAAATGATGCTTTGTTTTCCATGTCTTTTGTTCTCCAATGCTGACAGTGCATGGAGTAAAAGTTGGTTTACCGACATTAATAACCTTGTCAATTGTTCGAAGAAGCATATTCAAACAGGAAAGCATATAATGAGTTACTTGGCTTTGAATGATTTTGGTAAATCAAGAATTAACATGTCGCTAGAAAGCACTTATGAAGCGCATAATCGAAACAACGATACACATAACATAAAAATATAAATATTTCATAACTGATCGTAATTTAAAATGTATGCAATAGAAAGAATGATTACGGTAGTATTTCTCTATATGCTAATAATATACTGCTTTGTCTGTTAAGGGTCCATGTCTCTCAACTAATAAGCGGCTTACCCACAGTAATTTTTCACTCCTCGCCACTGCGAGGTACATCTTGTAAGTTGATCTTTCCACATCATTTTACACAATAACGAACCCACATGATTTTTGGTAATTTCTCTTAGTGACGCTTCATTAAAAAAATCCTACCGATCGATTCATCTTAGCAAAAAAGTTCATACACTTTACTTTTATACACTTTTCATTTACACTTTTTCATTTCCCGTATACCGAAAGTACAATAGTCTCGATCAGCTCTACTCACTACTTATCCCATTCTCAATTTCCCCTTGTTTGTTATTACGTCACACTCGCTCAACACATGCACATAGGCTCAACTTATTTTGACGCTTTCGAGCGAATAGACGCTTCAATTATTGAATTATTCCGAATAGTGGTGTGCAAAAAGTTATGATTCGTTATTTTGTATTCGTTACTTAAAATGAATGAAAGTATCGAATACTCATTTCAAAATTTATTCGACACTCACGTGTAAAAAGTAATCATTAAGTATTTTGTATTGGTTACTTGAAAAGAGTAGAAATTTTGAATGCTCATTTTGAAATGTATTCGATATTGCTACTCACTCAATTTATCAGTCACACACGATTATTGACTAATTGGAATCGAATTCGAATCCGCGCACTAAAGTTCCATATTCTTGTTCTCACTCACAGCATTCAGTTATGATAACATGATGATGATATGACAGGGATTCAGACGTTTTAGCGGGGTTTTTGGGAATGGATAGTTCCTTACTGACGGTCAAGTCGAGAATTGTTTTGCAAACAGTTTCATTTCGCTTTTTTTCGACATTAGTAGTTTGTCAATTCATCCATGTGATTGTATGATTAAGTAGATTAAGTAATCAAACACGAGTTCGCATTTTGCAACTAAGTACTAGCTATCAAATACATAAGTCAAAGTAATCAGTAATCATTCGTTACACAAAAGTAATCAAATTGCAAATCTCTAATTCTTATACATTTTTTGGAATTTTTTGTGATTGTTTTTATATCTGCTTCTTCATATTAATATTCATCCTAGCTTAACAAGCTGTTATTACATCGCTCCTGCAGTCGCACTAACACACAATTTTGATGCTCACTTCTCGGTGTCATGTTCAATCACGATCATTCAAACGTGCCTTCTTAACAGCTTTCTATTCCCAAAAAATATAATTAAACATTCAAAAAGTTACAGACGTCCTAATTCATGCCTCCTGTAGCACCACACATTGTGCAGTTTCTGCTCATTACATGCCTCACAACCAAACGCATGACAATGCCCACCACTGGTCATCATTTACACTAAACTCTGTCTTCAATTTGCTCGTCTATTTATTTCAATAGAAACTTAATTATTTCATCAATAAATATCATTCCGGTTTCTTTACCCATAAAAGAATGAAGTGAACAAATATTTACACTCGTGACTGTTACTTATCAACTGTCATTAGTGTCTTTTCACTACTTATTCCATTCTCAATTTCCCGTCGTTCTTTATTACGGCACACTCAGTCAACACATGGACGTACCTCAAAATATTTTTACGCTTATACCTACGGTGTCGGGCGGATATCAACAGATATAAACATTACACTCCAATACTAACCCACAAGCGCCGTGTCAAGTTTCCTAGTTCACTCTCAGAGCGCGCAAGCTCATCAATAGTGTTTATACGCACCTCAAACGCTTGTAGAAGAATACGTTTCATAGGCAATGTTGACATTGGATGTTCAATGCTTAAATAAACATTGTACATTTTTTTGTAATGGAAATTAGCAAGTAAGTTTTTTCTGAATAGATTGAAAGTAGATTGTAAATATAGAATGTAAGCAATTTTAGGCTACGAAAATTTATATAAATGTAACGTAATGTAAGAAACAAATCGAATTCAATATAGAGCACTTATCGCCTTCACATGTAGGCTACTGTCTTTCAATTAAAGAAATTTCGTCTTTTCAGTGCCTAACTATTTGCGCTACTAGTCGCTAAGCAATTACTGGTAAGTACTCTCCATATTCCCTTGCTCACAAAAATTATTGATAAAACATAACATGACAATCGTTCCTGCCTAATGTAACAATTTTGAGCTTAACATTGGTCAACTTAACACTACAACTAGTGTCCGACCGAAACAGGACTTTCTACCGAAACCAAATTTTCGATATTTTTGAGACATGTTAAAGATCTATTGTTTCTTAAGTTTCGCTTGTTTTTTCCACTTGTACAGACAGGTAACATGTATTAAATGAAACAAAAACCAATAATTGAAGTGTATGAAAAAATAATTTATTTTTTCGATATTAATGCTTTAAAACAAACAAAAATTATAAAAATTAACATCTATGTTATCTACTTCTTGGAACAATAATTTGTCAATATCAACACTTACATTATAACGGAAAAAAACATTCTTAAGACTAAATTTAACATTTATTGAGATATGATTACCTAAAAATTACCTAATTAATAACTAGTAATAAGTTACCAGTCTCAACAAAGAAAGGAAAGAACGGCCGTTCCGTTCTTATGATTTAATCAATCTCAACAAAGTTACTAAAGTTAGTTTGAACGAGATAATTCTCTTTTTATCAACTTTTTAAGAACTGAAATCAAGTACTTAATAGTACTTGATTTCAGTTCTTAAAAAGTTGATAAAAAACGAAATATTGTTATAAGATTACTAATTAACTTTAGTATTTGTAATTAAAAGTTTAATATTGTACGCTAACAGCAGTTTTTCTACATTTTCTCCAAGCAGGTTGCTCCGGCGATCTGCGTATATTTGTCCAGCGACACTAAAAAGCTGCTCGCTTGGAACACATGTGGGCGGAGAAAAATGATACTTTAAGACTGGACTGATGTTCCAAAAACAATATATGTCGGCATTACGTTGCAATAATGGCTCCGCTAGGTACGACTGAATTTTTTCTTTCAAAACAATTTTTGATCCTCTGATTAACTTATCTTCATATTATTATTAGTATTATCACCATCGTAAGCATCTCAAAGAGATCCTTTACTTGCTGTATGTTGAAAGCGGGAAATATCAGTTCTGTAGAATCTGAGGAACATTTTCTCCGCTGCTTGACGGTACAGGGTCGTCGTTATGTTCCGCAAAAAAGATATTATTTCTATCATTGCACCATCCACTTCATCGGAATTGAGATATTTCGATTTAAATCTTCGGTCCAGTAATTTTGCAGCCATCAATGTGTCCTTTTATAAAAGAGAATTTGGTGTTCAAAGACTCGTACAGCGAGTTTTTCATATTTCTCGGTCGAACTTGCAGTTTGCGGGGTAATAATAATATTATAGGTATTAATATTGAGATGCATGTGGCAAATTATTTGACACCTACGCCACAAAGGACCTGCGTGGTGGCTTTCGAGATGCTCGCAATTCTGCTTGTATTGTAAGATCTCACTGCGTGGCAGAGTTCTTTATTCAGTATAAGATTCAATTAGCCATCACGGATTGCCAACTCCTAATCAACGACGGGCAATCAGGGATGTTTCGTGACCTGTATGGTGGAGACGACATTCCAACAGCGAACGATATGCTAATTGCTTGGATACGTGGCAATCATCTACACTGCTACTGCACCAAAGTTTTGAATGAGGTGACTGATCTTAATGGATAACGCGAGGAAACTTTCTTCTGCTTTGAATTGTATTTTTTTAAGTTCTTTAAGAAATCTATTCAATTTCTATTATTACTATCATTTTTATATTCATTATTAGATTTTTCTTTTCCTTTGATTTGTTACTTTCTTAGTTCCTTAACAAGTTTATTTATTACTATTATATTACTATTATAATTTATTTATTTATATATATATATATATTATTATTACTATTATAATTTATCTTTCAAAAAAACCTGAATAATAAAGTCAAACGAATCCCCTCGTTTTAATTATTATTATTTGAATTATACACTGTGACAAAAAAGTATCCGGAAATTTGAAATAAAACGCAAAAATATTAAACTTCTTCAATATTTATTGAATCTCCTTCAAAATGTGCTCCATTTGAAGCTATACACATGTGTCAACATTTTCTCCAATCATGGAAACATTTTTTATAGCCGCTTTAAGGGATGGCCTTCAGCTCCTTCTGCGAATTTTCTTGGATGAGTTTTATGGAGTCATAGCGGGTTCCCCGAAGCGGCAATTTGAGTTTGGGAAACAGGAAAAAGTCACACGGAGCCAAATCACGTGAATAAGGTGGCTGGTCGATGGTATTTATCGCATTTGCTCGATCTAGCATGTCTTAAGCGGCCTGCTGCCGATACTGTTTTTGGAGAAAATTCTGCTCAATCGGAATGAGCTGAGAACAACGCGCCGCATGCAATGTTGAGATCACGTGCTATTTCTCTAACACTAGCATGATGATTTTTGAGCAGGATTTCTTTAATTTTTTTGACGTTTTCGTCAGTTGAAGAGGTCGATGACCGTCCAGAACGAGACAAGTCTTCGACGATCTCCGAACCGTCTTTAAAGGATTTGTATCACTCGTAAGCCTGAGTTTTCGATAAAACAGACTCACCGTAAGCTTTCTCCAGCATTCGCATCGTTTCGGCACACGAAATTTGGATCAAAACACAAAATTTGAGATAAACTCTTTGTTCAATTTTTGTAAAATTCGCCGAGCACTACTGAGGCGGACTGATTCAAAAAGCTGCTGTAAAAAAACTGGTTGACAAATCGCTCTCATTTTTGGGATAGTAATTAGGGACAGTCTTATCAACATACAGAAACTTAAATTACTTAAAAATACTCAACGCGGGCATTTTAAATGAGAATTTCCGGATACTTATTTGTCAGAGTGTATATGCGCTAAAGGGAGTCTTGCGAGTGTCCCTGGGGTTCTTCCTTCCTTTCAGTGAAAATTTCAGTGGGTAAGGGATTACCCCAATGAAGTGAGCACTAGTGAGCCTAGGGCGCTCAAAAAATGCAAATACGCAAGCGGACCAGGCAGGACAGCTGCGCCCGACGAGCTCTGCTGCAGCTTGTATTCCTTTCGGGAGTGGCACGACCGCCCAAGAGATAGTTCGCTGGCGCGGTTTTTTTTATCGTTCGATAATATCGGGACTTAGTCCGCATTCTTTCATTTTGGTAAAGCCGTTTGATGTTTGTACTCGTGGGTAGAACTTGATCGCGATCCGATTTCCTGTCTTTGAATCCAAAGTCAAATTTTAAATAATTAAATAATACCGAATAGTTGACTATAAATAAAATTCAACTCGCATGACAACTTATTAGGAAGAGTGATTTCCTAATTAGGATACAGTTAGTTATTGTTTTTCAGTAACTAGTTCAAATCTAAGTACCACAAATATCCATTCAGGCTTCATAGAGACTTTATTGCAAATAAATATAAATAAAATTGTATGACAAAAACCAATTGCTACAAAAGTTTTTGCTTACAACAAGAAAACTTTTATATCTTCACTTTTACCATTCAATTAATCAAATCATACTGAAATCACGATTAGATGCAAAATATCGCTCATGTATAAATACTGATTACAAAATATTATTACGTAAAAATCCAAACAACAAGACAGTTAGATGGGTGAACGAATATATGACCCATTTTTTAAAAAAATATTTTTTCAATCAAATTTCCCATATATATGCCAATGGTGTCTTCGGAAACACTTTCAACATTTTCGTTGATTGAATGTTACTTGAATGTATGTTTAAAAATAACAAGCTACAACTTTTATTAAATTTTAAATTGTTTCTACCTCCCACACCTTTGTATTGCAATCTTGTCCTGTAGAAATTATGGTATTATTATCAAGCCAGATCAAACGGGTAATTTGGGACTGAGGATGAGCATCTACAACAGGATCTTTAATTATTTGTAAAAACTTATGACAAATTTGACATTAATACTCACTTTTTATAATCGTGTGTTTTGCTGGACTAGTGACGGACCAAATAATAATTGTTGTATCCAGTGATCCACTAGCTACTAAAAGTGAATTCGGTGACCAGGCCACACAGTTGACCCGAGCGTTATGAAATCCCCACTCTTTATTATGTGCTGGCTGTAAAAAATTCAATAATTTACTTGCTGGTAACCGATCTCTCACTTACATTACAATTCTAAAATCTTTGTCACTTCACTACCATGAATATAGCATTATTTGTGTGCAAAAATATTAAAGTGATTACAGTATATCAATGATTTGAGCAAGAAAATTATTTAAGAGATATATCTGCCTTGGAAACTGAATTGTACGATGACGGCTTCAACTCAATTCTAGGCCAATCGTTCCAGTAGATCCACATTTTCTATTGTTGACAATTTTTTTCAAACTGGAAAAGGATAAGGAATTATTTACTCTTACTCGTGCTTGTTGTTTGAACCGATTTATTCAAGTCAGTTTGTTTAAAACGTAAGAATTCTCGCGATGTTATATTCTATTTGCTAACACGGTTGAGTTTACAATCTATGCGTGTATATTATTCGTATATTTGCTTATTTTTTCCAGTATTGTGCCTTCGTTCGTATCGTGCTAAATAATTACATAAATATAACGTGGTGCACCCAAAATTGCCCTAATAATTTGCGTATGCATACACACTAATACGGCAAAATAAAAGACCTCAGTGTTGACTGAAAACTTTACTACCTTGAATATATGTATATTTTATCCTTTACGTTGTCGGTTTAGATATAAAAAAAAATGGCCAAGAAAGTTGAAAATATATGGTTTGTTTATAGTAAATGAAACATCGAGATTCTTTAAATAGTACGTCTTCATATTTGCCTAACTGCATCCAAGTGGCATTCGCAACCATGAATATTAAGCTCAGTTTTTTGATAAATCAATATAAATATTATCAATTAATTAAATTGGTAATTAATTGGTGAAGACATATTTTCCGCTTATAGAAGTTCGTTTTAAAAAAAAAATACGAATTACCTTAGGACAAAGAAATGAACGTGTAGGGATCTTGTTTTATTCTGCTCCATCCTATTTAAAGGACAGTCTTATTAATTATCCGTTAAAAGCATACTTCTCTTGAACAGTGTTTGGTTGCGTAGCGAATCAGCGCTTTAGCAAATCTTAGTTGAACACTGATTCTGATCGCTATTACGTCCATTACAAAAATCTTCACATGCGAAGCATACAAGTATATACACTGTTCCGATGTGACCTTTCGAAGTTCACTAAGTGTCAAATCAATCTGTTCTTACCTTCAAAAAGGTTCAAAATACATGAACTCATTCATATATATTACATAAACATTGCCGTCCACGCGAGCCCTATCACACGCTGGATGAACCGTATGGCTATATTTCTTTATTTAAATAACGGCTGAATAGGTAAAATGAATAGAGAAAAATAAAGAGACTCAATTATTTTCATTCATTCAAATCAAAGCAAAACAACTAATAATGAAATGTTTCAATGCTTATTATTAATACTTTAAACATAATACTGAAAATATCGCTGAAACCAATATAAGGGTAATCAAACATATAGTCCAGTAAAATGGTCCGGATTTTGACGTCAACCGTGCATTTTGAGCTGACGGGCAGATTTTTATTGCAATGTGTGGCCAATTGAATAATTAGCTCAAGTTCAAGCTTCCTTGGTCGCAGCTACAATCTGCTTGGGTTCATGTGGAAAGGAAGAAAAAGCGGCTTCCCACAAAAAAGCTGCGTAAGGCAAATTTGTGTAAAATTGTATTTGTAACCACTTGTGTACACAACAGTTTTACGTAGTGTCAATAATAAAAGAGCTGCACGCCAAAATAACACCCAAAAAGAGGGACCATCTTTCTAGCGCCACAACTTCTTTATTTTCATGTTTACCGCAAAACACGTTGAAATCTTTTTTAAGACAATTTTGTCACAAGTCGTTTGCGGTATTGATTGTTTTAATCACTGTAAATTTACGGGAGTTATTGCATCCCAAAGGGGTAAAGTAATAAAAAACTATGAAGTTGTATTTGATGAGAACTTACAATATCAGACTTCGAAAAGCAATGATTGGCAGAAGTTTCCATTAGATAGAAGAGACTTTTTTAGAAACCACGTCATTAGAGTAAGTGAAATTAGGTGATATTATTTTTATCAACCGTTTTCCATTATAAATAAGACACTGATAAAATATACCGAATTTTTTGATTATTTTAGAGCGAAGAGTTATGATGAATCATGTTTGTGAAAATGATTCGAAATGGAATCCATTATTCGTATTTTCCCGAAAAGGTTTGCATTATGAAATGTGGCAATTTTAAATGATCATTTGCCGTCATGTTCGCATATGAAAAGGCGTTCGCTCTCTTCGATCTCAAAGATTCGATGGAATCACATAAATGTAAATACGCGTCGATCGACACCTTAACGATGCAAATGGTATGTTTGATTCGCGAAATATAACGCATCACAGAAATGACCTTATAGGGATCAACACAAAATAAACACCCCACCGAAGTTTCCCAAAAACAAATCACCTCTTTACACTGCAAAGACGCTTCGATTGACACCTTGACACGAAGTAGATACGACTTTGTTTACGTAAATTATACTCGTAGCAAAACGACCGTACGTACGTACATACACACAATTATACATACTTCTTTCTAAAAAAAAACACTTCAAATATACTCTAAAGACCTCAAAACGTAGAGATGTGTTAAAATTTTCAATTCCGATTTTCGAGGAGATTACAAGAACTCCACATATACTGGGAAATTGAAAATATATGTTGCCATTGCAATTTGGTGTGAATTTAAAAAATGGGAAATGAAAAAAAATATTTCAGGCGCATATACAGTGAAACATCCACTCGCGGACACCTCCATAACCGGACAAATTTTTTCTACCCACGCTTTAGGGCTCAATGTGTTCGATACCTCTTACAAGCGGACACCTCTCATAACCGGGCAAAAAGACTGGCACTATGAGTGTCCGGTTATGAGAGGTTTCACTGTGTGTATATATATATATATATAAATATATATATATATATATATATATATATATATATATATATATAGTGAAACCTCTCATATATATATATATATATAATATATAAATTTATATATACATACAATATATATATTTATATATATTCATATATACAGTAGAACCTTGATTATCCGGGGTTCAATTATCCGCGGTTCGATTATCCGGGTCTTCGATTAACCGGGTTTTTTTTTCTTTAATTTTCCAGTGTAGTTTGAATAATCTAATAAAATTTAAATATACCTGAACGGTGAAGGAATAAATAATCATACATATGAGAAATGAATCATTTCTGAAAAGTAACTATGTATGAACTTCTGGTATTGACACTTTTAAAAAGAATCCTTCGTCTAATGGTTACGTTTGAAAATACAGCGAAAGTCTTCCCCTGACATTTCACGTCTTAACATCTTATTTCAGTGTTGTTCAATAATTTGCACTGTACGCATCGAAAATGTCGACAAAACGTAAGTGTACCGTTTTATCACTCGGAAAAAAGTTGAAATTTTAAATCGCGTTGGTGATAAACGTGAAAGTGTAAAAAAAACGCCATAGAATATAAAATTGGCGAGGTTTTAATAAAAAATAGAAAAGACATTTTGCAATTTGTTTGGCGAAATCAATTGCTTCTTGTTAAATATACATATATATATATACCTATAATATTTATATTTATATATATATATATATAGGGTGGGCCATTTACTTTTTTCAAAATAAAATTGTAATAAATAAAAAACGGATAAATATTTTTCAATGCGGTTTGTTTCCTTTAAAAGTACAGTCTTTCCCATTAATTATGAAACACAATTTCATTTAGATGACTCCCACGGCTGGCCTCACAGTAGCCCATACGGTCGGTCCAATTTTTCAATACATTTTCGAGAGTATGCGGTGTAATTTCACCTATGGCCGACTGAATATTGTTCTTGAGTGCGGCAATTGACGTTGGATTATTAGCATAGCATTTGTCTTTCACGGCGCCCCACAAATAATAGTCCAACGGTGTCAAATCACAGCTTCGCGGAGGCCAACTAACATCTGCAGAACGACTTATCAAACGATTGTCGAGTTTCGTATTCAGCAATTCGATTGTGAGATGGCTTGTGTGACATGGAGCACCATCTTGTTGGAACCAAATGGTGTTCATATCAACATTCTCAAGCTTCGGGAAAACATAGTCGGTTAACATGCTCCGGTATCGCTCACCATTGTCTGAAACAGCCGCACCATC
>OZ012663.1:52738602-52916275 GCA_963942545.1 Oxycera nigricornis
AAACAGCCGCACCATCATCATTCTCAAAGTAAAATGGCCCAATGATACCACTCGACCACAATCCTCACCAAACTGTCACTCGCGGAGGATGCATTGGCTTCTCAACAATAACGTGTGGATTTTTAGTGCCCTAAATTCTACAATTTTGTTTGTTTATATCGCCACCAGTATGAAAATGTGCCTCGTCCGAAAAGATGATTTTTTGGTAAAATTTAGGGTCTTCCTTCAAAAGTTTGTTGGCCCATTTAGCGAATCGGAAACGCATCGGGTGGTCTAATGTCTTCAACTGTTGAGTCAATTGAACTTTATTAGGCGTCATTCCGAGGTCTTTACGCAAAATTCTCCTCAAAGTGGTGCGAGGAATGACCAATTGCTGAGAACGTTGTCGAGTTGATGTTCCAGGAGAATCACGCACACTCACAGCCACAGCATCAATATTATCTTGTGTACGCACAGTCAGCGTACGTTTACGGTCTGGTTTATTAATAAGCAATCCGGTTTCCCTCATTTTTTTAACAAAATAACCCACATATTGACTTGTTGGTGCTTTTTTTCGGCCCATTTTTAAACGCAACTTTTTTGCAGTTTTTGCAGGAACACAGTCACTTTGAAAATATTGTTTTAATATTTCCCACTTTTCTTCAAGCGTGTATCTGACCATTTTTGTTGACAGGAGATATAATACTAACTACCTGCTAAAAAATTTATGGCGAAATTTCAACGATACTCAAAATAACCTGTAGTTCAAAATGAAAACGTTAGATGGCCCACCCTGTATATACCAGGTCGTTGCATATGAAACCGGAATTTTTGGTATGAATGAAAATCGTAAATTTTTTGGTATGCCACGATACATATTTTATTCAAAATATTGGCCATCGCTAGCTACACATCTGGCCCATCTTTCGGGCAATTTGTGGACTCCTTGCCAAAAAAAAAATTTGACTTTGGACGCGAACCAGTCATCGAGCCTTTTCTTCACATCTTCATATGTATTGAAGTGCTGCTCAGCGAGTGCGTGGCCCATCGATGAAAACAAATGGTAATCGGATGGTGCGAGGTCTGGTGAATACGGCGGGTGGGGTAGGATCTCCCAGTTGAGTGCCTCCAAGTAGTTACGCACCAATTGTGAGGTGTGCGACGGTGCATTGTAGTGCTGGAAAATTAACTTGTCGTGTCGTTCCTTATATTCGGGCCTTCTTTCGCGGATTGCACGGTGCAATTTGATTAATTGTTGGTGGTAGCGATGTGCGTTAAACGTTTCGCCCGGTTTCAGCAGCACATAAAAAAACCACACCTGCCTGGTCCCACCAAACGCACAGCATCGTTTTTTTTCCGAACCGATCTGGTTTGGCGGTAGATGTCGACGGTTGGCCGGGGTCAACGCAAGACTTTTTGCGCTTAGGATTTTGGAAATATATCCATTTTTCGTCCCCAGTCACGATTCGGTGCAAAAACGATTTTCTACTGAACCGAAATAGCATATCCGATATGGTTTTTCGTCTTTCCTGCTGTCTCTCGGTCAACTCGTGCGGCACCTATTTGCCCGATTTCTGGATCTTTCCAATCGCATGCAGACGTCTGCTGATGGTCGCCTTGTCCACATGTAATTGCGCTGCCATGATTGCTTGCGTTTGCGTATCGTCTTCGTCCAAAATCGTTTGCAATTCGGCATACTCAAATTTTTGAGATGGTTGACCGCGTTCTTCGTTGTCCACATTGAAATCTCCGCTTTTGAATTTTTTACACCACTCAAAACACTGTGATTTGTCAAGAGCATTGTCGCCGTAAGCCTCCACCAACATTCTGTGCGATTCAGCCGCCGATTTCTTTAGATGAAAGCAAAAAAGCAAAGCTCCCCGCAAATTATCTTTTCCAGGCACAAAATTCGACATGTTCAGCGTTCTCAAAAAATGTATTTTCGTATGAACCTTAACTTGTTGCGCGTAGTAAATGTTTATTAAACGTCAAAGTCAGGAATGACAACAATTGTGGCGGTAGAAAGTAACAGAGTTTAAAGCTACTGCCATCTATTGTATAATTCCGGTTTCATATACAACGACCTGGTATATATTTCATTGCTTATGAAAATGGAAAACTTTTTAAATAGGAATGCGTCATGATTGTTTATCTTTGCAATTCACAGCGTTCTAACAGTTTACTGCATTCTATCGTAATTGAATATTATCATAAATATTAGTTGAGGTTAGTGTACGTTTATAAAGACATAATTTCTGTTTAAAAAATGTTTTTAGGAAAACTATTCATTTCGGGAAAGCTTCAGGGAAGCAAATTTTAGTTCAGGTAACAGCATAAATTAATAAATAAAAAGATTTGTTTAGAAAGCTGCTAACAATTACCCACAGTCATGAAACTCATTCGCCAAAATGTAGTCGACGAAATCAAAAGATTACTGATGAAAGGCGACTCATACCGAAGGATAGCAGCACAAGTGGACGTTTTCGTGGGGTCAGTATCGAAAATCCGACCAAATTTTGCCAATTCTTGCCCGAAAAATTTGCCTGTAAGGAAGCCGATTTTGACTATTCGCACGCAAAGAAAGATTGTGCACTATATTACGACAGAAGCTTGCGATAATGCGGTTCAAATTAAAAAGAAGTTACATCAGGACCAAGGATAGAATGTAACTTCGGAAGCAGCTCGCAAAATTTTGAGAAAAAAAGGATTCAAGGGTAGGGCAAAAATAAAAAAAGCATCAAGTCTCCGCACGTCACGCACAATTACGCCTCGATTTTGCTAAAAAATACAAAAATTTCAACGCAATGATTGGGCACGGGTTATTTGGTCCGATGAAACCAAAATTAACCGTTACGGCTCAAATGAGAGACAATGGTGCTGGAAAAGTTCCAAGGAGAGCATTCAGCCACGTAATGTGACACCAACAATTAAATTTTGAGGTGGAAGCATAATGCTGTGGGGATGCATGCTTCGAAATGGAGTTGGCCAGTGTTTCCGTGTTCAGGGTACGATAATCGCCAAGGACTATGTGGACATATTGGACCGAAGTCTGCTCGAAAGCCTTCACAATTGGGACAAAAACGTTTCGGACGTCATCTTCCAGCATGATAATGATCCGAAGCATACTGCTAAATTAACCAAAAACTGGTTGGAACTGAACCATTTTCATGTGCTGGATTGGCCTCCACAATCTCCTGACCCCAACCTCATAGAACATATATGGGTAGAAGTCAAGAGAGCTTTAGTAGAATACAAGAAAACTCCGTCGACACTGGACGTACTGTGGGCACGGGTTGAAAAGGCGTCGGGTGAAATCGGATCTCAAACTTGCATAAATCTTGTTGACCAATCGTTGCCTCATCTCCGGGACTGAATGTCTGAGGTCAATGAGACGAAAGTTTTGTTAGTCTGAATTTTCGTCGCGAATTGGCTTCGCTACATATTATTACATTACAATTTTTGTGTATAAAAATGTTACATAACGCTTAATCGATGTTTTCACGATTAACACTACATGGCATCATTATCACTATTTACATTTAATCACCACCCATTTTAAATAGCCAACATATAAAATACAACTGTTTCCAAGTTATTCGTTGAATTATTGAAACTTTCAAATATAAAGATTATCGATTATTTCATTATGTAGCCAGCCGAAACGACTACATGATAAATGTTACAAAAATATACGATTTATTATTCATATTTTTTCATTTGCTTATGCTTTTCCATTACTTGATTACTTCATGAATAATGACCGACCTATGTACGGAATATATTTAAAGTATGAAATTTTTTTTTCTCAAGGTTCTCAAATCAGTGCTTGTAATATTCTGTACAAATCAGGGCGGTCATCATCTTCAAATAATTCATTTTACTTGCGAGGAAATATCTTCCAGGTTACCAATCCTACTCGTATTCCAAAAGATGATGCATATGGATGCACTACGTGCGAGTAAATATCTCCGGGTTACCAATCCCACTCGAATTTCAAAAGATGGTACATATCACAGATGATGCACTATCACGAGGCTGTACTGCTTGCGGTGGTTGCTATTTGTCATTTTTCACGTTATTTCGAGTTACGACATTGGGAAGAAGTTTCATTTTACCACTTTTATCGGAAGCAGCTGCGAGTGAGAAGGTTGGTTTACGTAGAGGCAGTACAAAGTAGAGATGGGCACAACAGTTCATGCCAATGAACTAATCGTTCGTCAGTCACTGCAGTGAACTAGTTCACTAGGTCATGTTATCCTGTAATCCGTGGAAACTTCAATAATAAATTAAGATTATATTTGCGTATCATTATTTGTTTATTTTGTTATTAATAAAAATTCTGCCTTGTGGCTTTATTTTTTAAATCGTGTTTGAATACTTGTTCAATAATAAACTAAGAATAAGAAAATTTTATACATCTAAATATATTATTATTTACAGAAAAATTAATGAAATTCACAAAAACTACAAACATAAAATTGAGTTATATCTACAAGTTATGGTTTAGAAAACTATCATTTCTAATTTAGAGGATGTAATTCTTGTTCTTCTTTCATTTAAAATGTACCCAGCTTTCGAAAATATTCTTTCACATGCTACTGAAGTAGCAGGCGCATAGAGTCTGCGAAGGGTCAAATTGTACAATTGAGGATAAATTGCTTTTCTATCGTTCCACCAAATAAGAGGATCCATTTTTCGAGGAAGGAGCGGCTCAGAAATATACTTCTCAATCTCAAAACTACTAGTTGCGTCTGGATGACACTCTCTTGTTAGCTAAAAACACAAATTTAAGTGAATAAGTAGAACAATTTGTTTCAAATTGCATACCCGCCGAACGGATTCGTCACTCAGCCCACAAAGATGATGAGTGGAAGCAATCAGCTGAATTTTCCGATGCTTGAGGCATGATGCAGGAGCTTGTATTTGAAGTTCTGATTTAACAGAGTTCATAGCTACATTAAATTGAGCTTCGCTTGAAAATCCCTGCCTCTTGAACCTAGGGTCCAAAAAAACTGCTTGACCGACGATTGGGTGTTGCTCTAAATTATTATGTAATGCCAAGTCTGGCCCTCATTTCATCCAGCAGAACTCTTTTCATATTAGCAACCTCTGATGGGATAGATACTAGCACCAGCGTATTTATTTTTGAGGAAATGATTCTACTCAAAATAGGGAGTTTGGAGATACTTAACCATTTTTCAACGCTTATCTCTTTTGTTACTTCTACAAATGGCTCGAGTAATTCAACACAGCTTTTAATTACTAACCAATCTTGATTGGAAATTTTTAATACATCTGAATCATTGCCTAAAACAGCTAGTGTGGAAAGGACGCAGTCTTTATTGCGATTAAATCTTTGCAACATCTCATAAGTTGAGTTCCACCTAGTTACAACATCTTGCTTTAGTTTTAGTTGAGGCAGACCCATTTGTTTTTGCATTTCTTCGAGTTTCCTGCTGGCATGAGCACTTTGTTTAAAATATTGAACCACAGCTTTTACTTTAAAAATGACACTTTTTACTTCCAATAATCCCTTTTGAACAACAAGATTCAAACAATGAGCGAAACATGGTATATGGCGCCATTTACAAAGACGAACTGCGTTAAAGCACTACCAAAATACGCTCAAAACACCCAAATATATCAATAAGTTCAACACCCTGAGTTGTGAACTGTGCACGACATCTTAAATTTCACTCAAATTTATTCAAGTAAACTGAAGGCCAGTTTGCAGTACGCCACAACACCATAACCTTACTAAATTTTCTTCAAGTTTTTACAACTTCATTTCTTGTTATATATATTGCTATATTTTATTGTTATAGCAAAGCAATAAATAAAATTAATTCCTTACGAGAAAGTAGTAGGAGCAATCAACTAGTTCATTTTGACACGACAAAAAGAAACAAAAAACAATAATAAGAAAAGATAAGTAAGAAGCCTAATTCATATTTGCTGTTCATTTAATATTGTACATTTTCACAATTAACTTTATTAAATTAGAGACTTTATTCTCAATACAGCCGTATCTTGCACAACGCGCCCCCAATATACGTGGTTTCATAGTTACGTGCTTTGATTTTTACGACTTGGCATCTGACTTACGCGCTCGATTCCAATTTTACACGCGAGGATATTAGAAATGAATCTTAAAGAAAATCCCCTATTTTTGGCATTCATTTTTCTGAACAATTTTATTTGAATGAAAACATTGTACGTCTGAAAATTTATTGATATGGGTAATATAGGTTTATAACGGTTTTTAAAACGTAGCGCAGGCATTAGGAAAGATGGCTGCTTTAAGAAAGCACACGGAAGATAATCGATTCTGGCAACATCCTGATTTTATAGCTTGCTTCTTAGCGTAATAATTCAACAAGAGGTATTGATGATATGAAAATGAAAGAACAATGTTGAAGTGAATTCACACAAGAACTTCCCATATACTGGGAAGTTAACGAAAAAGTGAGAAATTACTTTCTACAACAAATGTTAAACGGTAAGACATCCTTATTTTGGAGAAAGTCAAAGGCCGTGTGAAATTACTTGCAAGCAAAATGCTAACTGTATTTGGTCATCTAATCGAACATACAAAATTTCAACACAATTTCCCACCCGATGAAGAGAAAATGAACTTTTCAACCAACCGGTTAAGAAGTTATCGGGAATTTTAAAGTATTATGAAGAATTATGCGCCAGATACTTTTCGAAACAGACGTCGGTAAAGATGACATTAAAAACGATTCGAAGGTGTAAAATATTAACGAAGCAACATATAATCGCGCCTTATAAAACAGTTTTTAGTTCTTTAACAGAATCAAACAGCATGTAATCTTGATCACAGGTTGAATGAGATGTACCCAAACGATTTCAATATTATTAGAATATATATGGAGAAAAACAATTTCATAATTTCTGCAGCATGGATTGATGCATGGTTTTGCTGAGAAATGTAGTTTTTCTCATCAACGTCTCACCAGGCTCTAGAACTATATCCTCAAGCAACTGTCGATAACATTATGAGTTCACTCGTGTTGGCGTGAGGCTCACTTCACTATCTAATTGCTGCACATGCCATCACAGAACTGATACTCATTTTTCGTTTTGAAAGAAAGTCCTCCACTTGCTTTAGGTCATGGCAATAATTCGTAAAGCAATTCAGACCATCTATATCAAGCTTTTTTCATTGAAAAATAGCTCATTACCACTGTTTCTGTTATTGCTTATGGTTCTGCGTAAATTTGAGTGGTCGTTTCTTGCAAACTCTTTTCGTTTTTATCACTGGTCGTCTTTGCTGCGTTTTGCACGTTTTTCGTAGTTTCCTGTAAAATTCCGTTATCATACTACAATGCAATTGACGCAGTACGAAATATACGAATTTGAACACTAATGCCATTATTTTCTTTTATAATTTTCGAAATCATTCGCTTAATTTGGGAGTGATCATGAATTTTTGCGCAATCTTTCAATTACTTTTGACGCCCTGTTTCTACACATATATTATTAATTTCTATTGCTCACAAATATAAGTTGGTTGCTTGGTTGATTGTAGTGGCAGCCCCCTTTATCAAAAGGTGGCTCACTTAGGCTTTTATTGTTTTATCATAATTTTATCAGTTGCAATAAATATAAGAAGTTAGTAAGAATATAGACTTAGGAAATTAGATGAGGTTTTGGTAGGCGCAGTAAGCATTATAATCATTAATTTATTTATTTGGCTTAAGTAAATTAGATACCAAAAAATACATTTACATAACATTCTTATTATTGTTTCCCTAAAAGGGAAAATTTATAATAGGAGGTATATCCTTGAATTTTAATTTGATCTTGTTGCGAATAATTTGCAACATGCTTTTTAAATTTAGTTTGATTAATTTCACACCTTTTGTCATCTCTAGACAGTAGCCTTCAGGGAGCGTGGCTGCCACAGAACCATGAGGAGGTCGGTTCGATCCCCAGAGCTGCCTCTAATCTTTTTTTCCTTCCATTTTTTTCCTGCTCGGGCTGCAGCTTTCAGTTGGAATGCGGATGAAAGGTCAATGCCAAGTAGCCGGCTGATGCGACCTGGCAACTAGGAAAGATCTGGAATCCGCATCTAACTGAAAGCCAGCGGGACCTTTTGCACCCGGCCCCAAAAATATGGAATGAGGTGGAAGCAAAACTGAGGTACTGGAAGCACAGTTGGTGGTGGACGGATAAGGTGTCAAGATCGATTTGAAAAACAAGAAAGATCGCGCGAAATAAGGAGTTGATTTTGGAAGGAAGATGGAGTAAGGCGGGTTTGGATTTTTAACAAAGAGATCGCGTGAACTAGAAAAGAAAAAGAAGCCGAAGTGTTGAAAAAGAAAAAACCACGAAAGAGATCGCGTGAACTAGAAAAGAAAAAGGTGCCGAAGTGTTGAAAAAGAAAAAAAACACAAAAGAGATCGAGTGAAAAAATAAAAAGGAGTGATGATCATCAGATTTGGGCGAAAAGAAAAACGGGAAGCTGAACGGATTTACAAAAAAGTGGCTCAACGAGATGTGTTCGGCACCATGGAAGGCCATGTTCAATACCGTTGGTGCGCGGCGTGTTGATGACGGGAATGCATACGCGAAGCATGGATTGCAGTCTAATACGAAAGCAGCGTATTGAGCAATACATAGTGGGTCCATGTGATTAATTTTATCGACCATTCTATCGTGAAGCGAGTTCACTGCGCCATTTAACTTGGACTAGATGAAGTTTTTATAACTAGCTCCTGATCCATTTAATTCAGAACACGAAAATAAAACTGCGATTGTACCATAATATTTTTTTTAATATAAATTATTGTTTTTTTGTTGTAATAAGGCGAATGTGGGATATTAATGAATTAAACATTGGGAACAAATAAATCCTAAATAGGAAACACTAAAAACCATTTGATTACATACACCTGATGTTTTGATGAGTTTTGAGTTGAGGGGAAAAATGTATAGTCAAGTTTAAGAAAAAGAAAAGAAAGCCTAGTGAGTGGAGTGAGGCCATCGTGTAATTTTTTTTAATTTTCAGGACAATTTCCAGCGATAAAGAGCGCTCATCATCAGCCAGAGTAAGTTTAGTTCAGTTTATTATTTAGAGAAAATTGAATTTTTCTGTAGACTCCACTTCACTCTCCCGTTTTTTCTTCTTCTTCTGTTATTATAGATTCTTTTTTATAATAATTATTTTGTTTGATTATTATTTTGTTATCATAACTTTCTTTTAATCATAATTTTTTTCCCCGATTATTATCTTTAGTTTTCTTTAAAACATTATTTTTTTCTTATTATTGCGAATTATATTTTTGTATTATTATAAGTTTATTATAATGTTATTTTTTATCCGAATTA
Organism: Oxycera nigricornis; assembly: GCA_963942545.1. Lineage (NCBI taxonomy): Eukaryota > Metazoa > Arthropoda > Insecta > Diptera > Stratiomyidae > Oxycera > Oxycera nigricornis. The sequence goes on from OZ012663.1 coordinate 52,747,936, forward strand.
TTTTAAATATATATATATATTCCTTTTAACAGTATGATGGCCTAAGTTTTTTTTTCTTCTTCAGGCTCAGTACCAACACCCAATCCTGATTCCCATCCCTTGTCCATGTTATTTGGATCGACACGGGTCTAGCCTAACCTCCTAAAGAACCACACCCACGCGCTGAGCTTTAGCCGGCATCGTTGCGCTATACAGGGGGTGGAAGGCTAGGTCAAATAAATTTTCCAACCGCAGTGTCAATACGCAACAAGCTTGCGAAGTTTCAAGTTACATTTGTTGGTATTTTTGTAATCGGGTACTAAGATGGCTGGATCTCAGGTACTGAGCTCAGGGTCACAGTTACAGAAACAGCTCACAGCAATACGCGCCAAGCCGAGTCAGCTCACCTTTAGCTTTGAAAAGTTATAACCTGAACATATCTGCACGACTGAAAAACGGATTACCATAAAATTATACATTATCCTCGTTTATAACAGGTATTTTTCTTTCGAAAATCTCGATCATTGCCGTTTTGCATGAGAGCATTGCATAACAAATATAAGTGTAAAATATACTTTTCATATGATTATATGATTTATTTAATTTGGTTGTTACTCTTAACATTACTAATGTTGCAATATGTAATAAAGATGCACACAAATTGGCGCAAAATTACAAACTAAAATTTTTGTTCAGTTTATTACTGGCTCTGTGCTCCATTTGTCACTGACTACGGCGCACGTTAACGTCTCACTTCTCTTAGTGAGTACATCTAAGTTAATGAATTATTGGGATTAAAGCGTCTAAGCTTAGTGGACTCTTGCTAAAAAACTCCACTGCGTTTCGGCACCCCGAAACTAGTATAAAACTATTCAACTCGTTGGTACGCAATTTAATCGAATACTGTTCGCCTATCTGGAGCCCACACAGCAAATGTGACATCGACATGATTGAATCTATCCAGCGCAAGTTTACTCGTACTCTGTTTTATAAATTCAACATTCCTTACGCTCCTTACAATGATCGTCTCAAAAAATTCAAGCTAGTCACTCTACAACAACGTAGACTATACTTGGACGAGTCTCTCCTTTGTAAGCTTTTTCTGTATATTCTTGACAGTCCTATCTGAAACGAGCTTCAATTCCGTCACTCTTCTCGCCCCTGTAGACACCCTACGATTTTCGCTCCTCCTAACACCTCCTCTAGCTTATATTATAATTCTCCCCTGATCCGTTTACAACGAAATCATGATCGTATGCAGTTTGGCTCCTTCGGTCATTCTTTTGCGAAATATAACCTTAAGATAAGAAAATTTATTTTTTCCTCTTAATTATTACTTTCAATCTATATTCTTATGTTTATCCTATTTTACTATTTCAATTATTAATTTAATTTTTTGGATTTATTTTATTCATTAATTTTACTGCTGTTTATAGCTTTAATTTGCTACTATGTAATTGGATCACTCTGTTTAGTAGTTATTGAAACAATAAACAATAAACATAATCCAGCCACAAAGCAGAGGACATTCATTTTCGTTGCTCGGTCGTGAAAGGTTAAACTTACTGTTTTAAAGTCACACTACTTAGTTATCTTCAGTCAGTGCTTTTTTTACTTTAACTATTAACTGCTATTTTTTATTGCAATAATTAATAAAATATTTGAACCTTTCGCTGCGACGTTTGAAATGTGTGCTTAATATAACATTTTTTTGCTCCTAAATTGCTCCTGCAATGGTGTTTTTTTTTCAATTCAAAAGAAACGGCCCAAATGATGAAAATTATGCATGTACGTAATGTCCACACGTTTGTCTTCTTTCGCTTTCGCGACAAATGCCGCCAAACCGAAAGTGTTACCTATCAGCATTATATTTTTCACAAGGCTTTTCTGAATCACTAAGGAAGAAAGATATTGAAAACATTTGTAACTCAGCAATAGACCGGATTTCGCACACAAAGGGTCTAGATCAACCCAATCAATTTAATGAATACGGCTAGAATCAAAATAATTTGTGTTAAAAGTTTTTGATAGGTTTGAAATGATAGCTCATTATTTTCTTCAAGAATTTCTCGAAATTAGTTCAATAATATTCTATATTCCATAATATTATAACTTTGAAAGGCTGCTGAGACCGAAATGAAATAGTATCTGTAATTTACTTTACAATTTGTTTCTATAAAAAATAATCTATAATTCTGCACATTACGACCATGCCCAATATATTGAAAATCGGTTTCATACAAGTTGTTGAGTTATCATTCTTATCAACTAAATCTACAAGCAACGAAAATGATAGAATTTAGAGATGGATATTTCCTGAATGAATGATACAAATGAAACGTTTCAGCATAGTGAGACGTTAAGCTTACCGTCTCACTTCGAAATTAATGTCTCAGTAGCTCAGTGATTCATTCAGCCCTTGCAGAGTTGTTTTTCTCACGTCTCATTGCTCGCGCCCGAAACTTATCGTCTCGGGCAAGCGAAATGAGTTGTTGTGCCGAGAACGATTCTGGTTCGGTGGAAGAAATTTTTGAAGCGATGATGAGTATCAATATGTATACCGAATTAGAAACAGAATGATTTTCTTAACGCTTCAGTTAATGTCTCTTCCTGAAACATTAAGGGAAACGTTTCTTTTTACTGAATGAGACTCAATGAAATATTCACTAAAAAGAGAGGGTTTTACCCATGCCTAATAGAATTGACTTTTTCACGTCAGTTCAGAGTAAATATTAGCCACTAAAAATTTACCTTATATTCTGGAACACAATAAAGAACCACTTTTCGATGAGCATCGCAAGCCACTAGCAATTTGTTATTTGGTGAATATGCGCAATCTGTAACAGCACCAAGATGTTTGAGCTCCGTTTTTAATTCTAGTGAGCTTGCTAAGAGTGAATAAATTCTAATTTTTTGATCATCTCCACCAATAGCAAGATCTGATAATTCTGGATTGGCGCTGCAGCAATTTGCTTCAAATGATATTGGTAGCGAAAACATTTTGTGGTTATCCTTGGGAGAAAATGTAATGGCATGTCTTTACTCAGTGGATATTATAAAGACATTTACCTGAACTAAAGTTATTTCCTTAACACAAGAAAGTGCAATGATATTTTGCTGCCTAAAGATGGCAATACTTCTTGGTTGACAGTTTAACTTCACCACAAGATCTGTATAAGAGTTTCCCTCTACATTAATTTGTCGCAGTGTATCATCAATACCGCAGGTATACACGTATTCTGCCCATGACTCAATTCCATTTATCTAGAAGTAGTATTATAAGTAATACATTTTAATTACTAATCGGGTGCGTCAGTTAGACTTTTAAATTCGTGGCCGCTCTACAAACCTGGTTTCCATGACCCTTTCCAGAAACTCGATTATTTACACCGTTACCCGAATTCCAGTTCGTTAAAGCGCCGTCATGACTCCCAGTATATATTGTACTACGATCATCTGATAAGCCCAAAACAGTTATCGGCTTATTATGGCCTTTCACAACTCTTATCGGTTTATCGGGGTTGTTGACGTCTAAATAAGTTATGAAACCCAGCAGTGACACACTAAGAAGGTGATCTCCCTGCCACAAACAAGATACCTAAGAGAAAAAAGAACATCGATTCAAAAAAATTCCATATTTTAGCCCTACTATCAATAACCAAAATTTCAACGTCAACGTATAACCGGGGTAACACGGTACCCACCGTGGGTTTAATTTATTATATCGTCTCCCAGCTTTCTCTTATATAATCATTTAATTGAGTTCCGCGAAGTAGTTTTATCACTATTTACTATAAATTTTGGTTTTCGACTCTCTCAAAAATAGATGTCGATAATTTAATAATTTTCGAGCAAGAAGATTCAGTATGGTTCTTGGTTATTACCAGTAGGGTTATGCATCTAACCTGTTGGTCTTCCACTGTGTCTCCCATTTGAAATTCCGATATTAATTCCCTAGTGTCGACATCCCACGAGCGACAAGTTTTATCCCCAGAACAAGTTAAAATTTGCTTTCCATCAGGTTTCCATGCTACTGCATAAACACCACCTTTATGTGCAGGATTTCCAACTTCACCAACCAGCTCTGACGTAGTTCCATCGTAGATGAATACTTTGCCGTCAAATCCTGCTGATGCGAACAAATGTCCACTTGGAGAATATCTCACAGCCTGGACAAATCGAGTGTGGTCTGTCTTAGTCATTTTGAATTTAAACGGTGGACCTTCAAAGACGCCGATGGTATTGTCTTCACTCCCAGTTATGATTCTGAAGGGTCTAGCAGGACGGAAGTCACAGGAGTTTATCGATTTCGACTGGCCACTGATTTCACCTACTGACGTTCCAGTGTCCACCATAAATACATGTCCAAATTTTTCACGACCCTCGCCAACAGCAACAATTCTTTGGCTATCGGGTGACCATGAAATATCTTTAATTGGTCCCCCAAAGGGCTGAAATTCATTTTTTAATATATGTTCTTTGTTGACTGTATCCCAAATTCGAATTTTTCCAGATTGATCTGAAAACATATTGAAATCGATTTTTTAAAATGTATTGTGCACACACATTCTGATATTTTATAATACATTATGTTGATTTTCAATATACCGATGGTTTGAAGAAAATGTATTATATAAAATGGAAAAATGAAGGATCGTCTCCATGAAACAAGAAAAGAAGATAAAAAAATACATTAACATTAGCTTTTAGTGCTAAATTTATTATAAAATATAAACGTTTGAATCATAATCAATATCACGAGTTGTAAAGCGAAAGCTGAAAAAATTAAAATGAATATTGAAGAATTTTATATTAATAATAGACCAATAGACCGTTCAAAAAGAGCTCGCGAAACGGTTAAAGGCATTCAAAAGCTGAGGCAATATCTTAACGGTTCTTTGGTAGATCTGTACAAGTTTTTTTTAAATCTCATACCAGACATTTAGCAAATATCGTCCATAATTATCGATCGAGATACATTTGCTTGTATAACGCATGAAAACTTCGCTGATATGGTTACAGTTTTGTTCAAAGAAAATATCATAGCTTACAATTTTGCATACAAAGTTATTCAGAGCTTAGTTTGCGAAAAGAAAAGAAAAATGTTTCGCAAGATCATGCTATTTCTTTATGAATAAAGAATTATCTTACAGCTTCGAAAACATTGATCAGACATCGAAAATTGTTCATTTCAAATGGGTAACAATAAAAGACTAAGAATAAATGCTAAAACAAATCAGCCAATTGTAGTACAGGTGACAAAAAAAGAGAGTAAAACTACTACAATTGCGGATGCTTTAATGTTATTCAATCAAAATGTTACAATAATACTTGCTCATATATAAAGAATTATGCATCAATATATGGTAATCAATGACCTAAAAAAGAATTTGAAAAACTACCAAGCCCTACTTACCGTTGATTTTAGCGAAAAATATTCGTGTAAGTATAGCAGTGAAGTACAGTCAGTCCATTTTGGTGCTAGCCATAATCAGATCACTTACATACTGGAATATTTTAAACCTCTGAATTCCAAGAAGGTTTTTCGACAATGAAACATGATGCTTTTCCAATTATTGCACATCTGAAGATTATTTATGATCGCTATCCGAATAAATTCACAAATGTTCGAAAATTACATTTTACCAGTGATTCTCCAGGTAACCAATGCAGAAACAAGACGATATTTTGTCTAATCACTCAGTATTTGATGAATTTCTACTCTCAAATTACAGAACTATCATGGAATTATAACGAGTCTGGTCATGGAAAAGGACCTGCGGATGGAATTTGAGGTACTCTAAAAAGAGTAGCTGACTCTCAAATTATTCACGGAAATGATAATTCGGATTTTGAAACCTTTTATGCCCAGATGAAAAGTGAAATAAAAATATAAATATTTCGCAAGTGACTCAAAATCATACCGATTAAGTTAACCAAGTAGCTGTAAGCACAGAAAGTTTCCCAGGAACATTGCAAGTTCACCAATTTACTTGGACAGGGGATTATATGGGAATTGTTAATTTCAATGGTCTCAGTTGTTTTGCATGTACTTTTGGTTCATGTATACACTTTTATAAAGGCAAACTAGATTATAAGGATAACGCGAAAAAATCATTTAAAGATAAAGCACCCAATAATAATTTTGATATCGAAATTGTAAGAAACACATCCAAATCTGCAATCACCTCGCTCTGTGTTTGATTATTAATCTTGATGAAATTCCAGTTAGACGATATTTATTTATTTCAAGATCAATTTTTTTCATTAATAACATTTTTTTTCTCATTGTATAATATAGGAAAGTCAAGCCGGTTTGTTATGAAAAGTACAAGTAACAAATCAGCCAATTGTAGTACAGGTGACAAAAAAAGAGAGTAAAACTACTACAATTGCGGATGCTTTAATGTTATTCAATCAAAATGTTACAATAATACTTGCTCATATATAAAGAATTATGCATCAATATATGGTAATCAATGACCTAAAAAAGAATTTGAAAAACTACCAAGCCCTACTTACCGTTGATTTTAGCGAAAAATATTCGTGTAAGTATAGCAGTGAAGTACAGTCAGTCCATTTTGGTGCTAGCCATAATCAGATCACTTACATACTGGAATATTTTAAACCTCTGAATTCCAAGAAGGTTTTTCGACAATGAAACATGATGCTTTTCCAATTATTGCACATCTGAAGATTATTTATGATCGCTATCCGAATAAATTCACAAATGTTCGAAAATTACATTTTACCAGTGATTCTCCAGGTAACCAATGCAGAAACAAGACGATATTTTGTCTAATCACTCAGTATTTGATGAATTTCTACTCTCAAATTACAGAACTATCATGGAATTATAACGAGTCTGGTCATGGAAAAGGACCTGCGGATGGAATTTGAGGTACTCTAAAAAGAGTAGCTGACTCTCAAATTATTCACGGAAATGATAATTCGGATTTTGAAACCTTTTATGCCCAGATGAAAAGTGAAATAAAAATATAAATATTTCGCAAGTGACTCAAAATCATACCGATTAAGTTAACCAAGTAGCTGTAAGCACAGAAAGTTTCCCAGGAACATTGCAAGTTCACCAATTTACTTGGACAGGGGATTATATGGGAATTGTTAATTTCAATGGTCTCAGTTGTTTTGCATGTACTTTTGGTTCATGTATACACTTTTATAAAGGCAAACTAGATTATAAGGATAACGCGACAAAATCATTTAAAGATAAAGCACCCAATAATAATTTTGATATCGAAATTGTAAGAAACACATCCAAATCTGCAATCACCTCGCTCTGTGTTTGATTATTAATCTTGATGAAATTCCAGTTAGACGATATTTATTTATTTCAAGATCAATTTTTTTCATTAATAACATTTTTTTTCTCATTGTATAATATAGGAAAGTCAAGCCGGTTTGTTATGAAAAGTAATTTTTAATCTATTGGACAAAGTTATGTTATTAAATTATTTTAAATGGAGAAAAAATATTATTATATTAAAAATATGAACAAACTTAATTATAATCTGTCAAAAAATTGTTATTGCAGCTTATTGTCAATTATAAATCATAATTATTAAGTTTTGTCATTTTCGTGGATAAATTGTCATTTTTTGGCAGTTAAAAATACCAAGTTTTGTTGTTTTTCCCATCGTATCACTGTGAATTTTATAATTTAACGTATTTCCTTAGTTTATTTGACCAAACAAACAAAATAATTGAACAAGTATATGAACAGCTTGAATCAAGAATTTTTTACTTGAAATATGGCATTTTCGTGAGGACCGCCCATATATAGTATATATGTATGTGTATATATATCGTACTTCCATATACAAATTATACATAAATAAACACATATATATGTATGTATATACATATACATACATATATATATATATGTATATATATATGTGCAAATATCTATATATCTATATATAAAAAAAAATATATACATATATATATATATATATATATATATATATGTATGTATGCGAAATATCAGTTATCCTCTGATATCAGGAAAACTTGATGGAAAAAATTTGTTCTTCCTTTTTATTATTTATTTACATGTGTAATATAATAAAACATAACAATGACAATTCAGTCTTGTCAATAACAAAAGTAAAACAAAAATATTTCTCAGTACTCAAAAGTTGCCTTACTACTTAGGTCACCTGATAACCGACGAATGAATAAGAATGGACCCTTCCCCAAGCGATGTAATCAAGAATTCTCCTATACCTAAAAAAAGGACGAAATATGTAGATTCATAGCTTTGTGTTACTATAGACACTTCATACCAAACTTCGCTGAAATATCAAAATCTCTAAATTACTATTACTACTAAAGAAAAACATAACATTTGTATGGTACGGTCAAAATGCCTTCAACACACTAAAAAATAAGCTTATCGCACCTATCTTACAATATCTTCATTGCGTCTAACTACGCTCTAGGAGCAGTGCTTTCTCAAGGTGATATCCTATGCAAGTAAGTCATTTAGCAAGCAAGCTTTTAATAAGATGAAAGTTCTACTAATAATAATTTATTTCGCCCATACCTACATGGCAGAAAGTTTATAGTGGTAACTGATTATAGGCTCTTGGTATTACTGTTCACGCACAAAAACTCGCTCGAATTAGATTACACCTCTCAGATTATTTCGAAATTGTGTTTAAAATGCATAATAAACTGCAACGCGAATGCATTATCACGCATAAAAATAGACTTCGACACCTACAAAACGATTCCTCCCGACCAATGCGAAAAAGCTTAAAAAGTTTTTGTTATAACACGGGGTATGTCTGTAAAACCTGGGTCAGATAATATAAAGATATAAGAATTGATTCTTTCTTTCCACTAAATAAATAGAACCTGATCAATTTTACCTATCGAACTATGAATCAATTAAAATAAATAATAAGATTGTAGTTTACTGTAGTAATAAATCTAACGAGAAACATGTTTCCGTTAATAACATGCTATCAGTTGATTACAATATATCGGAATTACCTAACAACAATGATAACATCAGTACGATATACGTATTTACCATGGAGAAGCTGTTAGATAGAGTACTTTATATGAATATGCATACATATGCTAGCCCTATCGGACAACGATGTATAATGATATATAATGCTATATGAAACCCCGAAGAAAATGAAGAATACCGCTCTACAGCATGAATTTTTACAAAAATACCATGATACGTCACAAGGAAAACTTCTAATAGTCAGGAAATCACAAATAAAACCGAAACAAACATAGTGCTGAAAAAAATAAATAACATATTTGAAAAGTATGTCAATTGCAACCAATGCAAAATAAATAAACGTATACGATACAATAACGAGAAGATGTTAAATACCAGTACTCTAACAATTTTAGAAATACTATTTTCGACTATGCAGTGCGTACTTAGCAAACTTGTCATAGCATCACCATTAGTAGCAAAGGATGTTAGGAGAAGGTACATCCTCGTACTCTCAGATCGAGATGAAATTTGGCATATAAGTAGGAAACGTTAAGGATATTCAATCTTTAATATATTAAACCGCAAAATCCACCCCGATGTTAAGAAAAAAGCCTTTTAGCGTCTTTCATATATTAGTAAGTTCTTACTTCTAGCAGAAGCGGTGCAGTGAAGAGTATGGCGCGCCTAGCCCGCGATCGTATACCCATGTATTGAATTCCAGTTTGCTTTTTTTACTTTTGAAAATGTTGAATGTTACTAGTTTTAGGGTAAAACAACAATCTACAACTACAAATACACCTTTTTCCAGAAATAAGCTAGCTGTTCGTTCCATTTTAATTGTGGACTAGACTAAAACATATTTTTGAACGGTTGGGTAGTTAATCATAACCATAACTGATGGTAGAATCATTCCTTGTTTCTAGAAGCAACTCTGCGTCTTTTCTGTGTCACGATGCCAATTTAGCAAAAAGCGCCCATCGTATCTAGTCATAAATGCGATGGTATAGAGTAGTTGTGGTATATAGTACATACTAGGGACGTAATTGTTGCATATATTTGTATTGCTGTAATCAAAGAGAAATATAGCCGGATGATGAGATACTCTTTTGTTCATCAAAATCATCTAGCACAATTAATAAATGATTGTTTACAAGCGCAACGTGTTTTGAGAAGATCAGTTGAAAAACAAACTTCGTTGATCAAAAAACTTATCTTTTATTAGAAAGTTTGCTAGCGTATCATGCATGGATCATTTTGTGAAAAATGGCGATAAAAATTTGTGATCAACAATTGATTGTTTTTGAAAACAATCTTCTCGAGAATTGATTTTACGATCACGTTCAATTAAGTAAGCACTAACATCAATATTAGAACGCAACACTACGACATCGATTACCATGTAAAAGCTCCAGGAGTAAATAGAGCTGATGGACAGATCGAAAAATACGTAGATACTGTGGCGAACCAGAAGTTGCTAGGTTAAAAGTTAAACATATGGTATCATGTGGGTTTGAGATTTTTAAAGCTTGGAAGGCTATCAATCTTTTGTAACATTTGGAAAATTTAACAAATAGATTGACCTCTGAGCAAATTTTTGGCATAGATTTGTGAAGCATTGACGGCTACCAGATCGATTGTAAAACTTAAACATTTGAACAGATAAGCCACCTAGTAAATCTTTCAGCATAGTGTTCGAAGCTGCCAATCAGCCACGAAAGTTATGCTAGTTTAAGTTACAAGCTAAAAAGAAAAGGCGATAGTAAGGAAGAGAAAGGAATATTGACATCCGAAAGAGTAACAGTTTAAATTTAATATTCGAATAGATTGTCATAGATCATTAAAAAGAATTTGAAGAATTAAATAGCATTAATTGAATAATCAACCCTTAACCCTAGGAAACTAACCTGTTCAAAAATTACGTTAAAATGAAACTATCGTAAAATTTACGATAGTTTTATTTAATTTAATAAGTACTTTGTGGTTTAAAATTCAGCTTTAATGAATTCAGTTAGTTCAAGTACATCATGGTGAACAAACTATGGCAGCATAACGAAGCATAACGAGCTTAACCCATCAACAAGCCTAACCGTGGTCGTGCTGTCTGATAGCGAATTGGCATATGACAGCACCTGAAGAGGAAGCCATTCGCCATCCCGAAACCACACTTTCCATTTAAAACTATGGCAAATTTGAAAATTTACAGGTCCTCTACGCAGTCGATATAGCATTTTCCTCGATGCTGTGCGCAAATTGGCTTGTTGCAACGGCAGTAGTAGATTGTTGTCATCCTTATCTGGACGGACGGGCAGATCCAACAAATTGTTGGTGGTGAATATTTTGAGAGAGGTTATGGGCTCCTCTTGGCGCCAGAACTGTCAGAACATCGGCATTAGATTCCCGGAGTTTGTGTGGCAAAGTTGGGTACTGAATTCGTTGTTGAAGCCATGGCTTGATTAGACTATGATGTATTTGCATAGCGAATTTCCCCCTCGAAATCGGTTTCAAACCCATTTTAACTACATTAATGACGTAAATAACATATGCGTTCACTAGTATGATATTCAGCATGCCATAAAATCAACGTTTAGTCTTACGGCTACATGACATTTGATGACACATTTGGTCCAACGAATCGACTGCTCCTTTGGTGGCATTGTACGTTTCAATTATTTGAGGTTTCTTGGAGACTTGATTGACGATCGGCTTTTCGTGGCAAAACTGCTTTTGATTTTTTCGCCTTGTAAGAAACCATTGTTTTTGGAAAAACATGCTTGTCCCTATAGGTCTACCTTTAGGATTTATCATTTCGGCAGGTATTTCCTGCTTATGCTTTCTCAATGTACCCACAATTGTAAGCTGGATGGGTCTTTCAAAAGTGAATTAGCCAATGAAATTCAAGTGAACCAGTTGTCTACGGTTACATTACGGTTGGATCCATGGCAAGTTGTTGAGAGCTTTTTCACAAAAAAAAATGGCTAAGGGTAAACCCTCTGTATCCAACGTTTTACCTGTCATATAGCATTGCCACACATTATAACTAACTTCAGGCCGTATTTATCGGGCTTGTTCGGGATGTACATTATGAAATTACATCGCCCACAAAATGCAAGTAACTGTTCATCAAAAGTCAAGAATGAACCGGACTTGTAAGAACCTCGACAATCAGCAATAAACATATCCCAAACTTCTCTTATGGGGGCAAAGTTGTCTGTTTTTCTCCTATCAGCTCGAGTGTTGCAATCATCGAACCGTAAGCACCCCAACAAGAAATCGATCGCAGCTCATAGTCACGTGGTATGTATCTCTTACCACTGATTTTCGGATGAAACATATCTTTTGATGGTAAGTGATTGCCCTTTTGAGCAGCCGACAGAACTAATAACTCCAATAGAGTATTAAATTCAGTGTCACTAATCTCACCGACAGTTTTCGTTTGCACCTTACAGTTGACGCACTTTTCATGAATTTTTATGTTTGTGTGATCGACAATCTTATCAACTTCCCACTTTATGAGAATATTATATTATGAAAAAAACTAAATTAAAAATAAAATATCATTCATGTAAAAAGGCATTGTTGTAAAGTCAATCAAAGTTTATTAAAGTTGGCATAATTTGAGCAGATTTTGAATAGTTTTGACAGTACCGTGTTTTAATTTGAATAAAAAAACTGCTTAAATTTTGAAAACCAAAAAAAAATCAATCAAATTTGCATTTAAGGTAATCTACGTTTTGAATGGTAAAATGTTTTGTAGTCAATACTTGGCAAGATCATACGCTTTAAAAAGCTTTCATCAAATGAAAAATTGTAGTTTTGTTCTTTAGTGTTCGTAAAATTTCAATTATTTCCTCGATCATCATTTGTAATACATTTTACAAAAGTTCTCGCTAGTAATTTTTACGATAGTTTAGCTTTCCTGAGTTAAAATAAAATTGTATTAATTTAATAATTAATGATAATCATATATTGGAGTTACCTTGACTTCAAATTCAAAAGCTTTTCTCAGTTTTTTGCGAAATTGTTTAAGCTTTTTTTAAAGTTTGGAAAATTTGGACCGTCATTTTGTTGTGATCCAAGCAAAATCGTTGCTTCAGGATCGAACTATACCTTGCTTTCTGAATCAAACGTAGGACTTCTCCTTGTCTCGGTGGCGACTTAGCTAGAGCACAATAAAGAAAATTGATAACCCATCGGTACTAGTCATAGATGCGCACGTGTTTACCAATTATGTAGCAATTAAAAACTACCAATACGCTCATGATAACGAAATACACGTGAGTAAATGGTAAGATGCGATCGGTTATGTGTGTGTGTATAAGCAAATACTAGCCTTCATGTGGTTTTCTGATTATAGAAATAATTCGGGCATATAAGTCCTCAATCGCACGTAAGGCGGGGCAGGGAGTTCTTCTGGGGTGGGGTTCTGATTCAAGTAGTTGATTTACTTGGTTAGATTTTGATCTCGACAGTTGTTTATAAAGATCATAACAGTTTGGAAATGAGATCGGACTTAAATCTCGAGTAATCAAACATTCAACCGCCTGAGTAAAGGCGCGGAATGATCGGTTATCGCATATCATCGTATCATTAAAAGTTTTGTGTGATTTTGTTTTTGTGTGTTATCTAAGCTTCTTGCTAAAATACAGTTGAGTATCTGAGAAGGTGAGGACCCTACTTTCATTACGGCAAGCCGTAGAGAGGTTGTGGACATCACTCTAACGAACGAGCACTTGCATGTATTACAAGAGTGCTCATTTTCCAATCACTTATATACAATGTTCGATGTGGCTTTTGACCCCCCGACAAATCCAACCTACATTGACAAAACAAGGATGGCTTGGGTCAAATACCATTCAGTATTCGAGTCTTCGCTTGAAGGTCGACGTCCAAAGATTGAAGAAATATGCGTTCTTGGGGAAGCCGATGGGACCGTTATAGCTACCTTCAATGAAGCAGCAAGGTCTGCATGTAGTCCAATGAAGCCTAGGGGGAAGTATAACTCCCCATGGTGGAACAGTGACATTGCGAAGCTGCGGAAGAAATGTACGAAGTCCTTCAATCGGGCTAAAGAATCCAATGACTGGTCTTCTTATAAACCAAAAACTAAAGGAATTCAAATGCTCTATCAGAAAGGCTAAACGCACCTCTTGGAGAAGTTTCTGTGCAGAAATAGAAAACTCCAAAGATTTCAGTCGTCTGCGAAAAGTCATGACGAGCTCCCCCTCAGGGGGTCTTAGAGGTCTGTTAAAGACGCAAATGGGGTCTGGACGAAATCAAGCTATGAGATGCTGACCGTCTTCATGGACATGCAATCCCTGGGTAGCGAGGATGTGGCTAAAAAGTTAATCCACAAACGCTCCCGAACTGCCTGTCAACCACTGTGCTTGTAAACGACAGACTCCTACGCTGGGCAATCAGCTCATTTCAACCTTTACATCCCCTGAAATGGACATCTCACCTATTGAGATCCAGCAGGGAATCAATATAGCGCTACCATGGCTAAAATTCATATTTAAAGCATGTCTACAGATGGCTTATATTCCACAGCAGTGGAAAGAAGCAAAAATAGTTTTCATACCTAAAGCGGGTAAAACATCCCACTCCTCACCTAAGGATTACAGACCTATCCGCCTCACCTCTTTTCTGCTGAAAACTCTGGAACGACTGATAGAGATCCATCTGAGAGCTATTCTGAAACCACTCTCCAATGCGCAGCACGCATACACAAAAGGGAGATCGGTTGAAACAGCTCTTCACTCGCTCACCAGCTACATCGAAAAATCGCAAAAGCGTCAAAGAATACACGCAAGCGGTTTTTATAGACATCGAAGGGGCTTTCAACAATATCAGCCATAAGGCTATTGGCAAAGCACTCGGGGAAAGCAATGCCGATGACAACCTGATAGGGTTCATCGGTCAACTGCTTAGCAGCAGGAACATCAACTCCACGCTAGAAAACAGTACCTTAAGAAGGAGGGTTTGCAGAGGCACACCACAAGGCGGGGTGCTTTCACCCCTTCTATGGAACTTAGTGGTAGATGAACTCCTGTCAAAAATAGAAGCGACTGGCTGCAAAGTCGTAGCTTATGCCGACGATGTTGCAATAGCAATATCGGGCAAATTCGTTAACACCATATCCGAAAAACTAAACTTCGCGCTAGGTGTTCTTACCAAGTGGAGCAAATAGTGCGGAATTTGTAATCTTCATAAGGTACAAAATTCTACGATTTGTCCCACCAAAACTCGATGAAATCATTCTCAACCCATCTCATCAGGTGAAATATTTAGGTCTACTTCTGGACTCTAATCTCGCGTGGAAGGCGAACATAGCAGAAAGAGAGCGCAAAGCGGCATGCATAATCTACTACTGCAAAAGAGCCATTGAGAAAAGTGGAGATTAAAACCCAAAATCGTATCATGGCTCTATACGGCGATAATAGAACCAATTCTTCTGTATGGCGCAGTTATTTGGTGGCCAACTATTGGGAAAACATCCAATGCAAACCTGCTAAACAAGGTCAGAAGGATTGCATCTATTGCAATCACCGGGGCCAAACGCACTACCCCGACAAAGGCACTGTTTATGCTATTGAAGTGGCTCCCGACTAAGCTCCTTACGATACAGCACGCCAAGTACTCTACGATTCGATTAAAAGCACTGCATTTCTGGCAGGAGGGAAATATTGGTCACTCCACTATACTTGGAATGGGTGGACCAACGCCAGGGAAAGGAAACCTTACGCCCCCGATTCCCTGCTTCCATCATGGTTTCAAGCCAGTCATCTCAAGCAGGGATAACTGGGCAATAGAAAGAAGTGGAATGCAGGAATGGGTCGACATCTAAACTGATCATTCTAAAATAGATGGAAAAATTAGCTGTGGCGTTTTCTCAGAACAGCTAGGCCTGAAACTATCCTTCTGGCTACCAAACTACTGCAGTGTTTTTCAGGCAGAGGTCATTGCCATAAGAAACCTAAATATTTTCTCTGACACTACAGCTGCTATCTAATCATTATGATTGTAATGGAATGTCGCACACAACTCACCGTGATGTCGCTTAACTGTGAAGTGATCCTCCACTGAGTACCGAGACATAGTGAAATTGCAAAGCAGATGCCCTAGCTAGAGCTGACACGGAGCTCCAGGAGTATAAACTCACACCCCAAGTCGGCCAACCTCTAGCCTCCATAAATCTAGGATTTAAGCAGCATTACTAGGATTTAAGCAGCATTACCTGGTTGCTGGAAGAAACCTGCAGACCAACCAAGCAAACTTGGCGCGCACTGAGCTCCAAACGCACCAAGCAGCTCCCCAACACGAGTCGTGAAGCCTTCAAATATGTCGCATCGGTGCTGACGGAGCATTGTCTTACTGGCAGACAGGCAGAAAGATTGGGTGTTCCTTTCCACGATTTCTGCCAAAGTTGCAGATCGGAAGAAAGAGCAGAAACAATTCAACATTTTTTGTGCGAATATCAAGCACTATCCAGGAAGCACACGCAAACTTTAGGCTCACCCTTCCTGGACAGTTTCACGGAAATAGAGCTGATTAGCTGCATGGTTCTTATCACCTAGCAGCTGGGTTCTAGTGCCGTCTCAATCTTCTGTGGTATCACAATGGGCCTACCGTGGCCTAAGTAAGCCATCTTTTGATAAAGAGAGCTGCCACTCCAACCAAAAAACCAATCTGAGAAGAAATTTGTGAAAGTGTAGTAAGTTTAAAGATGTTATTCATTATGGAAAATTTAGCTCATTTTAAAAATATCCCCATAGTTTGGCTCGTTTTCTACTATCATCAAGAGCAAACGCAAATGAGTGTTTTGTGCCTTTTGAAAGTAAGGTAAAAAGTGTAAGATAACGCAACTTGCTTAAAGTTGTTTGCGAGACTACATTGTTGCACGAGACGCCAGGAACCATATGTTGTTGGAACAAAGTAGCACTGAACAGTTTGAGGATACTCAAGCTACAAGCTATGTCCGCTCGAAATTGGATCGACTTGTGTAAGATTGTGCGTACCTTCGAAGGTATTTATTATTTACATGTGACAATTCTTGTCTGTAAACACTGAAATTAATAAGTTTGTTATATTGAACTCCATATTTTGAATTGATCCGATAAAATTTCCTGAGCGATGATTGAGCTTATATGCAGCTTGATGCTGGCTTCAAGTATGCCTCAAACTCTCCTGTATATTCGGTAACTTGTCTTAATCAGATGCAATTTTGTTACAGAACCATTCATTCATTATATTCTACCAGAAGTCGAGTCTGTTGCTATGGTTGTTCGATGAGGAATATTTTCTAGGATCGTACTAGTTAATGCCAGCACGAATTTATGGCTACCGTGTCTACCGATGTAGACACTCAGTTTTTACTTGAAATGAGTTTTTTTTTTAATTTGAGGGCGATGCAATGCTCGTCTTGTACACGCCAGTTTCATCATTTAAATATTGGGCATAATTTTACGAAAGACATATCTGGAACGGGAAGCTTGGACGATGCCGACTTAATAGTCTGGCCGGTATTGTGTGGTTTTAATGTAATCATTAAAATTGCAAATTACAAGCCATAAAAATTTTCTTATACGTTTGTGAGTATACTAGATAAAACAATAGATTTATCGAAAAGCGATACTATGTATACACCTTCGATGTCTCCCTTCACTAGCCTCGTAATATTTTTAAAGAAAAAAGATCAACATTATCGAATGTGTGGGGATTACCGCGAAGTTAATTCAATGGCGAAACGAGAAACACATCCGAAACCTAATATCGAGAATTGAATCATTTTTGCCTGATTAAAAGAATTCTATGTTCATAATGTATGTCTTAGGAAGTTATTCTCTGAAGTACTTTAATCAAAGTGATGATGAAGTCTTGAAAAGCTGTTCTCTAGAGGAATTATGTTAGAATTACTACGCAAGTTTTGAGAAGTTGTTCTCTAGACCACTTGAGCTAGATTGATTGTGAAGTCAAGAGAAATTATCATCTGGTAGGCTTAAGTTGGAATCACTGTATAAGTCTTGAGAAGCTAATCCCGGGAGGACTTATGTTGGAGTCACGGTATTACTCTTGAGAAACTCTGGAGGTCTTAAGTTAGCGTGATTTTGTTAGTTTTCAGAAGCTGTTCTCTGGAGGACTAGAGTTAGAAAAATTGTTCTCTGAAGGACTTGCGCTGGAATGCCTGCATAAGTCTTGCGGAACCAATCTCTGGAGGAACTAGGTTCAAATACCAGTACAAGACTTGAGAAGCTGTGAAGGACTTATATTAGACTGATTCTGAAGGTTTAAGACATTCTCTGGAAAACTTAAGTTGAGAAATCATATTCCTTCTTTTTTAATTTACATATTTAATAATCAGTCATAATTATACCAATTGGTGGATTAAAATGTAAATAAAAATTTTGGAAGAAAGTAATCCGTTTCATTAAACAGAAGCTCCCTTACCGAACTAAGCAACTTCTTTAAAAATATGAGTTATTTTTAATTTCCGTATTTACCGAATGTTACAATTAATCAAGGAATCAATATGGGCTAAAGAGTTCGAATAAGTTCATAGTAAAAAATCATGAACTTTCCGAAAAGGCAATAAAATCGAGGCGTTAACAGTAAAAATTAATATAAAAACAGGATTTTCCCCCTTTTTGTCGAATCTTTTCGAGTGAGCGATCAAAGTTTAACTCAACATACTTCCGCATTCACAGAAGTATGGCACATATTTGACTCAAAAACAAAAATACGTTTTATATATTTTCATTTAAGTTCAACTTGTAGTTTGGAAGCTGAATGATGAAAAATAAAGAAAAATTCTTCGTCCTTAATAGCCTTGACTCCTAAATGAAAATTTATCGAATTGAATTGTAAGAAATTTTTTACTGAGGATGAATTCAGCAGTCATATAATTTTTGTTAGCAGATGTTGCTAAAATTTTCGCTGTAAATAAAAATTTTCACACAAAGTAGCGATATGTCAATGTCTCTAAAATTAATGTCTTCAAAAATAATCCAAATATTCCAAGTTTTTTCACATCATCGTCATCCTCACATTCAATTGCACAAGGATGTAATTAAATTGGCAGTAAAAAAAATCAGTCAGAAACGGAAAATAAAAATTCCGAGAATATCGAAGATTTTAAGCGAATTTTCGGGATTTAGGATATTATTTATTGACTCAAACGAGTATCCTTCATCAACCCGCAGCAGCAATAAACATTTTAAAAACCACTAGTCAAATCATCATCCGTTGATTTAAGACATCGAAAAAGAGGTGGAACCTCACTTGCGCGTATTTACTTTCACTTATTCCTAGCTGTTAAATAATCATAGCATTACCTCCAGAAGCTACATAAAATCCACTCGGTGAATATTTTGCTACATTTACTGCGCAAGAATGTTCCGTATATACATCAGCAATAGCCGGGTTCTAAAATACAAAGATAATAAAAAATGAAATAAGAATTGAATATCAGTGGAATTATAACGATCAAATAAAATGAAAGGGGTAGTTTTACGTATTATAAAGTTGATGACTTGAATGTTTTGAAAATGAGTACTAAAGCTCACTTTACTGTAAAAACTGAGAGATGGTTTATGTACGTGTTCTTATCCAAAGTTATCCAATAATAACTTCTAGAACCACTCGAAGGCTTCAATAAACATCCCTATCCGGAATACTACTCTACTGTTGAATTAATATTTTAAATATCAAACATATTTAAAGTTACACTGCAATTTGAAGGGAAAAATAGATAACCGCGAAGATTTTGTTAGTCTAGAAGTAGAACGGTGCATAAAAATGAAGTAACTATATAAATACTACTTACATCGATATTACGGATGATAACTGAGTTTCCGTTTGTGTATAGGAAATTTTTCCCTTTAGGGTCCCCGCCAAGCACTATTGGCTGACCTCGCTGTGTGCGAGGAAGAGTAGCATAAACGAATTCTAAAATTATATAAAAAAACATCACTGTAATCTGAACCTTAATTATTCGCGCGCAGCAGTTTTCCATAAATTGGGCTTTCACATAAAACAAGCGCAAGAGTATGACAGACGATGATTAAAAAATGATCGAGGCAGTGATTCACCGCCGCACTGTAAAAATTTTCCAAATATGGTCAGATTTCTATCAAAACTGATATTAATGGTATACAAGGCTCCACTCGTGTCAAATTTTTAGCACTTTACACGATCCATCCAACCGTGCACCGAGTCCCACATGCTGTCATTTACCGGCATTTCAGTAGTATTTAATTATGTCGATTACTTACTATTTGAATAAGCCATTTTTTCCTTCGCCGTTTGCTTGCTATACTGTCGAGAAATAACACCCTCCAGCTGATTATAAATAGACTTCGGATCTGAGATATATTTTCTTACGATATACTTGCTTGCGATGGTCAATCAAATAACCAAGTTTTCTAATTTGGAGAAAAAGATTACGCTTCAACATTCTCCACTGCGTATGACAACTGAGTACAGCCTATGATGTCATTGACAGTTATCAGTTGAGAAAAATTTAAAATGTGTTAACCGTTTTTAATATTAACATTCCGGAAAAAAAACATAACAAGCCGCGAATTGCGACCCTTAAGGTCCACACGGTCAACTTGCCAGTAATATCTAGATAAACATTAAAAATATTAAACACAACAATAATTTTAAAAATAACACTACTTTAAATAATAATAATGAGCGGTATTCATAGCAGTAACAGGAATGAGTTAATAATAATCATATCATCTAGGGGAGCATCCATTGATTACGTAAGGCTTTTGGTGGATGGGTGATCGATTGCCACAAATGCAAATTTGATTGAAGTTTTGATGGTTTTCAAAATTTAAGCCGTTTTTTTTTAAATTAAAAGACTGACTTTACAACAAAGTCTTTAGAATAAAAGATATAAGGTAATATAATTCATATGGTCACTTTTAATGATTTTTTATTTTTAATTGAATTTTTTTCCAGGATCATGAAAAAAACTTTTCTTTACTTGTTTTCTTTTCAAAAACTGACAGGAATGTATAAATTTTATAAACATATATCACTGCGTTGTGCAAATCAGGTTAAAAAAATATTTTTTATGAAAAAAACCCTAAGTTTTTCTTCTTCTTTTCTTCTATTAAATTAAAAAAACCGCTGAAACGGATTTTTATAATGTTAAAATAATCAAAAACACGTCGATTGACACCTTAATGATCCAAATATTATATCTGGTTCGTGAGATATAGTGAATGGAAGAAATGACCTTGAAGATCATGATGACTTAATGATTTTTTATTTTTTATTCAATCTTTCTTGTTATCATGAGAAAAAGTTTTGATGTTGTTTTTACAAGCACTGCTTGAAGTATAGAAATTTTATAAAAATTGAATACTCTCTTCCGTAAATCAGGTTAAAAATTTATTGTTTATGAAAAAAACCTAATTTTTTGCACTTTTTTTTTTAAATTAAAAAACGGCTGCAACGATTTTTTTCAAAATTTCGATGGATTCATAGAAATGTTAATACCCGTCGATTGACACCTTATTTATGCAAATATTATATCTGGTTCGTGAGATATGGTGAATGGAAGAAATGACCTTGAAGATCATGATGACTCAATGATTTTTTATTATTTATTTAATGTTTCTTTTTATCATGACAAAAAGTTTTGATGTTGTTTTTCAAGCACTGCTTGAAGTATACAAATTTTATAAAAATTAAATACTCTCTTTCGTAAATCAGGAAAAAATTTATTGTTTATAAAAAAAACCTAATTTTTTGCACTTTTTTTCCTTAAATTAGAAAACGATTTTTTTTTAAAAATTCGACAGGTTCACAAAAACGTTAATACGCGTCGATTGACACCTTCACCATGAAAATCGTATGTTTGAATCGCGAGATATAACGCATGACAGAAATGACCTTCAAAGGAGCAAAGCAACAACCCCCCCCCCCCCGACCGAAGTATCCCAAAAACTAATCAGCTCTTAAAATTGCAAAGACGCTTTGATTGACACCTCAACAAAGTCGATACGACTTTGTTTACGTGAGTTATGCTCTTAGAAAAAAGTGTCCACGAACGTACGTACACACACACACACATACATCTCCCTTTCTAAAAACACTTTATATGTACTCTATATACACCTCAAAACGTAAAGAAATGTTGAAAATTTCAATTTCGATTTTCGAGGCGATTACAAGAACTTCCTATATACTGGAAAGTTAAAAATAGAGTTTAAGGCGCTGAGGCAGTACTTAGTATTGATTACACGATCATAAAAATACGATAAATCTTTCATTATAGAAATTCGATCAGGGATGATTGTGTAATATCCCAGATATAAGATATGTCACATTCGTAATAGCTAAAAGTAGATTCATTACCGAGAATTGGTGGTTTTGTTCTGTGTATCGTAAATTAATTCTATTCTTTCATTGCTGGTGCTTAGCCACAGTATTCACTCCAAAATTTGAAATAAAAATACAAATGTAACACTGGCAAACAATTTCTCAGCATCTATGTTGATCAAGTATGCAATTAATATTATGAATATAATATTTGGGGCAATGTAATATTCTTTTTAGATTGTCCTCAAAATATGTTTTTATGATGGACGCATTTCGAAATGATTCGAACAGTAAACATTGCGTTGAGATGGTTTTGTTTGTCAGATACACATGTTCAATTGTGGTTTTCAAATATATATGCCTAAATATTTATCAAGGCTCTTTTGAATAAAGATAGCTTCAGGAATGTTATTATTTGCCACGAAAATCAAAAGAAAGTTCAAGGAAACAGAGATTCTGGATTGGCGATCGGAATAGATTAACTGGAATACGGATAAGTATTGGGAAGCGACAGTTCGATGAAAGAGGTCGTTTACTATTGGTTCCAAGTGGATGGACCATTTGTTCAAGCGCTGAATTGCTCAGTCATGAATCGGTAGAGAGGGGTGACGACGCACTCATCGTACAGTACAAATCGTACACGATTTTTATAAAAAAAAATATTTGGCCTCCGCATTTCTTCCATCTTCGGCAGTGGATGGGGATACAGTCAGCCATGCTGGGAAGCAGTAAGTTATTATGGGTCTGACGAGTCTTTTGCACTTGAGTAGCTTCGTACTTCGATTCGTGGCTTTTTTTGGAAAGCATGGATAGTTGCCTTTTTCAACATTTCTCGCGCGTGTGAGTTGAATTTTAGGGTATTGCGAAAAAGAACGCTTGCATATTTGATAATTTTCCTCAGTGGTAGGACCTTGCTGTTGATTGAGAGCGATAGTTGCTTGCTTTCAGCTGGTACCTTTTTATAATCTTCACCATAAGCATTGCGGCAACATACCAGCTCGCATCTGTTCGCATTAATTATGAGTGGGTAATCTTTCATGTAGTTATAGAACGGTCGAGCTAGGGTCTCAATTTGTTTGAATGATTCCGAGAGTATGCGATGTTGCCATTAGGATGATATCATCTGAATATATCATCGTCTCAGCCTAGTGGGTTGAAGCAGTCAAATGAAGAAGATGACTTGCAGATCGAAGTCAAAAAAAGGATGGACCAAGTATAGTGCTTCGGGGACGCCAGAGTTTACTTGAACCGGAGTTGATGCTCGGTTATTGATTTTAACAGAAAGAGGGAGAGTGCGTTGAGAGGGCATTGAGCAACGAGTAACTTATGGATAATAGAGTCGAAAGCCTTTCCTAAGTCAATAGTACAAGAAACGGTTGCTTCCTTTTTCCGAGGCCCGGAGAATATGAAATCGTAAAGCGAAAAACCTGCAAGCTACGCCAATGTGTTAAGCTTAAAACCGAGTTTTTCATTTTGTATCTAAGGCAATGCGACATCTAAAAACGATAGAAGCATGACTTTTCCATTAGTAGATATGTTTGAGATTTGACTTAGTCTAGTTGTACACATCTGTCACTGATAATCGATTTGTCTATCAAACTTTTTCTAAACTAACACCTAGATACAAAAAAGTTTTTGTAAAAGAAGATAAATTCACATTTATTGTAACACAAAAAGGAAGAAAAATTCATAAAAGTAACAAACTAAAATAGGGTCAGCTGGGGTAATTGAAAACAAAATTCCAATGTTTTGCATTGATATTATTCCGTACCCATTGGTTGCTTTTCGAGATGAAATTTTTTTCATTTGTGTTCAAAACTACTCTCTGCCTGAATGCTATAGGTTGAACATTTTGACTCCTATTTCTATTTTGAAAAGAGAAAATGCCTGTTCACATTTACCCCAGTATGTTTTCAATTACCCTAGAGACAAGGGGGTAGATGGTAACAGCTATTTCATCACTATGTTGATGAAGAAGACAGTTGATAACAGCTTCTTCTAAGCTATCTGTTGTGTTAGGTTTTCTTTTAATACGTCCTGGACATCCTGCAAAGCCTATGTAAATCAACTATTGTCCAAACGTTATCTAAGAATATTTACTGAGATAAACCGCACTTAACCATGCAAAATTTGAGTATAATAATATAATTCACAACTAAATTTGTGGTTTATCGCCACGCAAAGGGCAGTTATTTTGTTGTTTCCAATTACCGCAGGGTAAAATATTCATGGGGTAATTGAAAACATAAAGCTTACACATCAAATAAAACAGAGAAAATCAAAATAGGAAGTATATTCTTTCAAAAATATTCCATATAACAAATTGAAATAGTTGTAATCACTTACTTTGCGTTTTTTATGTACTGCAGAGGAAAACCTGAGCTCACCAAACTTCGGTAAACAACTTTTTTCATAGTGTCAACTTCAAACAATGATGACACTTTCATCAGCAAACTGAAGAGCGCAGGAACTCTCTTAATGTCTTTCGAGTGTAGCCAAGTCGACAATCGTCAGCATTTAAGTTTATCATAATCACCACGAGGGCAGCTGTGTCGTCTGTTTCCATTTTCCCCATGCTTCCATTTACCTCACCTGACCCTACTACATTTCAGATTATTCATCAAATTAGTACTTTTGGAAGTACAAACAATCGACTACTCGAATTCTCGATTAGTCGCCGTAAAAATTGGAACATCTAAGATTGACAATGAAACCTTAAAGCTCATCCACATTTTCCAAACCGATGTGGCTCCCCGATTTATATCCGAAACATCATCTATCCTGTAGGAGCATATTAATCCCAACAACCATTTTCATCATAAATATATTGTCAATTTGTAATAAAAAATTGTCTAGTAAAATTAAGAGCATCCAAATGTATCCCAAACTTATTAAAAAGTCGACCAGATCGCTACAACGGAACTAACGGACATCATATCCTGGACATAGAAGAAATCACTCCTGGATTGATTTTCTTGAACGAATTCAATGGAGCCAACGATACCGACGGGATCTCAAAACGTATAAACGGAACATTCTTTGTGAAGCTGAATACCACGTTAAATCACCAAAAGTTTATCTATGAGGAAATAACAAACGGCCAGGTCCTGCCACCCCTACTCCAACCAGAGTCCCACACTAGTCAAATTGATGAAGTACTCTCATTGGAAATGATGAAAGAACTACATCTCAATAATACTAAACGAATTGAGTTAATAGCAACAAGGATCAAATCCGACAATGGGATAAGTCTTAACGTTATTGCAGTAGTTTCCTTCGTAATCCTGGGCAAGATCATCATACGCCTGTGAGAAGGGATCAGACAACGAAGAACAGCAAATATAACGGTGAAGCTAGAACCAGTCATCAGCGAAAGTCACCCATCGAAGCCACCTGCAAATAAAACATCAGCAAGCACGGTTCAAATGCATCAACATCCGGATAGACGAGAAAGTAAGAACTTCTATGACATTCCATTTTTTCAACTGATTAGTCGAGGACGCCCAAGTGTTAAGGAAGGAAGAATTAGAACCACCGACTCGAAAAACGAAATCAAATACCACCGACTATAAACAATCTGCAAAGCAACCAAACACCAGCAACTCCAAACAAACAGCAACGCAGTTTCCAGCAAATGAATAATTTCTGCACCTTGCGACCAGACGCTACGTCTGCAGTTTTGGAAGATCTCATGTATACAAGCCAGGTGGCCGAGGTTTCTTCAAATGCACCTGCGGCGACGCCAGATAGTCTTTGCCGGGATTTCATAGATGTCATGCATATTGTAAAATTAATTGAAATAAAATTATATTTTTTTTTATAAAAACTTGATTTAAAGAATGGAAAGTGTGGTTTTGGGATAGTGAATGGCTTCCTCTTCAGGTGCTGTCATATGCCAATTCGCTATCAGACAGCACGACCACGGTTAGGCTTGTTGATGGGTTAAGCTCGTTATGATTCAACTGTTTTTAATATTTGTATATGCGAATTACAACGACTGTCAACCTAGTTTCGTATAAGCTTCGTTGCTAAGTTCAGTTTTTCCTGGGTTAGAACCTCCTAGTCTAGTCGATAATATTGTCTACTAGTTGTGCTTTTTAGTTAGCAACTTACTAACACTATCATTGCACATTGATGGGCGTTCTTAGCTTCCAAATTTTATGAATTGTTCATCGTTTTAAATGGAAAGTGTGGTTTCGGGATAGCGAATGGCTTCCTCTTCAGGTGCTGAAAAACTGAACCTAGCAACGAAGCTTATACGAAACTAGGTTGACAGTCTTTATAATTCGCATATACAAATATTAAAATAGTTGAATCATAACGAGCTTAACCCATCAACAAGCCTAACCATGGTCTTGCTGTCTGATAGCGAATTGGCATATGACAGCACCTGAAGAGGAAGCCATTCGCTATCCCGAAACCACACTTTCCATTTAAAACGATGAACCATTCATAAAATTTGGAAGCTAAGAACCCCCATCAATGTGCAATGATAGTGTTAGTAAGTTGCTAACCAAAAAGCACAACTAGTAGACAATGTTATCGACTACACTAGGAGGTTCTAACCCAGGAAAAATTGATCTAAAGAATTTAACTGATATATGTACACCAGGTGTAGAAGTATGAAACCGGAATTTTGCTATAGCTCGCTAACAGTTTAAGGACCGGAACACCGGTTCTACAGCGCCATTTTCTGACTCTAATAGCTGACGAAATCAGTCAGCATGCAATAACCTAAGTTTCATACACCGGTATATTTTTCTATAACCTGAAACATGTCGAGTTTTATGCCTACAAACTATGATTTGCGGACAGCATTGGTTTTCTGCCATCATTTAAAGAAAACGGATGCACAATCCCAAAGTATGCTTGTCAAAGCATACGGTGCGATTCGTGAGATGTGAGAAACGAAGAGCATGGGAAATCACCGAAAATGTTTCAAGACAAGGTGTTGCAAGCCTTTTCGGATGAAGACGATACTCAGACTCAACAAGAACTCGCGGAACAATTAAATGTGATGCAGGAAGCAGTATCTCTTTTCCTCTGAAAGCCGTGGGAAACATTCAGGAATTGGGAAAATGGGTTCTACATGAACTGAATGAAAGACAGAAAAATAAATAAAATAAAAACACTTGTCGAGTGCTGCTCGTCAGATATAAAAGAAAATTATTCCTCCACCGTATAGTGACAGTTGATGAAAAGTGGATGTATTTTCAGAATCCTAAGCGTCGTAAGTCATGGGTGAATCCAGGCAAACCATCAACGTCCACTGCAAGACCAAATCGTTTTGGAAAGAAGACAATGCTGTGAGTTTGGTGGGATCAAGAGGGTGTATGATATTATGAGCTACTAAACCTGGTGAGACGGTTAACACTGATCGCTCGCTACCAACGACAAATGATCGATTTGAATCGAGCAATACGTAACAAACGACCGAAATATGCAAAAAGACAACATAAAGTCATTTTGCTTCATGATAAAGCCCCCTGACAACTGCAAAATGGGTCACGGATACTTTTGAGGCATTCAATTGGGAAATATAAGCGCACGCGGCTTATTATCCAGACTTGGATCCGTCCGATTATCATCTGTTCGCATCATTGGGACATGCACTCGCCGAACAACACTTCCATTCGTATGAGAATGTACGAGAATGGCTCGGCAACTGGTTTGCTTCAAAGGATAAATTGTTTTTTTTTGGCATGGCATTCATAACCTAGCGCAGAGGAGGGAAAAATGTATAAATTCCAATGGAGACTATTTTGAATAAAGTATTTTTTATAATATTGAAATAACAGACGTCTAATTTTTACGTAAAAAAATTCGGTTTAATACTTCTACACCTTATATATATATATAAATATATATATATATATATATATATATATATATATATATATATATATATATATACATATACATATATGTATATATATATACATATATGTATATATATACACATATATATACATACATATATACATATACACACACACACATATATATATATATATACATATATATATATATATATATATATATATATATATATATATATATATATATATATATGACTTGAATCGGATATCGGAGATGATGTTGGAACAGTTGGTGGTGGCTCTGGAACTTGCTGTTCTTTTGCACTGGCAGATAGATCTAGTGCTTGCTGAATCTTGACCGTTGTTGAAGCAGATTTGGCTTTTTGACCATGTATTACAGATGATGAGGGCTCTGCAATAGAATCCCATGATCATAAGTACTCCATAAGTTACTAATTGGTATGTACTGATCTCAGTACGAAATACTGAATTTTATTTGTCTTATTGGTGTAAAAGATCCTTCATCATTTATAAGGATAGGAATTTTTGGTAAGCATTGCTTTTCAGAGATTTACATTCTTACAACTTCCAGTGGCGCCAAATACTTGTTCGTTATTATTTGAAATTTTATTAAATTGTATATTGTTAACAACAGGATTTCTTTTTACTGCTTTTATTAACAATGATTCATTAATGAGGCTGGTGTCTAGAGGAATGTTAATTATGAACAATAAAGATGACATATTTGTTATTAGTTTTATTTCTGCAAAGTCTCAAGCCTCTTCTATTGTGTAATATAGGAATGGTTGGTATCTGAAGCCAAATTTATTTCATTTTATGATAATATTATTGAGTTCAATATTCCTAATTTAGCGCAATAAATAGCGAAGTTAATATTTTTAAGTTATTCTTTTATTGAAGATAATCTAAATTGCATGTCCAGTATCGGGTTGTATTTTTTTAGATGTTTTTTTAAACAATTTATTTATTTCATTCGCCATCTTCGTAATATTATCAATTCTATCACTATATTTAATTGATTACAACTTGCTTGTTATTATTTTCTAACATATTATTAATCTTGGGTTTCATGGTAAGAAAACCTTCATGATCTGTATTACCTGCAATACATTTCCAAGCAGTACCAATAAAATCAAGTTTTTTACTTTCTCGCGGTTTTAAATTTCGAACAAAATCTTGATTTTGCTGAAGCTTGAATGATAAGTGGAATAATGTCTAACTTCTGACAGATTAAGAACTCGTTAAATTTCTTGAATAAATCGTTCGTACTGATCGATATTGATAGTACGAATTAGTTTCACGTTTCCATCTTGTAGTTTTTCCTTCCTGTATGGAATGGAACAATTTGGGAGTGCAAAAAATCCAGTATTTCAATTTTGGTGTTGAAATAATCTTCCCAGATTCAGTTAAAACAGTTAAAATATTATTGTCTTTAACTATCTGTTCCTTGTATTTTGATGTCAATTTAGACTCTACTTTTTCATTTTGTTTTACGAAAATTCTTTCGTCAATTTCATATGGTTTGGAGGGTTGCCTTGTTTTATTGTGGTTTTGTTTTTGTTTCAAATTTTTCACATTCGACAAGCGATTTTTTTCCAATTCCTCTAGGTCTATCCTTGAAGATGGACCAAAATGTAGCTCAATTGGCTTTTTCAATGTAGTCGAGTGAAAGGTACAGTTATATTCGTGAAGAAGATTTTCGAAAGATCTAGGTGGTCCATCTTTGTTGAGGCATCTCATTATCTCAGTGAGAGTACTGTGCTAACATTTGACCCATCCATTGACTTCACTCTTGTACGTAGAGATTTTATAAACTTTGATTTAAAGACCATCTTTCATCAGAAATGTTATTGAGGCTGATCTTAAGGAGCTTTCACTGTCAATAACGTCAATTTCAGGGACACATAAATAGAAAAGTAGGTCGGTAAGTGGTTGTTTAATGACTTCGACGAATTAAGATGCAATTGATTTGGTCTGACCAAATTTAGAAAACTTGTCAACAGCAGTCAGAACTCTGTGCTTTTCAGTACTAAATAGGCCGATATAAATTGTATAACCAGGATAACTTGGAATTCGCGAAGCATTTATCACGAGTTTATTAGGGTGTCAATCGTTTTTGTTCTTTACAAATAAAACACCACCACCACAATTTAGAATGTAGTTAAACATTCGAAATTTTTACCGACATTTTCGGACGGTTTTACTCGGCGTTGAGGCGCGCTCTTTTATGTATTTGAAGGAATTTTTTTCTGATTCGCTTCGTTAGGGATGTCTGCGACAAATTTTTGAGTGTATCGTTTTCGATAGCTACTTTCAAGATGGACCTATCTCTTTATTTTACTGTTGGTATTCTATTTGTTCATGGTGTAGGTAAGATGCTGGTGATAAGGATAGATTTTGACCTTACGGGAACAATAGAAGTAGCTTCGCAGTGAGTTGAAATCCTATATGATGGCGAGCATATCCTTCTCATTGGTAGCGTAGTTTTCCTCTGTTTTGGATAACGTTCTCGAGAGGAAAACGATTGGTTTATCATCTTGTGAAAAAACTGAGTTGATGGCATGGTCAGAAGTATCTGTTGTAAGATGGAAATCATTTTCGACGCATGGATGAGTCAGTACTTCCTCCTTGGATATCAAGCAACTTTTAAGAGTGTTAAGTGTATTCATGGTTTTAGCATCAAAGTGGATGATTTTGTTTTTTGATTGAGTCTTGAACACTCTTCCTAATTCCCTTCTTAGAAGAGAAGTCTGCTGGTTCGCAATTTAGGCATAGTCTTTGATGAAACGACGATAATATTCAGACACTCCCAAAAAAGATTTAAGATCTTTCAGCATTTTAGTTGTTGGCTTATTTGCAATTGCCTTTTGTGAATTAGTTTTAATACCATCGCTGCGTACTACAAATCCCAAAAACTCTATTTTTCTTTTGAAAGACTCACATTTATCCAATTGAATCTTCATGTTGAAGGTTTCCAAAGTTTTGAAAACTTTGTTGAGATTTTCCAAATGCTCTGTTTCGTCTCTTCCAAAGATAATAATGTCACCAATGTATACATATGTCTACGTATGGGCTCTCAAAGTATATTATCGAGAGTCCTTTGGAGATTGATGGAGTGTTTATTTTACCCAAATAGATGACGAATAAATTCAAATTTCTCATTGTTTATGGAAAAAAAGTTTTGGTTTATCACGCTATCTAAGTGGCATTTGATTAGATCAACTATCGTAAAATATACGTTCTTTCCCAAATTGGCCAGAAACTCACCTATTTCTGGCATCGAATACTTGTCCGCAATAAAAACTGAATTCAGTTTGTGGCAATCATTTCCTTTCCGGTACTCTTTCTCGCCGGATGCGTCCTGTTTCTTTGGAGACTTAAGAGTTGTAGGGAGTTTTAGATCTTCAAGAAGTTTACTTACTTCCTTCTCGACTTCTCCTTTTGGAGCCATGGGATAAGAGAAGCACCTTGAATAAACTGGATCACAAGTCTTCGTCCATATCTTACCTTTGACGGTGCTTGTGTAGGTTAATCTTTCAGCTGATTCCGCAAGTAACTGCGAA
Organism: Oxycera nigricornis; assembly: GCA_963942545.1. NCBI lineage: Eukaryota > Metazoa > Arthropoda > Insecta > Diptera > Stratiomyidae > Oxycera > Oxycera nigricornis. The sequence continues at coordinate 52,779,636 of OZ012663.1, forward strand.
AAGCTTCGTAGAATTGTGGTATACTTTTTGCATCTTGAGTGGTTGATGATGCCTTCGAGAGGGTTGTTGAGAACGTTTCTGAAGGAAACGTTGATTTTGAGGCCTATTAGCATAATTAACGGCATGGGACGTTATTTATTGATCAACATCCATAGGAACTGGACCTCTTGGTGGTCGCGGAGGTGGTTTCTTGAAATTATTTTCACGTTGGGGTTGTTGGAAATTTTCAGCATTAAATCGTGGTTTCTGTGAGACCTAGGGATTGTGTAGTACCTCGGGATGAAATTTTCGTCTAGGTGCTGGAATAGGCGCAGGCCTGGACGGGTTAAGCACCATTTTACGTGGATTGGATTACTGTAGTATGTCTTTCGCGAGTTATATTTCATTATTTGCGTATTTGGCTCGATGTTTCATGTGATGTAAGGCTTGGGGCTAGTAAGGCAGCCCTAAATCAACCGAGTGCCCAACTGAAGGTCACCAAAAGACCAAGATTGGTCGCGCCCAATCCTGCCAAGGGCAGGAGTTTTAGCGAAGTGGCTAAGGGCAGCCTGGTATGGGCTGTCATCGACAGGAGTAGCAGCGATGGAACCATCTCACCTTTAAACTGGAAGATGGTAGAAATTGCTCTTCTTCGGGTGTACAAACCCATACTGGAGGCAAACCCAGGCCCTCCACCTAGTTGCCGTGATGCTGGTTGGTACCAGGGTCACGTTAAGCTGATAGCCTGCACGGATCAACGCTCAGCGGATCTATATAAGCAGGCTATTAGCAGACTGGGAGAAATTTGGCCAGGAGCAAAGCTAGATGCTGTCTCCAGGGAATACATCTCGAATCGGCCTCGATCCACACCGGAGGAAATTGTTGAGCTTATCAAGCTCAGCAATGCCAATCTTCCGGTGGACAACTGGAAGGTAGCCAAGGTTAGCGAGCCCAGCAATGGACAGCGAGAGGCCCTCATAATCCTTAACGAGGAGGCGTTAGCTCCATTGGAGTCAAAAGGCGGAGTGATAAGCTACGGTTTCTCGGCTATCACCCTGCGAGTATATCGCAAGGACCGTACTGGGAAGTCAGTACGGGAACCGTGCAAAGAGAGTGGGAGCGAAGTGACTGTAGAAGCATCAGCAGACCCGACCGTGCACCTCTCTGAGTCAGATCTTCTCTCCGATGACGGAAGAAGCACCACCTCTATCACGGAGTTGGCTGGGGACCTTCTCCAAACCTTAGACCTGGTTGAGGAGGAGATGTCCTTATCTGACGAGGAGGCGGACAAAAACATTGTGTCGTGATGCTGAGGTTTCTACAGATAAACCTCCATCATTCTAAGGCGGCATCGTCCACACTGCTTCCCCACCTGGCTCAAAAAGGAGAGGAGCTAATACTGGCCCAGGAACCTTGGGTTGTTGGCAACCAGGTTTGCGGGCTCAATACGAAGGGATACAAAACATTATCCCTCTACACAGCAGGTAAACCGAGAGCATGCATAATAATAAAGGAAGGCTTGAAGTTTCTAACCCTGTACAATTTCAGTGACCAGGACACCATTGCCATAGCAGTGGAAAGGCAGGCCAAACCCCTTTGGGCTGTCTCCTGCTATATGCCACACGATGTTCTGCCACCTCCCATCAACCTGCAGAGGATCGTCACAGAAGCCACTGCACGGGGCATCCAGCTAGTTATCGGTGCGGACGCCAATGCCCATCACCGCATTTGGGGTAGCACCGATACGAACAAAAGGGGTGAGTCACTCTTTGAATTTATTTTAACGCATGACTTAGCCCTAGCAAACAAAGGTGAGGATCCTACTTTCATTACGGCGAGCCGTAGGGAAGTTCTGGATATCACTCTAACGAACGAGCACTCGCACCACGCTATCAAAGGATGGCATGTATCACAAGAGTGCTCGTTCTGCGATCATTCATATATAATGTTTTGACCCTCCCAAAAATCCAACTTTCATTAACTAAAGAAGGATGGATTGGGTCAAGTACCAAGCAGTATTCGAGTCTGCACTAGAAGGTGGACCTCCGAAGATTGAAGACATAGGTTGCCTGGAGGAAGCCGTTGGGACTCTTACATCGGCCTTCAACGAAGCAGCAAGATCTGCATTTAGTCCAACGAAGCCTAGGGGGAATTTTAAGCCCCCTGGTGGAATAGTGACATTGCGGAGCTGCGAAAGGAATGTAGGAGGTCCTTTAATCAGGCTAAAGTATCCAATGACTGGTCTTCTTATAAACTAAAACTGCAGGAGTTTAAAAGCTCCATCAGAAAAGCAAAACGCACCTCGTAGAGAAGTTTCTGTGCAGAAATAGAGCACTCCAAGGATGTCAGTCGTCTGCGAAAAGTTATGACGACCACGCCCCTATTTATGGGTCTATCAAGGACGCAAATGGGACCTAGACCAAATCCAGCTCCGAGACGCTAGCCATTCTCATGGACACGCACTTCCCGGGCAGTGAGGATGCGGCTGATGAAGCTGATCCACATACGTCCGCAAACTGCCTGTCAACCGCTGTGCCTGTAGACGACAGGCTCCTACGCTGGGCAATCAGCTCATTTCAACCATCTAAATCCCCTGGAATGGACAACATCTCACCTGTTGAGATCCAGCAGGGAATCAATACAGCGCTACCGTGGCTAAAAGCCATCTTTAAGGCGTGTCTACGGATGGCTTATATTCCACAGCGGTGGAAAGAAGCTAAAATAGTCTTCATACCCAAAGCGGGCAAGATATCCCACTCCTCACCTAAGGACTACAGACTTATCAGCCTCACCTCTTTTCTGCTGAAAACTCTGGAACGGCTGAGAGATTCATTTGAGAGCTACCCTGCAACCACTCTCTAATGCGCAGCGCGCATACACAAAAGGGAAATCGGTTGAAACAGCTCTTCACTTGCTCACCAACTAAATCGGAAAATCGCTAAGTGTCAAAGTATATACGCAGGCGGTTTTTCTAGACATAGAAGGTGCATTCAACAACGTCAGCCACAAGGCTTTTGAGAAGGCACTCGAGAATAATAATGTGGATGATAACCTGATTAAGTTTATCGTGCAACTACTAAGCAGCAGGAGCATCAACTCCTCACTAGGAGACAGCATCCTAAGAAGGCGGACGTGCAGAGGTACCCCGCAAGGTGGGGTGCTATCACCCCTTCTATGGAACTTAGTGGTGGACAAACTACTGTCAAAAATAGAAGCGACTGGCTGCAAAGTCTTAGCCTACGCCGACGATGTTGCAATAGAAATATTGGGCAAATTCGTCAACACACTATCTGAAAGACTAAACCTTGCCCTAGGTATTCTTACCAAATGGAGCAAAGAGTGTGGTCTAAAGATAAATCCGCAGAAAACGGAACTTGTGCTCTTCACGAGAAGATACAAAATTCCACGATTTGCTCCACCTAAACTTGGTGAGACAAGTCTCAATCCATCTCATCAGGTCAAATATTTAGGTCGGATCCTAGACTCCAAACTCGCATGGAAAGCAAACATAGCAGAAAGAGCGCGTAAAGCAGCATGCGCAATCTACTGCTGCAAAAGAGCTATTGGGAAAAGATGGGGACTGAAACCCAAAACTGTATCATGGCTCTATACAGCGATAGTGGAACCAATCCTTCTGTATGGTGTGGTTATTTGGTGGCCAGCAATGGCAAAAACATCAAACGCGAACCTGGTTAACAGGGTCAGGAGGACTGCAGCTATTGCAATCACCGGGGATATACGCACTACCCCGACAAAAGCACTGTTTATGCTATTAAATTGCCTCCCGACGGAGCTCCTAACGAAAAAGCAGGCCAAGTGCTCTGCTATTCGATTGAAAGCTCTAAATCTCTGGCGTGATGGGAATATCGGCCACTCCACCATATTACAGAGGGATGGACCAACGCCAGAGAAAGTAGACCTCACTCCTCCGATTCCCTGCTTCCACCACAGTTTCAAGTCCGTCATCTCTAGCAGAGATGACTGGATGATGGAAGGAAATAGGATACAGGAATCGGTCGACATCTACACTGATGGATCAAAAATGGATGGAAAAGTTGGCTGTGGTGTTTACTCCGAACAGCTAGGTCTGAGACTATCCTTCCGGCTACCAGATCACTGCAGTGTCTTTCAGGCAGAGGTCATCGCAATACATAAGGCAGTGGACTGGCTGAGAAATCAGAAAATTTCTATAAGAAATCTCAACATTTTCTCCGACAGTCAAGCTGCTATCTAATCATTATCCAACGTGTATACCTCATCAAAAATTGTAATGGAATGTCGCACACTACTGAACGCGATTATTTGCTGGGTGCCGGGTCACAGTGATATACCTGGGAACTGCGAAGCTGATGCCCTAGCTAGAGCTGGCACTGAGCTCCAGGATTATACACTGACACCCCAAGTCGGCCATCCGTTAGCCTCCGTCAAGCTAAGTTTCAAGCAGTATTATACAGAGGCTGCAAATAGGGCCTGGCTGCTGGAAGAAACCTGCAGGACAACCAGGCAAACTCGGCACATACTAAGCTCAAAGCGCACCAAGAAGCTCCTCAACACGAGCCGTGAAACATTAAGTTTCATCGTATCCATACTGACGGGGAATTGTCTCATTGGCAGACACGCAGAAAGACTGGGTGTCCCTTTCCACGATTTCTGCCGCAGCTGCAGATCGGAGGAGGAGGAGGAAACGATCCAACATTTTCTGTGTGAATGCCCAGCACTGTCCAGGAAACGCATGAAAACCTTAGGCTCACCCTTCCTGGACAGCCTCACGGAAGTAGCTGATTTGAACATTAGCTGCGTTGTCGGATTCATACAAGAATCGAAATGGTTCTCGTCACCCAACAGTTATACTGGCAGCCCCCATTATCTAAAGGTGGCTCACTTAGGTCACGATAGGTTCATTGTGGTACCACAGAAGATAAGAGCGGCACTAGAACCTGCGGAATGGCGAAAATCATCGAGATTCTCTATTCTCTCTATTCTCTATTCTCTATGAAGTCGGCTATGATGCCAATGTCTAAATCAGCTACCTCAATGAGGTTGTCCAGAAAGGGCGAACCCAAGGTTACATGCGCTTCTTGGACAGTGCTGGGCATTCGCACAGAATGTTGCACAAGTGTTGGCATATTTCTTCCTCAATCTTTGATCTGCAACTTCGGCAGAAATCATTGAAAGAAACATCCAATTTTTCTGCGTGTCTGCCTATCAGACAGTGTCCCGTCAGTACGGAAGCGATGGAATTCAGGCTTTCACGGCTTGTGGTGAGGAGCTGCTTGATGCGTTTTGAGCACAGTACGTGCCAAGTTTACCTGGTCATAGCACAGATTCTTTGAGCAGCCAGGCCTTTTTCGCAGCCTCCACGTAGTACTGATTAAATTTCAGCTTTATGGAGGCTAGAGGTTGGCCGGCTTGGGAGGTAAGTGCATACTCCTGAAGCTCAGTGCCAGCTCTCGCTAGGGCATCTGCTTCGCAGTTTCCAGGTATATCACTATGCCACGGCACCCATCAAAGAATCACTTCACAGTAAAACGACATCACGTTCAGTTGTGTACGGCATTCCATTTCCATCATGGATGAGGTATGCACGTTGGATAATGATTGGATAGCAGCTTGACTGTCAGAAAAATGTTTAAATTTCTTATGGAAATTTTCTGATTTCTCAACCAGTCTACTGTTATGTAAATCGCAATGAACTCTGCCTGAAAAACACTGCAGTGGTCTGGAAGCCGGAAGGATAGTTTCAGGCCTAGCTGTTCTGAGAACACGCCACAGCCAACTCTTCCATCCATTTTCGATCCATCAGTGTTGATGTCGACCGATTCCTGCATCCCACCTCTGTGGTCTAGTCCTTCCTACTCGGGATGACTGACCTGAAACTATGACGAAAGCGGGGAATTGGGGACGCAAGGTTTACTTCCCCTGGTGTAGGTCTATCCCTCCAAAGTATAGTAGAGAGGCCAATATTTCCCTCATGATAGAGATGTAGAGCTTTCAATCAAACCACAGAGCACTTGGCCTGCTGTCTCGTAAGTAGCTCTGTCGGAAGTCAATTTAATAGCATAAATAATGGCTTTGTTGAGGAAGTCTGTATAGCCCCGGTGATTGCAATAGCTGCAACCCTTCTGACCTTGTTTAGCAGGTTTACATTTGGTAATTTCGCCAAAGCAGGACACCAGATAACTGCGCCATACAGAAAGATTGGTTCCACTATCGCCATATAGAGCCATGATACATTTTTGGGTTTCAATCTCCACCTTTTCGCAATAGCGCATGCCGCTTTGCGTGCTTTTTTTGCTTTGTTCGCTTTCTATGCGAGTTAAGAGTCCAGAATTAGACCTTAATATTTAACTTAACTCATCAAGTTTAGGTGGGACAAATCGTGGAATTTTGTACCTTCTTGTGAAGAGAATAAATTCTGTCTTCTAAGTATTAATCTTAAGACAGCATTCTTTGCTCTATTAGGTCCTAGAGCCTATGCCTAGAGCAAAGTTTAGTGTTTCAGATAGGGTGTTAACAAATTTGCCCGATATTGCTATTGTTACATTGTCGGCATAAGCTACGACTTTGCAGCCAGTCACTTCTATTTTTGACAGGAGTTTATACACCACTAGGTTCCATAGAAGGAGTGATAGAACTCCACCTTGTGGTGTACCTCTGCAAATCCTCCTTCTTAAGGTACTGTTTCATAACATGGAGTTGATGTTCCTGCTGCTAAGCAGTTGACCGATGAACCCTATCAGGTTGTCATCGGTATTGCTGCCAATAACCTTATGGCTAATCTTGTTGAAAGCCCCTTCGATGTCTATAAAATCCGCTTGCGTGTATTCTTTGACGCTTAGCGATTTTTCGATATAGCTGGTGAGCGATTGAAGGGCTGTTTCAATCGATCTCCCTTTTGGTTATGTGTGCTGCGCATTGGATAGTAGTTTTAGAACAGCTCTCAGATGGATCTCTATCATTCGTTCCAGAGTTTTCAGCAGAAAAGAGGTGAGATTGATAGGTCTGTAATCGTTAAGTAAAGAGTGGGATGTCTTCACCGCTTTAGGTACGAAGACTTTCTTCCACCGCTGTGGAATGTGAGTCATCTGTACACCTGCTTTGAAAATGGCGTTCAGCCATGGCAGTGCTATATTGATAGATCTCAACAGGTTAGATGTTGCCCATGTCAGGGGATTTAAAGGCATCAATCTTACATCTCTTAGTTTCCAACGCCCTGAAAGATCATTTCTTTCACGATTGTTGCCTATCTAGACATCTGTCTGGACCAACTCTAGCTTTACGTTTCTTCTCCTTAGGCGTTCTTTCACCTGCCGTTCTACTTTGCGTTGTTTCAAGTCTCCTTATTTCCTGCAATAGATCCTAATCTACTTTTCCGAAGGGGGTTGTAACTTATTACGTTATAGTTTGTAAAGCACTGCATATTGCTGTGCTGACTTCACAAAGCTTCTGCAGCTCACTACAAGAGTTGCGGGCGTCGCCAAGAAGTTGATGCTGAGCTGTCATGCGGGAGGACCAGTCGTCGATCATCACTACGCCGTACCAGACGCACCAAAACTATCTGACGTGTATTATCACTTATATAAAATAAACGATTTGTTATACTATTCGTATAATTGGTGACCCCGACGCGAGTTAAGGTAATATTTTTATTTTTTTTTCAAATTACAATGTCTCGCGACGAATTTCACGACGCCGACGATGGAATTGGCGGACGAGCCACCGCTGGCTCAAGTGCCTCAACCTCGCACGTACAAATCAGTTTGCTCGTGTTAAAATTACCGCCATTTTGGCAAAATAACCCAAGCTTGTGGTTTGCGCGAGTGGAGGCGCAGTTTCGCACCAATAAAATACTGAGCGACAGTACGCGTTTTGACAAAGTTGTAACCGAATTAGACATGCAACTGTTAGCTCAAGTTGCGGATATCATGGAGCACCCCGCAGACTCGGGAAAGTACGAGACCCTGAAGCGAAGACTTCTTTTCGTGTATGGTCTTACGGAACACGAACACACCCAGCAGATTCTATTTAATATGGAATTGAACGATCTTCGCCCGTCTCAGTTCTTGCACCGTTTACGTTGTGTCGCCGGAAATAATATACCAGACGAAATCATCAAGTCACTGGTGGCTGCATCGCCTTGCACCAAGCTTCCGCGTCATTTTGGCCGTAAGCGACGATGCGGACCTCGAAAAACAAGCGGCCGCAGCAGATCGCGTTGTCAGTTGCGTAATGCCAGACATGGCATCCAGCATTCAAACACTTTCGACCGAGCCGCAACATCATAACGCAGAAAACGATCCTGCGCCGGGCAACATCGATCAGGTAAGAGCCCGGGCTAATCACACGGCAAGTTCATCCCCGAACAGCCGTTCGAATTGCAGATCATGCACATCACGCAGATCAGCAACGCCTCCACGGCACACAAGTAAACCAATGTGCTATTTTCATAGGCGTTTCGGCACGTCTGCCAGACGCTGCCGTTCTCCCTGCAATTTTCGTGCGTCCTCCGCGGGAAACGAATACAGTCTCTAGATCCGGCAGCGGCTAGACGCTTCGTGCAAAGTCGCCTCGAAATAAACGACCAATTGACATAGCGGAAATACCTAATTGACACCGGGGCAGATGTGTCTGTTATCCCCGCGACCCCGGGCAACCGCAAAGCTTCTACGTTTAAACTGTTTGCAGCCAACGGCACTGACATCAGCACATTTGGCACGATTACCATGACACCGTCTCTGGGAGCAAGCAGACTTCAGTCTCCACCATCAGTAAAGGAACGTCGTACAAATCTCTGCTCAGAAAATTTCCAGGCCTTACCAACCCGTCCATCGCCCGTTGTTCCGCCTCACACAGAACACGCCATTTCATAAACACCACTGGGCCACCATTGGCCGACCGTCCACGTAGATTAAACTCTGAAAATCTAGCCGTCGCGAAAGCGGAGTTTAAGTTCATGTTAGAAAAAGGATATTGCCGTCCATCCAGCAGCCCGTGGGCTAGCCCTTCACACCTTGTCCCCAAGAAAGATGGGTCGTGGCGCTCTTGCGGTGATTACCGGCGCCTAAACGCAGTGGCAACCCACGATAGATACCATATGCGTCATATGGAGGATATCACCATGAATATGGCAGGAAAGAAAGTATTTTCCAAGTTGGATCTACTTAAAGCCTACCACCAGATTCCAATCGCGGACGAAGACATACAAAAGACAGCCGTAACGAAACCATTCGGGTTATACGAGTTCACCGTCATGACCTTTGGAGTAAGGAACGCGGCCCAGTCCTTCCAACGCTTCATGGACGAAGTCCTACGTGGTTTGGAATTTTGTGAATGTTATGTCGACGACATTTTAATCGCCTCGAGGTCAAATGAGGAACATGTAGATCATTTGAACTTAGTTTTTGAACGCCTTACCAAATATGGAATCGTTATAAACTTGGCAAAGTGCATATTAGGCGCAAGCAGAATTAAATATCTGGGAAACGTTATCAGCGCGGACGGCTGCACACCACCCTCGGCAAGAGTAGAAGCTATTCGGAACTTTAAGAAACCTACAACCGTCAAGGAGCTGCGAAGGTTCTTAGGAACAATCAATTTTTACCGACGGTTCATCCCAAACGCTGCAACGCTACAGGCACCACTTGAGTTCTTGAGTTCTGTGCAAACGCAAACAAAGGAGACAGAACTGTGATTGCATGGACACACGAAGCGAAACAAGCCTTCGACAAGTGCAAAGCGAGTCTCGCCGACCCTACACTGCTGATGCATTTCTTGCCTAATGCGCCATTAAGGCTCGCGACCGACGCATCAAATTTTGCTGTGGGCGCAGTCCTCGAGCAGCTGCAAGAGAAACAGTGGGTTTCCTTGGCCTTTTTCCAAAGGAAGCTTTCTAAAGCCGAAACAAAATATAGTGTTGTGGGAGGACCAGTCATCGATCATCACTACGCCGTACCAGACGCACCAAAACTATCTGATGTGTATTATCACTTATATAGAATAAACGACTTGTTATACTATTCGTATATTGCTGCCGTCTCTATCTGTCTTCGCATATTGTAACTTTGTGAACAAGTGTACTGATTGTGAAAGTTGCCGTGGATAAAATTTTAAAAACTGTTCGTGATTATGTAATTAATGGGTGTCCAAAAAAGATGAAAGATGAAATAAAAGTTTAAAAACAGAGAGCGAACAAGTTTAATATTGAAAAAATTGATTAATGTGGGATAATAGATTAATTGTTTCTAAAATATTGAATCTGAGCTCTGTTTAAAAAACGCGAACAATCCCGCAAACGCTGCACTACATGTTTGGGACTGGCCTGGAAAACTAAACGAAAGAAAACATGTTGATTTTCTAGGACCAGTAAATAACGTAATAGATATTACAATTGTAGACTCATATTTTAACTGGATCGATATAAGAGAAATTATGAATATTCTACAAATGATATAATAAAAAACTATATGTGTACGTGTGGAATACTCAAAAAGCATGCAAGTGATAAATAGACAGCTTTTCGTTCAGATTTATTTCCACAATTTTTAAGTAATAATGGTATCATACATATAAAAACAGCTCCTTATCACCCAGCGTCTAACGCTGCTGCTGGAAATTCTGTTAAAACATTCAAGAACAAATTCAAATTGTTATTAGATCAGGGATTAACTAAGAAAGAAGCTTAGCGAAATATCTACGTCATGTTAAATCCACACCTCATTGTACCACAGGTATGTCACCTGCTGAGATAAAAATCGACCGTAAATACAGACATCGATGGGGTATGCTAACTGAAAGTGCTGAAAATAATGTCACTAAAACAGTTTGATCAACAGAAATATTTTAAAGACCATAGAAAAATTGAATTTAAAGAAAGTCAAGTAGTAAAGGCAAAATACCATGGTAATGATCATTGCAAAAAACCTATTATTACTGATAAATTAAGCCTAGTTACTTATAATATCAAAACTGGTCATAATTTAGAATAGAAAGGACATACCGACCAATTCATTCCCTGCAATTTAGATTTTTAAATTGATAAATCCATTAAAACTACAACTTATAACAAAGAATATTAACGATTCTATTAGAAGGGAGGAGAAGATCATTAGTAATGAGACATATGATCAAGCTCAAATCTTAAATGAAAATATAGAATGTAAAGTCGGAACAAAACATGATAATAAGATGCAGGCAAAAGCTCCTGTAAATAATAAGATAAACGAGGGACGGCTTGTTAATGTAAATACTGAATAACGTAGATCAAAGCGCACTTCTAAGCCAATACAAATGCTGAATTTATAATAATTGTAACGTTTAATATAAAAGAGGAAGAATGTAGTATATCTATGTATATACGTTATATTTTGCAAAGCACTACATGTAGTGCCTTTAACCCCGCGTAGATGAAAACACTACATTTATGTTAACTCGTCTATTTGTCTATTTATAATTCCATTATAACTAAAACGTGTGATAACGAAGCAAAGAGGCTGTGAGTTGCTGTGCGCATGCGTCGGCGTCAGGACGAGATTTTTCTTTTTGTTTATCGTCTTTGACGCCTAGGCGCGTTGCTGTCGCAGTGTCGTTCCTACATTGCATAGTGCTGCCGTCTACATCTGTCTTCGCATATTGTAACTTTGCGACCAAACGTACTGACTGCATGCGATTATGCATGGACGTCAAGACGTAGCGTTTTTGATCCGCACTCTCATGGCATCGATTGTGAATTAATTGTATTAATGTTTGGTTATAAATGTTATTACTATAAATATGTTTAATCATTTAAAGTAAATGAATAGTGAAGACACCACAAAGGCAAACATCGTAGAGTTTGCGTTGTCAACCTTACGGTGTGCACAGTGCCACCCACTTTCCTTGTATCATCGTAGATGTTACCAGCTTCCTTTGAACCATATTTTGCGGTTATTATTTATGTCGACGTGCCATTGACGGAAGGTGCAGTCACATTTCTTTCAAGGAATTAAATCTCCGTTTGCTTCAGTCGTCTTCCACTGAGAGAAAACATAATTAGACCGAAGTGAACGGCTTTCATGTGCAGCCATTTAACGGACAAATCGAGAGACGCAGGCACGCGTTCATCATCAAACGAGAAATGCAAACAATATGTGAAATGGGGGAACGTTTGTATCATATGGAAACCAAATCTTCGTAGAGAAGAATTAAGTTGAGATACTTATTATTACATTTATGAATTTCAGTCGCTTCCTAAACCACATGAGATGAATCTATTTCCAGGTTGGCAAAACGTAGCTGTTACAGTCAAAATGTTCCATATTTTTCTATTTTTATCAGTAGTGAGTATATGTTTGATATTGAAATTGTAGCTGTTCATTGGGTGTATTACATGAATCTGGCAAAATACTCAAGACTTCGTCAACGAATATGTTCCATATCGTTCTGTTTTTCGCAGCTGTGAGTATACGTTTGATATTGAAACTGTAACCGTTCATTAGGTGTATTACATGATTCGGGCAAAATACTCCTGACTTTGTCAACGAATCATTTGCAAACAAAATTTGTAGGTATATAAATTAATTGCCGTTACCAGTTTATATCGACGCGTGAAAAATAGTAGGGCATCAGTGTCAATCTGTACAGTAGAACGTTTTCAAGTTGGCGAGTGCCATACTTAATGTATGCAGCGCCTTCAAAAAATCGAACGTTCCTCACAGAACGTGGTACTTACGCGACGAAAGCCAGGTAGACCAGGGCGGATCGGCAAAAACTGACTACATTTGGATGTTGAGGGAAGGGGGCACACTGATTTTTGCAGAAAAAGTTATCGAATAACTCGTATAACAATAATTGACTTATCCCCCTTCTCAAAAAAGTCGGGAACATTAATAAAAAAATCGAAATTTTTAAAAATTACGATAAAAAACCATTTTTCCCGACTTTTCTTACTCCTAACTTTAAAACGGTTCATTTTTTTTATTTAAGAAGAATTTGTCTTATAGACTAACATAATCCAATTACAAGACAATAAAAGAAGAAAAAATGCAAAAATTAAAGTAAAGAAAAACATAATAAAGATTAAACTAATTAGTTAAAAAACACTTTACCTTCTGCTTATGAATGTATAAGTAGAGTGATTGAGGAAACGGACCAAGTCGCAGAGTATTGTTGTTTCGAGGGAGTCGCAACATCGGCGAATGGTACAAGGTCTCAGTCCTAGCATATGGAACTGTAAATATGGTATCAGATCTGGCAGGGCGTTCTGAAGTACGATACTCTAACCAATCAGAGAGGTTAGAGTTTAATTGATGGTGGTGAAGCCGAAACAGAAAACATTCATCTAAAAGGAGTCTGCGGGATTGCAAAGTAGGAAGTTGTAGCAAAGAAAGTCGCTCTTCATATGACATATATGGGATTTTAAATTTAAAGATAAGGTAACGAGTGAATTTGTGCTGTACTGATTCAATCAAAGAATCCAAATATTGATAGTGTGGTGACCATACTTGCGAGCAATATTCAAGTATGGGTCTAACTAGGCTAGTGTATAGGTTGACGGCGGAAGAAATGTCAGTAAACATCTGAGAGTGTCTTAACACGAACCCGGAAACCCGAGAGGCGCGTGCGGTTGTTGACACAATATGAGGCTCAAATTTAAGTTTCGGGTCGAAAATCACTCCTAGATCTTTTATTTGAAAAACCGGCGCAAGTGGTATATCATATAATACGTAGGTGTAATCAATTGAACTGGGCTTCAAGGAGAAGGACATTTTGTGACATTTCTGGACATTCATGAAGAGAAAATTAGTTTCACTCCAAGAAACGATCGCGTCAAGATCCCTTTGGAGAGCAATACAATCCTCTTCCGAACGAATAACTCGGTAAATTTTTAAGTCATCAGCATACAGAAGACACTGAGATGCAACGACAGAAGGAAGGTCATTTATATAGAGCAAGAAAACAAGAGGGCCAAGAATAGACCCCTGAGGAACGCCGGAGGTTGGATAGAAGAGAGAATAATGTGCTTCACATAGGCTAACACGGCAAGAGCGAGTACTGATAAACGATTCAAGCCAGGAAAGTAAAGGACCATACAGGCCAAAGTGAGCTAGCTTCTGCAATAGAACATTTAAGTTGACAGTATCAAATGCCTTACTGAAGTCAGTGTATACTACATCAACTTGAGTACGGCTGTCGAGAGCTTTTGCTACAGTTTGGGTAAGCTCAAGGAGATTCGTGACGGTCGAGCGGTTTGAGTGCAGAAAAAATATTAGCGAATTTCCACAAATTGGGAAAGATACCAGAGGATAAACTGGCATTGAAAATATAAGATAGTAGAATGAGGAGGATAAAAATTTAATGAATATATTAGGACGTCCATCTGACCCAGGGCCAACGCTGGAATCTAAAGAATTGATCAAAGCTTGGATTTCAGTTGGATTAGTGGAGATAAGATTAAGAATAGGTGGAAAGCAAAAAGGAGTATCAAAAGAATTTGGGAGAGTTGTGGCAGGATATATTGAGGAAAAAAACTGAGCAAATATCTCACAAATTTTTTCAGGAGTCGAGCCTTGCTTACCGTCCCAGGAGACAGTATTAGGAATACTGAACAAAGACTTAAGGGAATTGACATAAGACCAAAACGGTTTTGTTTGGTTAGAGTGCAGTGAATTTTCGATATTAGCGAAGTAGTTACGCATAGCTCTTTTAATTTCCTGTTTGGCTGAATCACGTTGATTTGAAAAGGCAGTATAGTTATCTGGCGTTTTATTAGATTTATAACGCCGATAAGCTTGGTTTTTTAATTTCAAGATAGCTAAGACATTACGAGTTAGCCAGGAAGGATTATGTAACGAGGTACGACTATGAAAGGGAGTGAAGCGAGAGATAAGGTTATAGAGAAGAGAGTAGAATTTAACGAGCGAATCTTCACAGCCAAGACTGTCAAAAAAAGATGCCCAGTTAACTGAGTTGAATTCTTCCGACAAAGCAATGTAATTCGATTTCCAAAAGTTAAATTTAAGTTGTTTGCGCTTATTCTGAGCTTTGGGCAAAGAAAAGGAGAGTTCAAACTGTAGAGGTGGATGATGGGGATCCGAAGGAACATAGGGAAGAGGAGCAGTGGTTAATATTCGATATAACAAGGTTAAGAAGTCGACCGTTCAAGTTAAAGGCATGGTTGAATTGGTAATAACCCAACAATAAGAGAAAATTGGAGAGAAGGTTCGATTATCGATTAGAAGAGATGATTTCAATATGAGGAAAAATGTGCAAATCAATAGAGGGAAGATTGAAATCACCGCAGATGCCAACACGAGATGACGGATTAAGAGAGAGACAAAACGAGGTAAAAGCCTCAAAGAAAGATTCATAAAGCTCAAGAGGAGAGTTACAAGGGAAGTATGTAGAGGCTATATACAATGTAGTGGAAGGGTCAGCGAGTACTTTGATGGAAACACATTCTATTGGAGGGGCCAGAGTGTAGTCAGGTTTTTGTCAAACAAATAATAGAGTCATTCGACAACTGACACGAAAAATTAAGATGCCGCACCTAGGTTCGTAAGCCCCGTACATATTGATTTAGAGCAAAGCTAAGAGGAAATAAAAGTTGCGTAATTAAATTTTCTATGAGATATGTCTGGTCAAAAAATATAAAACATTTTACCCTTGCCGTAAAATAGCAAAAAATAAAAAAAGGAGGAAAACGTTCGCCTAGAAAATCTTTTTAATATAATAAAACATTCAGTATACAAATTTTCATCTAAATCGATTCGCATAATAATTTTGCAATCTAAATTCATTTAAAAAAATTCATAATTTTTGAAATCCTGCAACCCAAGTCTGGTTTAACCATGTTTCCGCCAACTGAATCTGCAACCGCGTAGCACTGTTTTAGAGTTCATTACCAAGCTTTTCAGAAATTCCTGCGGCCGCCTCTAATAATGGAATTTGATGAAATGCATTTGATAGTTGAAGTTATCTTTTGTATGTGAAAAAATTCTAAAGTTTTATATGCTTTAGTTGCTGAATTGCAAGATTTCAAAAAATTTGAATTTTTATAAATGAACTTAGATTGCAAAATTATTATGCGCAATCTACTTAATCGATTTTGATGAAAATTCGTATGCTGTTTTATTATATTGGAAAAAATTTTTGGGCGAACTATGTAGGTCCCAATTGCATTCAATGTGGTAAAAACAATAAAAAATTGCTTTTTCCTTACTTATTTATTAATTGCTATTTTGCGGCAAGGGTAAATTGTTTTAAAATTTTTATCCAATCATATCTTATAGAAAGTTTAATCACGCAACTTTTATTCACGGCCAACTTTGCTCTTAAATGAACCGTTCGAAAGTTAGGAGGAAGAAAAGTAAGGGTAAATCATTTTTTTTATAATTATATTCATAGCTGTCAATATTTCAGATTTCAGCTTTACAGGATGGCCCCTTCAATTTTCTCTCGCGAGTAAAATTATTTATTTAAAAAAGTATCAGGAGTTTAAATTATTTTATTAATCAAAGAGGTATAACGGAAACTTCGGGGTTGTACTGTTTTAACTCGTTAAATGTGTCTGTGCTCATATCAACGACTATTCCATACCAAAAGACGTTTTTCAAACGTACTGAGCTATCGTTTCGTTGGAAAACTTTCAGTTATCACCAAACTACGTCATAGCTTAGATTTTTCAGTGGTAAGTAACACTATCAACTACTCAGTATTAAGGACCATGCTTTCCCATCTTTTTATTCAGGTGTGCGTTAAGACAAGCAATACGGAAGTGTGGTCAAAAATCAGACACGCCCCCTGTACAAACATAATACAAAGTACGGACATGCCGAAGAAAGATTTTTGTTCTTTTTATGCCGCCAATGGGTGTGAATGGGTTAGATCTTGCATGCGAGTTTCTCTGCTTATACGCTTATCTTGCCTGAGCGTCCAACATTTGTGCGATTCTTCAGGTATCGGAATGCATGGTAGCGAGATATTCTGGTGCTGCCGCACTGGGTGGAATTTTGGATGAATTTATCTCGCAAATTACGTGTTACTGGTGGCTCCTGTGTGGTTGAGATTCGATGCATGGGAAAACAGTGGACATTTGCACGATCGTCTCCGAGCTCGGAAACCGAACCTGTGTGCATCTCGGTTAGTCATGTAAATGTTGATTATGATTTGGCTCGTACATTTCCAAGGTATCGTCGTGAGCTATCTGCAATGGCGGGGCGAGGCAGGAACATAATCTAACTTGTGGTGTTATAGTGGGTAAGCGAACTTTGTTTACCTGACTAGCACGTGGTGACTTTGGTTGTTTTCATTGATTGATTGCGCGGTAATTTTAATATGTACGCTTACAGTGTACACTTGCCATATGCCTGTGTACATGTAAGATGATGGAGCCTTGATCAAGCGTCAAGATAATAGAAGTTGAGATCAGCAAGATAATAGTCAGATAGAGGCAATGCAATTGGTTTGAATATTTCAGATTGTTGATGATGCAAGTGAGTTGATGGATTATCTTGCGTCGGATGCCGATGACTGTAATGGAGCTTTGATCAAGTGTGCGAATTAGTTCAAAAGGGAATATAAATTGAGGTCATCAAGATCAAGTCGCCAAATACCATTTGGTTTGGCTAGTATTTGATTGAGACGCGTGATTTTCCGTGTTTTTATTATTTTTCAGACAGTGGACGGAAATAAATGTGTAAATGAATGTATTGATTCGCTTGATATCTTTTTGACTAAGCAGAATAAATGAAAGAGAAAAATAATTGATCACTGGTAACTGTTCGACATGATGTTAGGTTGATAGTGCGGGAAGCCGGTTTTTGTTTGCTAAAGCTAATGAATGAATGAAACAGATCAAGAGTGAAATTAATTTGAATTTTATTTCAAAATGTTTATCAATATTTCTGTTGTTCTTAAGGGTGTCGTTATTTGTTAGAGCATAGAATTTTGACTGTAGTTTGAGGTAAATTGAAGATTAGAGAACCGCTACATATGACATAGAGTCATCAGAAGTATGAAAATAGCTGCGACCATTCTAGAGCGATATGATGATGGTGTAATTTTTTTTTCAGCAGCTGCTGTTGTGTGTGACTCATCGTATATACCGCATGCATCTTTTCCATTTGCATATGTACAGTCTGGAGAATTGCAAAAGTGCTCGGCCTCCACGCCAGAGGGTGAGGTAAACGCAGACATGGCCAATGAATAGAAGTAGCATTTGATAAACCCCTTCACGTCAGTGTAAAAGAATCCACTGCGTGCTAGTTTTACTACTTTTCTTGCATCGACAGCTAGGTTGGCGTAGGTTTTCATGCGATCAGATTTACGTCTTAAAATCAACATGGTAACTAGTACGTGGTGCACTTCATACAATGTCTTTTATAGGGATTCAGGAGTTATGACTTGCAGCAAAACCAAGCCATTTGACAAATGCTTGTTTTCCCCTTCTCTTCAAGATTTTTCAACTAGATAGATGTCGGGGTATTTGACACGCAACAGTTTCTGTTCATAAAACCCCCGCCTTATGATGTTTTCTTGATAATCTTCGAGGATGTAAGTGTGAGGCTGTGTTACCCTAACTTCCTTCATCGTAAATATCTCTGTAGACCAGTTCGGGATGTAGCCTTTTTCAAACACATGCTTGTGTTTACTTATTCGTACATAATCGCCAATTTGATAGCTAGGTTTGGATGTTACTTTCAACTTCCTGTATGCTGTTGATAGTAGAAGTACTTCATTCTTCAAACTTACATCCACAGGTCACATGTTTATAGTGCGATGTTGTGTCCTATTGTATTTACCAACCAGCTTACTAAGAATACTGACCCACTGATAGTTCCCCTTCATACTTAATGTTTTCCACATTATTTTTTTGAAACTCCTATTGAACTTTTCTTCAATGGAAGCTTTTAGAGGACTGTAAGTGGAGTAGTGGTTAATCTCATATTTTTTCATCAAACGTTGAAATATTTTGTTGGAAAATTCTTTACCGTCGTCAGTTTGCAAATTTCTAGGAATATGGTTTGGACTAAGAATCATTTCCATTGTTTTTGATATCTCAGTAGCACTTTTGTCTTTTATGGGGAATCTCCATGCGTACTTAGAAAACGCATCTATTACCGTTAGAAGGAAACGGTAGCCTCGATTTCCCGAAGAATAAGCACTCATATCCACCAATTCTACCTACCACAAATCATCTAGTCCTCTTAAAGTCACACGACGATGGGTAAAGTTCTTGTGAGTTCCTTTATGAAGCTCATTAGCTACCTATCTTCTACTCATCTTGCAAACGTTATAAATAACAGAACCGCTATCTAGATATCTATACATAAAAAGTATTAGCAAAGATCGAAAGACTGCATGGATATGCAAAAAATAAGAATTTGCGTGAAAGCAGCACACAGACGGGGTTTCTATTTAAAAACGAAATACCCATACAAACTTCGTCTCCACGACCTGAAGAGATATTTGAGTCGTTAAAAGAAATAACACTACCAAAGCAAGAATTGCCTGCTGCTGTTAAGCGACGATTATCGGCAAGTGGAACAGCAAAAAGTCTTAAACCTGCTTCCATAATAAGGAAAAGTTTAGCTGGTTCATTTTTAGGTAAAAACAAGGACTATAAGATAATAACCGGCAATCATGGTATAACGCAGTATACAACTGGATGATTTAGATGCAATAGATGATAGAGGTGTTGTGGCGTCAGATTTTGGTGAAGTAGGTCGAAAGTCTGGTAAGCAATCTATATTAAGACCCTATCATCTAAACCATGGTCAATTTGAGACAGACATCCCCATAAGAAAGCCTGCTTGACAAAGTGAACGCTTAAGATTGAAGACCAAGCCTAGTTCCAGAGTTAAAAACCTGAATTGGGATAGAATTTAAAAAAATCCCTATAAACATAATAGATGACGAGTTCTACCTGTGTCTCTTGAGCAACAGTTCCCTAGGCATCTACCCTGACAAAACGCTATCATCTTTAGAAAATATATTACCGAGTGTGTGTAAGCTTACCGGCAATTGGTATGTCGGAATAACGGAGATCACTCTACCAAAACGTAAAAAAGAGAAAAGCGAATCAGGTAGCAGCGAAATTTCTAAACGTTCTATACCTTCTGAGGATTTGAGCGTGACCTTTACCAGTTAAAAAAGATTCAACAGCAATAATCGCTAAACTTGTTCAATTGGGAAAGTATCATGTTCGTTTTAGGTGGGATGCTAATGATTTGCAAAAGTTATGTTCTAACGAAAATGATATGAACTTTTCATTATTTCTTTCGGCATTTCTCTTAGCAATTAGACATGACTATTATAACTATTACCTGACCGAAATTAAACAAATAATGTACGATCGTATTATTACTTTACTTTAATTGTCTTGTAATTGGATTATGTTAGTCTGTAAGACACATTCTTCTTAAATAAATAAATAAATAAATAAGAAGTATTATAGAGGAAAGAGATTTTTGTATACATATTTATCAGTCCGGAAAGATTGCTGAGAAAGTTTATTCAAAGTCAGATGCAAAATTTAATTATTCCAAACGCTTATAGACTATATAATTGGACAGATACTAAGAAACAAACAAAACCACAACGAATTATCACAGATGGTTGATCAATACATTTATCCGTCAAATAGTTTAAGGAAAAAGCGGGATAAAGAAGCGGGATGAAAAAGTGGGTGTTCAACCGACCACCTATACATTTTATCTGAAAGAATATGGCGTGAAGCTTAATGTAGCGCTGCTTTTTGCGTCACCGATTAACATAACAGATTTCATAGCTTTGTTACTAAGCGGAATTGAACTTAATGACGAAGTCCTACTTGATAAAGAAAAGCCATCTGGAACCACAACGTATCAATTACGAAAGCAGGTGTTTAACAAAATTGCCTCAGCAATCCGAGGATCTATATCCCGCATCCCTAAAGAGTCCGGCACTGAAATATTACCCGATGAGTGGGTTAAAACTGATTTTCATACCATTATTAACATGCCATACAAAATAGCCGATGGATCAAATGCTACAACTCCTGTTCCAACAGAAGTGCATAAAACAAATTATTATTATTAAATCAATAATGCCGGACAGTACAGGGTGGGCCATCTACATGTGACCCATCTAAACTCTTAATAACTTTGACATACGTTGTCAAATCGACAAACGTCATATCACAGTTTATGCGTCATTTCAAGAAGTTATTTACCATGGATAACTATACTCCACCTGAACGCGCTGAAATTGTTCAGCTATACATCCAAAAAAATTGCTCGATCGTGGCTACTCAACGTGCGTTTTGTTTCAAAAATAAAATCAAAAGTGCTCCCGCAAAAAACGCCATAAAGCGTTTGTACGAAGAATTTATATCAAGTGGTAGTCTTAGTAATGTCAGGCGTCCAAATAAAGCAAGACCAAGGCATTCCGATGAAAATGTCGCTGCCGTTTAGGCCAGTGTTGAAAGGTCTCCGGAAACAACGAGTCGACGTAGATCTGCGCAGTTAAACATCCCAAGATCCACTCTCCGACGCATAATTCATGACGATTTGAATTTATACCCGTATAAAATACAAGTGATAAACACAATCGAGCCACAGGACAAACCGCGTCGGGTTGCATACGGACAATTTTGTGTCAACATGGCCGAGAATGACGGTGGTTTTTGGCGATAAATCATCATGAGTGACGTGGCACTATTCTTACTGAATAGAACGGTAAACAAACAAAACTGCCGCTACTACGCCACTGAAAACCCACAAATAATCCACGAAAAGCCTCTCTATGACCAAAGAGTGACTGTTTGGTGTGGTATTACCGCGAAATGTGTGATTGGACCGTACTTTTTCGAGGACGAGCGATCGAAGCCAATTACCGTCAATGGAGACCGGTTTCGAGCCATGATAACCGATTTTTCGATGCCAATTGTGCATAGAAAGCGAATGCGTAACTTCTTGTTCCAACAGGATGGCGCGCCATGCCATACTGCAGCCGCCACGATAGATTTACTGAGGTCAATCTTCCCTGGTCCCTTGATATCCAAAAATGGTGATTTTGACTGGCCACCGCGTTCGCCCGATCTGACGCCGCCCGACTTCTATTTGTGGGAATTTTTGAAATCCAAAGTGTACATCAACAAACCACGGACTTTGGCTCAACTTAAAGCAAACATCGAACGTGAAATAGCGGCGATACCAAAAGCTACGCTCGAGAAAGTGATAAAAAATGCCGAAAAAAGAGCACATTTTGTCATCAGGGAAAAGGGCGAGCACTTGAGCCAAATAATATTTTAAAGGTTGTTGATTTGTATCTTCTTGGATCAAAATAAATGCCTGTGCAAAAAAAACAAATTGTCTTTTCCTAAACAATTTTATTAAAGAATCGCATGGGTCACATGTAGATGGCCCACCCTGTATAAGATAGCTGGAAAAATCATTGTCTGTACTTGAAAAAAGAACACATCGTGACACACCCTCCAAAGATATTGATGATTGTGAAGGAAACAAGTTGATATATGGTTATACTGTAGTGTATTTCTAGTTCCAAACCTGGAACTAGCCTATACACAACTAAACTATCCCAGAAGCTCCCTAAAACAATTTCCCACAGCACATCCTCAAATTAATCCCTTAGCAAAGATCTCAACCTCAAATTAATCCCTTAGCAAAGATCTCAACATCCGTACTACCTACATTGGTATGGTAGTCTAAAAATTCCCTTTTTCATAACCGTGTGAAACTCTAGAGGATCACTGAACCTACAGTAAACAAAAATATAATTGGGGCAATGAAAAGTGCATTGGTGTAAGCAATATTGCAAGTAAACGAATTCCGTGAGAATTAATTTGAATCGCGATCGATTGGTTAGGGTAAATAGATTTAAGACTAGAGTAGGGATTTTTATATGATAGGCAATTTTAAATGTACATAACAGTAAGCAAAATTTTAAAATAAAAGAACTGACTGAGCTGAGGCTCGAGACAATAGTGATCTCCTAATACAACAAGTTAGTTGTCATTAATAAACGTTGCCTTCTATTCGGCAACTCGTCTGCCTTTACAATTTGGCAGACAGCAAATTGCCTCATACATTGGCAATTCATTTTAGAAATATCGGCTGCCTGTCTCCTCGGACTGCGCCAAATATGTGGCAACCCAAGGGATGCCTGTGGGTGATAACAAATCTTTTTTAAACTTTTCTCTGTTGACAAGCTCATATCCTAGAAGAGTGAAGACCATCACCTTAGAAGAGTACCAGCTTAGAAGACAACGCGTATCATTACATGGCGATCCTGCAATCCACGAGCCTGCAACCCACGAGCCTGCAAACCACGATCCTGCAGCCCACGTACCCGAACAACTGGCAGAGGATTTAGAAGAAGGTGAAATTACTGAATTCCAGTCAGACGAAGAATTCCATAGAGTGTTTGAAAGATATCTGATCCGCAACGCGAAATTTAGCAGGACAGAAGAACGACGTGAAGAATACGTGCCTATGACGGTATCCCAGGCAGCCAAATACAATCCGACACCGCTACCCGGACCACGAATAAGACACAGTGGAGAATTTTTTAAAAAAACCCGAAGATATTCCAAAAATAGTCAAACTAAAACGAAGGCGACGAGGAGGAAAAATCTTCAATCAACGACGCGAAAAAGCGATATTACATCGACTGATATCACTATCGGCAGGAGAAAATAAAATAAATTTCTCAAATAGGTTAAATAGCCTTAAAAATAAATAACTTAAATATAAACTCTCCCGGGATACAATTTGAACACAAAATTATAGAAATACAAAAAAAGTGGGATCATAAATGATAGAAATTAAATAAATAAATGTAAAATGGGCAATACTTGTAGTACTAATTCTAATATACTTATAGAATATAAACAAACCATAAGTACCACGGTCGTATTTTCGACAATCTTGATGTTTTTATATCTATACAACAGCAAGCAAAAGAAATATGCTAGGAAAATCGTTGACAAAAACATTCAAGCGAACAGGGTCAATGTTTAATTTATCGAATATATTGACAGTTTACAGATGCCTGCAAACAGAATAAAGTTACTATTAACCGAATTACAGACTATTTCCTCAAATTTGAAAAAAACTAAGACCTACACGGTCAAAACGCTGAAAGAAAAATTAGGAGCAGTAATAAAAATTCAAAATGAATGTAGGGGAAGGTGGGGTAGATTCGCACATGGGGCACATTCGTACTGTGGCTGTTATAAGAAAACTATTCACATTGACATGTTCGCGCTTGCATGGAAGACTCGTGCATTTGCACACAGTTAGCTCGTGAATTGAGGCAGCAGTGCTATTGCTGACTTTGCCTGGACAAATCGGTGTGTGTTTTTTCAGTGCAGAAGTATTTTTTTCATGTGACTTCAACTTGGGTTAACGGTAGTGAGTTTTTGCTGAAATTTTATAGTAGTTCCGTTTGTTCATAAGGTGACGTGTTATTTTACTGTGTTCTAGTTATGCGATGTTATTAACAGATTTCAATAAAAATAACAAAAACCATTGTTGGTCGCTTTGGGGAACATTCGTACATACAGGTGTCGGGTACATTTGTACAGTACGAATGTGACCCAAAGCAGTCATTAAGGGTTTTTATTATTTTTATTGAAATCTCTGTAAACTCATGCATTCTAATTTACATTTATTTTGAATAATTCTATTATCCCAGAACTATGGTACGAAATTACAAGCGAAAGGTGACCAGAAGTGGAGATGTGGATGAAGAGGCAATGAAATCTGCGATACAAGAAGTTTTGGATAAAACATTATCTATTCGAAAATCTGCAGATAAATTCGGCGT
Source organism: Oxycera nigricornis (assembly GCA_963942545.1). Taxonomy (NCBI): domain Eukaryota; kingdom Metazoa; phylum Arthropoda; class Insecta; order Diptera; family Stratiomyidae; genus Oxycera; species Oxycera nigricornis. The sequence continues at coordinate 52,804,419 of OZ012663.1, forward strand.
CAAGCCATCAACTCTTGAAAATCGTATTAAGAAGGTTCAAAAAAAAACATTTGGCGATAACAACATTGCCGAAAGATCTTTTGGTTCCAAGTATACTGCAAATCAAATATTTTCTATCGCAGAAGAGATTCTTTTAAACAAATATATCACAGAATGCTCAAGAATGCACTATGGATTAACACTTGAGAATTTGAAGAGGCTTGCCTACGAATATGCACTTGCAAATAAACTTAATTTTCCACCTAGCTGGAATCGCAACAAAATAGCAGGAAAGGATTGGCTGGAGGGTTACCGTAAACGTAACCCAAATTTAAGTTTGCGAAAACCTGAGAGCACTAGCGCAGCTAGATCGTATGGTTTCAATAAGGTAGCCGTAAATGATTTTTACCGAAACCTAGAAAATATCTTGGATAATTATAAATTTACTGGTGATCGGATTTTTAATTTTGATGAGTCTGGCATATCCACTGTTTTAAACACGCCCAGAGTACTTGCTGAAAAAACGCAAAAACAAATCGGCCAACTTGTTTCTGCTGAAAGAGGAGAGCTAGTTACTTTTGGAGGCATAATTTCGGCGAACGGGAACACCATCGCACCATTATTTGTATTCCCTAGAGTCCATTTCAAGGATCATTTTATGGATGGTTCTCCAGAAGGCAGCTTAGGAGTTTCTAATAGGAGCGGATGGATAAATACTAATATATTTGTTGAAGTTCTAAGGCACATCCAGAAGCATACGCTGTGCTCCAAAGCGAACCCTATTTTACTCCTAGCCGACAACCATGAAAGTCATATCTCAATAGATGCTGTAAATTATGCCCGAGAAAACGGGATAGTATACCTGTCATTCCCACCACACACAACACACCGCCTCCAACCATTGGATGTGGGCGTATTTGGGTCTTTTAAGTCAAAATTAAAGATTGCTTTTAACGATTGGCATCTAAATAATCCAGGAAAAACGATTAATATTTACAATATTCCGAAATTAGCTAAAATAGCCTATTTTCAAACTTTTACCGGTAAAAACATTACAAGTGCTTTTGAAAATACAGGAATATGGCCATTCAACAAACTTATATTCAGCGACGATGATTTTGCGGCCGTTCAGGTTTACCAGTCATGCTCCATAGCAGGTTTACAAGAGAATATTGTTCCAACCATGCCAGAAGATACTGATCCATCCATCGACACACAACCGATTTCATCGCCTCCATTGCCTAATTCTCCGCAACAGCCACTTAATTGCGATATTCATACAGCATCAACTTCCAAAGGACCGGTAACTCCCGAGATGGTTCGACCATACCCTAAAGTAAATAAAAATATGTCTACAAAATCAAAAAAAGGAAAACAACTAGGTAAATCGCGAATTTATACTAACACACCAGAAAAGAATAGACTTGAAGAAATTGAAGAAGCTAAAGATGTTAAGAAAAAGGAGCAAGAACAAAAGAGGAAGGCAAGAGAAATAAAGCGTGTCCTGAGTTTGTTATCAGAAACAAATAAGACAGCAAATCCAAAAAGAAAGAAGAAAACCATAATCGAGACTGGTAGTGAGAGTGATACTGAAATAAGTATAAGAGAAAGCTCTACTTCTCCCATCGATGAGGTAGTGTTTGAAGAATCTGATATCGAAATCGAAACTCCCGTGTTAGCGGAAACTATAACAGAAGGAACCTTTTTGTTAATTAAGTTTGAAAAAAGACAGTCAGTTTTGTAGTACGTCGGACAGGTGGCTACCAAATACTGCTCTATCGAATACAAGGTTTCATTTTTAAGGAAAAAGGATGGTTCTTGGAAATTTGTCTTTCCAAACATCAAAGATGAAGGAACAGTTTACTTCTCAGATGTAGTTTCAATACTACCACAACCCATATCTGCTTCTACAGCAAGGACCAGTAGTATCTTCAGCTTTGCTAAAGACCTCTCAGCTTACAATGTGCAGTAATTTTCAAAGCTTGTTTTCAGAATGATGTTATTTTTAGTTGTTTTTTATTTTGTGTTTGTACAGCCAAGATATGTTATTTAGTTCTCAAAAATAATAAAGCTGTGTCAATTTGATCTCTATATTTTTGCTAATAAATGATAATTGTCAGTAAATTTGTTCTTTATTTTGCTCATGAACGGAGGTTCCCAATTATGTACGCATGTGCCCCACACTATGTACGAATGTACCCTCCATAAGGGGTACATTCGTACATTTTCAGTTCCTCTACAAAATTTTTCATTACACAAATATGGTATATCGTATCAACTTTAACCTACACTATTTTAAAAGCCTAATATTGTGACTATTCAACTGCATACTAGTTTGTTTGAAAGAGCTGTTGGTTTTTTTATTTTCAGCAAAAAAGGAAAAATCGTGCGAATCTGCCCCACTTTCCCCTATTAATCTATTCAGCCAAATAAAAAAAGGCACAGAACTTGATTTCAAATTAACTATATCCAATGTTTGCAAGGCACTAATTTCAGCATTAAATGAACGATTAAACGCAGAATATATCTCATTAAAAATAGAAGACGAAATAACCTATACTACAATGTCAGACTTTAACATTGAGACGGCCATCAAAACAATACCGAATTTCGATGGTAAATTTTCTGAGCTGGAGACTTTTCTAATAGTAGTGAAACTCATCGGTAAAAGACTTTCACCAGAAGGAAAAACAGAACTATTAAATTTTGTCTTACATGTGAAACTTAGCCCTAATGTTAGGACATCGTTGAGCACCTCAGACATTTCAGACTTGGACAATTTTGAAACTGAACTGAGATTAAAATACAAAAACCCAAAAACTATTCCGCAAATACACACGCGATTATCTCCGGTCACACAAAAACGACTACCCATTTCTGTCTACAAAGACAAAATATTAACTTTAGTCAATGAACTAAATCAGCTTCAGATAAGTGAACTAGGTCCGAACCCTATCCAGGCTGCAAAACAAGCCATACAAAGCGTAAACGACACATACGCATTAACAGTGTTCAAAAACGGTCTGAACGACCAGATAAGGGAGACCATATTCGCTGCGAGACCTAAGAATCTAGGTGAAGCAATTTCTCTTGCGACAGAAGTTGAGAGTACCGAAACTCAGCAAAATAGTGTTTTACATATACACAGATTTCATAGATATCCAAACAATAGAAATACAAACCATACAAACAGAAATGATTATAACCCCCAAAATATCAGATATAGGCCGCGTGATCACTTTCAAGATAATCAATATGTTAATAATCGAAATTTCGGCGGTAATAGATCCGCGAATAACCAAAATTTCAACAATAGAAATAGAAACGAATAGAAATTTCAACAACTCTAGAAATGGAAATAATAGGAATAATAGAAATTATTCAAACAATAATAGCACTAGAAGAATTCGCGTAATATCGGACCAGGGAAACTCGACAGCTTCCCGAGAGGAATTAGGCAACCTCCCGGAAGAATAAAGGTAAACGAAGCCAAGAATAATGTAAAAAACAAAACTAACAAAATATATAGGATAACGGGTATTAACACTAATTACGTAAACATTTATAATAAAAATGAGAATAGACACCTAAAGCTACTAATAGATACAGGTGCAGACATATCAATATTAAAAAGTAATAGTTCAATAACATAAGAGACCACAATGTCTCTGGGAACAACCCTACAACAATTCATCATCGAGAATGAGGTGATAACAGATACTTTTCACATAGTAGATGAGGACTTTCCAATTGAAACTGATGGTATATTAGAAAGAGATATACTCAGTAAATATATGTGCAAAATAGATTTCGAGTCTTATACTATTACCTTTTGCATCTTTGACAAAGATGTGACAATACCGATGTACATAAGAAAAATCAATATGGCACATGTTGTCATCCCGGCTAGAACTGAAGCCATGATACCAATTGAAATCGATAGATCCGAAGACAGCATCATTCTTAACAATGAAATACAAAATGGAGTATTTTTAGGGAACTGCATTATCCCATCAAAAAGTGTATGCCACATTAAAGTGCTTAACACTAACAACCACGGCAGAAGTAGAACCTTTGAAAAATTACAACATTTTGAAAACAAAAGAAACTTTCGACAACAAGCGTTTAAACCGGTTGCTAGACGTTATAAGTACAAATAGCTTAGATGAACAAGCAAACACGAGCTTACTAGATATTATTAAACAATATCAAGATGTTTTTCACATTAAAGTGGAACAACTAAGTAAGAATAACTTTTACAAGCAAAGGCTCAATACCACTGACGATACACCGGTATACATAAAGAATTACCGATTACCACAAACGCAAAACGAGGAGATACAAAAACAAGTCCAAGAGTTGGAGGATAACGATATAGTAGAACCTTCTATAAGCCCATACAACTCACCACTGCTAGTCGTACCAAAGAAGAGTTCTGACGGTACTAAGAAATGGGGACTTGTTGTTGACTTTAGAAAGTTGAACGACAAGTTAGTCAATGATAAATTCCCATTGACAAGGTTGGAAGATGTGCTCGACAAACTGGGTAGAGCCAAATACTTTTCCACCTTAGATATGACGAGTTCTTTCCACCAGATTGAACTGGAGAAAGACTCCAGACCATTGACAGCTTTTTCCACTAGCAACGGACACTATCAGTTTAAAAGGTTGCCATTTGGACTCAAAATATCCTCAAAAAGTTTTCAAAGAATGCTTACCATTGCACTTACTGGTTTAAGTCATTCAGCTTTTCTTTATGTCGACGACATTATGGTCTTTGGTTGAAGCATCAAACACCATAATGAGAATCTATCAAAAGTTCTACAAAAATTACGCAGATACAACCTCAAACTGAATGCAAAACAGTGCAAATTCCTAAAATCAGAAGTCGTATATTTAGGATACTTGATTACAGCAGACGGTGTACAAACTGATCCTGCTAAACACGAAGGGATAAAAAACTACCCAATCCCTAAAACTTCAGATGACGTCAGAAGATTCGTAGCATTATGCAACTATTACCGGCGTTTCATCCCAAATTTTGCAGAAATGGCAAAAAGCTTGAATTCTCTGTTGAAGAAAAAAGCACCGTTTATTTGGGAAGAAGAGCAGCAGAAAGCTTACGATCTACTTAAACAAAAATTAATCTCACCACCTATACTCCAATACCCAGATTTCGAAAAACCTTTCATTTTGACTACTGATGCATCAAATTTTGCACTAGGTGCGATTCTGTCACAAGGAGGGATCGTTTTTGATTTACCAATCTCATACGCGAGTAAATCATTGAACAAACATGAACTGAACAAACCAATCATTGAAAAGGAACTTTTGGCGATACACTGGGGTATAAATTTCTTCAGACCTTATTTATATGGACGAAAGTTTACAGTAGTATCAGACCATAGGCCTTTAGTATCGTTGTTCACGCACAAAAACCCATCCTCCAAGTTGACGAGAATCAGATTAGACTTATCAGATTATGATTTTGAAATTGTGTATAAAAAGGGTAATATCAACCCAAATGCCGATGCATTATCAAGAATGCAAATAGACTCAGAAATCCTAAAATCTGTAATACCTCCCACCAACGATGAAAGTAACAGTAAAAAGCTCATGGCGATAACAAGAAGCAAAGCGATAAAACAGCGAAATAATAAAAGTACAAAAATCGATAACGACAACGATAACCGAAAACAAGAGACTGATCACCTCTATGCATTCGATTGTACATCGCTATCCGATATAACAGGGGTATTAAAACTAAAATTTAATATGTTGTGCAACAAAAATGAACAAGATATAATAATCTCAAAAGAGAGAGAGATAATTTAATGGTCCACTTTAGTGATAAAGCTCGCGAGAAATACGTTTCCGCCAGCGATAAGCAAAGTGTGAAAATTTGCGATAACCTTAACGATAAATCTAACACGAAACTAGTTTCTGTATTGAGGAAGTTAATGAATTATTCGCAGAATAATAATATAAATGAGCTAGCTCTATCCAACGAAGATATTATATTTAGGTACGTACCTAAAGATGAATTTAAAAAATTATATAATACGTTGCAACAAAATATGGATATCCAATTGAAAATAATGATATATAAACCCCCTACAAGAATAGATAACATCGCTGAACAGAACAATCTTATTAGAGAATTCCACGAATCACCACATGGTGGACATACAGGAATACGCAGAACGCTTCTTAAATTAAAACAAAGATTCTGTTGGAAGGACATGAGTAGGATGAAAAAGCATTACATCAACAATTGCGATAAATGCTTATTCAATAAAATAACTAAGCACACAAAGGAAAGAATGATTAAAACCGATACACCATCTACTCAAATTTTTTCAACTCCGTACCACCACGAGACGTTAGGTGTAGTAGAAAGAAACCACCGTGTCCTCAATGAATACCTGTTAGCATTCGTTGATGACAATAACTGGGACGAATGGATACCATATTATACATTCTCGTATAATACAACCCCACACGTGGACACTAAGTACACACCATACGAACTAGTTTTCGGAAAACTCTCACACTTACCGACCGACACTTTCGAAAACACAAACAAAATTTATGACATAGAAAACTATGCGAATGAGTTGAAACTACGATTAGAAATTTCTTCAGCAAAAGCATTATAGAAAAAATTAAATTAGCTAGAAGCAATAAAGAAGTATATACGAAACCTATTAAGCTAAATATTGGTGATCTGGTACTAATAACAGCTAAAAACCGTAAAAAACACCAAAAACCATACAAAGGCCCATATATAGTAAAAGATATAAATAATGTCAATACACTAGTAGAAATAGCAAATAAAGAGTAATGGATACATAATAATAGACTTAAATTACACAAAAAAATTGTACAAACAAAATAAATACATTTTTATATACCATTACAATGTAAAAACTATTATAATTACACAGCATATATAATATAAGAAATGATATAATATTGCAACAAGAATAAGCATAGTTGTAAACTAAAACACCACAATCAATCAGTCGTATTTGCAAACAAATACTCTTCTTAAAGGAATGGGGTATAGTGTATTCCTAGTTCCAAACCTGGAACTAGCCTATACACAACTAAGCTCCCCCAGAAGCTCCCAAAAACAATTTCCCACAGCACATCTCAAATTAATCCCTTAGCAAAGATCTCCACCTCAAATTAATCCCTAAGCAAAGATCTCAACCTCCGTACTACCCACATTGGTATGGTAGTCTAAAAATTCCCTTTTTCATAACCGTGTGAAACTCTAGAGGATCACTGAACCTACAGTAAACAAAAATATAATTGGGGCAATGAAAAGTGCATTGGTGTAAGCAATATTGCAAGTAAACGAATTCCGTGAGAATTAATTTGAATCGCGATCGATTGGTTAGGTTAAATAGATTTAAGACTAGAGTAGGGATTTTTATATGATAGGCAATTTTAAATGTACATAACAGTAAGCGAAATTTTAAAATAAAAGAACTGACTGAGCTGAGGCTCGGGACAATAGTGATCTCCTAATACAACAAGTTAGTTGTCATTAACAAACGTTGCTTTCTATTCGGCAACTAGTCTGCCTTTACAATTTGGCAAACAGCCAATTGCCTCATACATTGGCAATTCATTTTAGAAATATCGGCTGCCTGTCTACTCGGACTGCGCCAAATATGTGGCAACCCAAGGGATGCTTGTAGGTGATAACAAATCTTTTTTAAACTTTTCTCTGTTGACAAGCTCATATCCTTGAAGAGTGAACACCATCACCTTAGAAGAGTACCAGCTTAGAAGACACCGCGTATCATTACAATACGGATATCATTAAACCCAGAATAACAGGAAGTAAACTGGTAGGAAATCTACGAGCAGTTAGTTGCGATAGCGTTTTTAGATTCGATCATGTGAAGTACTGTCCACTTAAAAAAACCTTTAATTGAAAGAATCTCAATCAAAATTACTAACCATCACGGCGAGCTAGTCAACTTTGAACCTGGCTTTACTCGAACTTTCATCATGCTTTATTTCAAACGAAGGTAAGAATCTATAAATATTCGGAAGTTCGAAATATCAACATAGTTTTGATTCAGGATTTAACACAACTCTATGCTAATGAGATGAATTCACACTACGCACGTTACTACCTTGGCCAGAGTAAGGGTAAATTATCAGCCATTGAAGCATTGTATCGATCGTCACTTGTGTACCAGCGAGGAAGGAGTGTTGGTAGTTTTTTTAGTGGCTTGGTACGCTATCTTCAACCATTATTTCTGCATAGGGCACAAGCTAAAGGCAAACAAACTGTCGAAATAAGAAAGTCCATTTTTAAAAAGGCAGGAAACAGACCACTAAAGCAGGTACTAAAGGAGCATGGAAAATGCAGTGCACGAATAAGCCCAAAAAGGTGTAAATAAAATCTTTGATAAAATGGAAGGTAGATGTAGGAGATTAGCTATAAAACGAGCGAACCCTTACACAAGTAAGCAGGAGTAATCAGTGCCTAACTGTAAAAAAGGCCAAAAAGTGAGAAAGTTTTCATCGATCAAGACTAAGAAAACTATAAAAAGACGACGTCAATTAAGAAACTGAGCACTGAATATATTTAACAAGTAGATAATACCATCACGATGCAGAAAAAATGTATGAAGTCCGAATTGGATATTTTTGCCTCACTACCGATTCAAAACAGTATTCTGAAGACCAAAGAGGTTGCTTACAAACCCATTGCATCACTGGACAATTCTTCGGTGTTGAAATTTGTCTCACTTGGACATGGAGTTACATATCGTGACTTACCCAGCATTTATTTACGACTCAAGGTGCAACTGATTAAACTAAAGTATGGTAAAGAAGAACTTTTCACCGGGAAGGAGAAACTTAAGAAAGCTGATGGGGCTGACGTTTTAGCTGATCCCGTTGGTGTAGCTATAAACCTCATGCATTCACTTTTTAGACAATTCACTGTACAACTGAATGGCAAGAATATAATTCAGACAGACAACAATTACCACTATCACGCCTATATTGAAAATACTGAACTATGGTAAAGACACTGTATCAACTCATCTCGAATCAGCTGGTTGGTATCTAGATCAGAATGAGAAAGAGATGATTGAAGACTCAAGACCAGACGGTGGTCCTACTGAGTTGAATGAGTGCTATCTTAAAAGGTCTGCAATGGTGGAAAAGAGTAACGTCGTTGAACTGATGGGCGCTATTCACAGCCATCTGTTAAATCAAGATAAACTCTTAATGAATGGAGTGAACTTCCGTTTAACACTTTCATTGGAAAAATTTCATTTGTACACGAAAGAAGATTCTAGAAGTGACATTGTTCATGAATCATTTTACGGTCAATCCCAGTATATTGCTAGCACATGAAGCTGTGTTACAACGCTCGAATGCAGTATACCCGTACAAGCGGGTGGTAGTGAAAACTTATACACTACCTACCAGCACCTATACTCTCTCCCTTGATATCGCAGTCATCGAGCAATTACCGAACCTGCTTGTTTTCGGTATGGTGGATAATGACTTCTACACCGGAAAGCGCACAAAGAATCCATTCAACTTTAAGCATAACAATATTACCAACTTCAATCTATCAGGAAATGGTGTTCAAGTACCAAACGTTCTTCTAGAGTTTGATTATTTGTGCAAAAAACCAGTTAGCACTAGAGGATAACTTTTTCTGTTCAAGGGGACTGAAATCAATTATTTTGATAAATGTCATCAGATATCCAAGAAATTCTTTGATGATGGTTGTTTTCTGTTAGCATTCGATTTAACAGCGGACAGATCATACGATTCGGGATGCGCTAGTTTGTTAAACCAAGGTGTGGTAAGGATTGAGGGAAGATTCAGAGAAGCTTTAAGGAAAAGCGTCACCTGTATCATTTACGCGGAATATTATGGAAGGCTTGAAATTGACAAAAATCGCAATGTATTTGAAAGCTTTTAAAAAAGCTATATAGATACGACAATAAAAATCAGATTTGGATAGTATTTACTCTAGTGCACAGTAGAAGGCATGACACATTGCCTTGTAAATGTTGAATACTTCTCAGAAGGTCACTTAACCTCCTTTAACCCTCGGTCGGGCGCAAACGAACTGACAGGCACAATCGCGTCATTTTTTCTCTCTCCTTCATTCTCAATGAGGCATAAAGGCAATGCTTTCCAATAGCTGTTTGTTTTTACCTGCTCGAAGTAATCTTCCTCTCAATTTACCCATTCCCCTTCACCACGTGCAGTTATACAACATTTGATCTGACAGGTTCATTTCATATTTACATATTTTCTTGTATTTCTTCTTGTATTTAATTGTTTATCAAATATTTTTTAACATTTTTTTAACCAATTATATACCAAATGTATTTTTTTAAACAACTTTTGGTATGTATAGTGATTTAAATAACCCAGAAAATGTGACTTACTGTATGTCTGTTAATTTAATTATAAAGGTTATTATCACTTTCCAACCTGTGCCGGATAGGCACATTGCGCCCGAACTCGAGAGTTCATACGTTGCGCCTGACGGAAGGTTAAGAAAGTACCGCTAACTGGATTCGCTTGACAGAAAAAAATTTATTCGAAAGAAGATACGTATAAATATCCTACTTCCTCGGTTATAACCACAGATCAAGCAGGTGTATTTGGAAACTAGGAACTCAAGCGGCTCGATGAGGATCAAATCAGATCTTTGGGAAAGTTTTCAACAGTGTTTCTCAACGGAAAATCGGAAAAAGAATTCTTACAAAGCTACGTGACATCACATACAAAGATTGAAAACCTAGAGAACATACAAGAACAGGAATGAACTGTGATGAATGTAATGAGATGGCAGGATCGTCATGTAATGTATGTAACGCGTGTAGTGTATGCGATGAGATTACTGTTGTCTCATCGTGCAGGCCAAGTGATGAGCGTCTTCTTTTGTACTCCTCTAAAGTTATAAACTTCTTCTCACGGCATTCCGAAGATTGCCACATGTTTGGCGCAGTTCAAAAGAACAGGCGGCCGATATTTCTACTAAACGTAATTGCCGAAATTTAAGGCAACTTGTAATCTGCCGAACTTTCCAAGGCAGACTTTGCTTAAATGTTCCAAACACTTTGCCGATATGAAGGCAAAGGGTTGCTGATTAAAACAAGCAACTTCGTCTGGCTATGGAACAATTCTGTCTTGGGCTAGACTCGTTCCTTCCTTTTATTTACAAAAATTACTGTACATTGAATTTGCTTATTCTATAAAATTCTTACTCTAGTTTTAAATCTACTTACCATAACCAATCGAACGCGTTTCAAATAGGCTCCCACGGAATTTGTTGCTTGCAATATTGCTTGCTTGCAATGACCCAATTGTACATTTGCTTACTCTGGGCTCAATGCTCTACTTAGAGTTTCTCACGGTACGCGGGTTCGAGAATGTGCTTATTAGAGAGCTTACTGAAATTTTTGTAGTGCAAAAGCTCGTTTGGGACATAGGTGTGTATTGGCTATTTCCAGGTTTGGAACTGGGAATACACTACACCCCTTTCCTTTAGAAGAGTATTTGTTTGCAAATACGACTGATTGGTTGTGGTATTTTGTTTTATAACTATGCTTATTGTTACGTGACTCTGATGATGAGATATAATTTCGTATAGAGTGTACCATAATTTTACAATGATTGAGTGAATCTTTCATATAAATTAAGTCTATTATTATGTTTCTATTTACATTTGTCTTCTATCTCTAATAGTGTATTTACATTGTTTGTGTTTATTACTTTATATGGGCCCTTATACGGTTTCTGGTTTTTCTTTCTGTTTTCTACTGTTATCAGTACTAGATCACCAATGTTTAAATGAAGAGGTTTTGTATATGCTGTTTTATTGCTCCTAGCTAATTTTGTTTTCTCTATTAATTCTCTGGCTTTTGATGCAGATATTTTTAATCTTAGCTTCAACTCATTCGCGTAATTTTCAATATCATAGATTCTATCTGTGTTTTCTAAAGTGTCGTTTGGCAAATAAGAAAGTTTTCCGAAAACTAGTTCGTATGGTGTGTAGTTAGTGTCCACGTGTGGGGTTGTATTATACGAGAATGTATAATATGGTATCCATTCGTCCCAGTTATTGTCATCAACGAATGCTAACAGATATTCATTGAGGACACGGTGGTTTCTTTCTACAACACCTAACGTCTCGTGGTGATAAGGAGTTGAAAAGATTTGTTTTATATGTAACAGTTCGCAAATGTTCTTTAGGAGATTATTAGTAAATTCTGTCCCTAAATCGGTTTTTAAAATTTTGAAATGACCGTATTGTAGTATAAAATTGTTTACTAAGGCCTTTGCTACTGTCTTAGCTTCCTTACTTTCTAAGGGTATAGCCGTGATATATTTCGTTAATTCGCATTGTATAGTTAATATATATCGAAAATTGTTTGAAAATCTTAATGGACCTACGATGTCAGCGCTTACTATTTCAAAACTAGTAGAGGGTGTATCGGTTTTTATCATTCTTTCCTTTGTGTGCCTTGTGATTTTGCTATATTTGCATTTGTCACATTGGTAAATGTAGTGTTTTATCATTCTATTCATGTCCCTCCAACAGTATCTTTGTTTCAATTTTAAAAGTGTTTTACGGATTCCTGTATGTCCTCCGTGTGGCGATTCGTTGAATTCTTTTATAAGTTCATTTTGTTTAGCGATGTCATTAATTCTTTTGGGGGTCTATATATCATAATTTTTAACTGGATATCCATTTTCCGTTGCAACGTATTGAATAATTTCTTAAATTCTTCTTTGGGTACGTACCTGAATATTATATCTTCCATAGATAGAGCTAGCTCGTTTATATTATGATTCTGCGAATAATTCAGTAACTTCTTCACTACAGAAACTAGTTTCGTGTTCGAATTATCGTTACAGTTATTGCGAGATTTCACACTTTGCTTGTCGCAGGCGGAAACGTATTTCTCGTGAGCTTTATCGCTAAAGTGGACCATTAAATTATCTTTCTCCTTTGAGATTATTATACTTTCTTTATCGTTGCGCAACATATTAAATTTTAGTTTTAATGCCCCTATTATATCGGATAGTGGAATACAATCGAACGCATAGAGGTGATCAATCTCCCGTTTTCTTTTGTCGCTTTCATTATCGATTTTTGTGCTTGTTTCATCACTTTGTTGTTTTGTCGCCATGCTTCTTGTTATCGCCATAAGTTTCTTGCTGATACTTTCGTCATTGGTTGGGGGTATCATTGATTTTAGTATTTCTGAGTCTAGTTGTATAGGACTCGAAATCAATTTTGCACATTTATTTACTGAATATATCTCTACCTAATATACCATAAGTTTCTATTGGAAAGTCCTCATCTACTATGTGGAAAGAATCTGTTATCATCTTGTTTTCGATGATGAATTGTATGCCCGTGAGTTTGCATTTATTTTCGGGCTTTAAATCGATATTAGTGCGAATTAAGCTATTTGTTGAGTTTTATTACCTTCTATTTCTGTAGCTAGAGAAATAGCTTCGCTCAATGTTGCAGGTCTTGCTGCAAATACGGTTTCCCTTATTTGGTCGTTTAGACAGTTTTTGAATACTATTAAAGCGTATGTATCATTCACGCTGTGTATTGCTTGTTTTGCAGCCTGTATTGGGTATGGACCTAGTTCATTTATTTGTAGTTGGTTTAGCTCATTAACCAAATTTAGTATTTTGTCTTTATATGTGGAAATAGGTAACCGTTTTTGTTTAATGGTTGATAATTGTGTGTGGATTTGAGGGACTGTTTTTTAGTTTTTATATTTTAGTCTTAGTTCGTTTTCGAAATTTTCTAAAACTGTTACATTTGATGTGTTTGATGATGTTCTTACATTAGGGCTAAGTTTCACATGTAAGATGAAATCTAGCAATTCGGTTTTTCCTTCTTGCGTTAGTTTTTTGCCAATGAGTTTTACTACTATTAAAAATGTCTCGAGCTCAGATAATTTACCGTCAAAACTTGGTATGGTTTTAATAGCTGTTTCAATGTTAAATTCCGCCATTGTAGTGTAGGTAATATCCTCATCTATTTTTACCAAAATATTTTCGGCGTTCAGCCGTTGGATTAGACCTGAAATTAGTGCCTTACTAATGTTTGAGATTGATGATTTGAGTTCTATTTCTGTGCCTTCTTTGAGTTTGCTAAAAATATCTAGAAATTCATTTTCAATTTCTATTGCGGATTCTAATTTTTCTTTGAGTGTCTTTACCGTGTAGGTCTTTGTTTTCTTTAGATTCGATAAGGTCGTTTGTAGTTCGACTAATAATTCTTTCAATCTGTTTGTAGGCATCTGAGAAGATTGTTGTGTTTAATTTTCTAAACATTATTCCTGCCTAAGACAATGTTCCTATCTACTATTTTTCTAGCATACTGTTTTTGTTTGTTATTATATATGTATAAGAATGTTAAGATGACTAAAAAGAAAACCGTAGTACTTATTGTTTGTTTATATTCAATGAATATATTTGAGTTCGTGCTACAATTATTGCCCATTTTTATTTACGATTTACCTCTATTATTTCTATATAATTTTTACCCCTTATTTTTTTTATATTGAATTTTATTTTATACTATTTGTGTTTATAACTATTTTACCTATTGGTGAATTTAATTTTACATTCTCCTGTCGAGATGTGAATTAATCGATGTAAAATTGCCTTTTCGCGCCTTTGATTGTAGGCTTTGCCTCCTCGTCGTCGTCGCCACAACTTGGTAATTTTCGGTGGTTCTGCTCTCGGCTTCCTTATAAATTCCTCAATATTTCTGGGTCGTGGTCCGGGTAGTGGTGTTGGATCGTACTTGGGTGCCTGGGATATTGGCAAAGGCATGTACTCCTCGTCTTTATGCTGCTTTGATTCGTAGTATTTCGCGCCTTGTATCAAGCATCTTTCGAATGCTCGATTGAACTCCTCGTCTGTACCAATTTCATTTTTCTCACCTTCTTCTATGTCGTCTAGTAGGCCGGAACGTGCAGGATCGTGGGTCGCAGGATCGTGGGTCGCAGGATCGCCATGTAATGTATGTAACGCGTGTAGTGTATGCGATGAGATTACTGTTGTCTCATCGTGCAGGCCAAGTGATGAGCGTCTTCTTTTATACTCCTCTAAAGTTATAAACTTCTTCTCACGGCATTTCGAAGATTGCCACATGTTTGGCGCAGTTCAAAAGAACAGGCGGCCGATATTTCTACTAAACGTAATTGCCGAAATTTAAGGCAACTTGTAATCTGCCGAACTTTCCAAGGCAGACTTTGCTTAAATGTTCCAAACACTTTGCCGATATGAAGGCAAAGGGTTGCTGATTAAAACAAGCAACTTCGTCTGGCTATGGAACAATTCTGTCTTGGGCTAGACTCGTTCCTTCCTTTTATTTACAAAAATTACTGTACATTGAATTTGCTTATTCTATAAAATTCTTACTCTAGTTTTAAATCTACTTACCATAACCAATCGAACGCGTTTCAAATAGGCTCCCACGGAATTTTTTGCTTGCAATATTGCTTGCTTGCAATGACCCAATTGTACATTTGCTTACTCTGGGCTCAATGCTCTACTAAGAGTTTCTCACGGTACGCGGGTTCGAGAATGTGCTTATTAGAGAGCTTACTGAAATTTTTGTAGTGCAAAAGCTCGTTTGGGACATAGGTGTGTATTGGCTATTTCCAGGTTTGGAACTGGGAATACACTACACCCCTTTCCTTTAGAAGAGTATTTGTTTGCAAATACGACTGATTGGTTGTGGTATTTTGTTTTACAACTATGCTTATTGTTACGTGACTCTGATGATGAGATATAATTTCGTATAGAGTGTACCATAATTTTACAATGATTGAGTGAATCTTTCATATAAATTAAGTCTATTATTATGTATCTATTTACATTTGTCTTCTATCTCTAATAGTGTATTTACATTGTTTGTGTTTATTACTTTATATGGGCCCTTATACGGTTTCTGGTTTTTCTTTCTGTTTTCTACTGTTATCAGTAGAGTAATGTGGGGTGATTTGTCACACGGGGTGATACGTCACATTTCCTGTATCACTGTAAATCTGGCAGCAACATACCTGTGAAATACAAAGAATGATTGTTTTTTCGTGTATGCTCATTTCTGTATAGATATCAACCCGTTTGCACGCATTATTTTGTTCACTCCGAAATTTTGCGATTTTCCGATTTTTGAAAGTTTTGTTTGAGTTTACTTTAAACTGAGTAATTTATATTTTTTTGCGTGACTAGATAAAGGTGAATACATCCAAAATGTTTGATTTTCATTTCTCTTTCGAAACGAGAAAAGATTTTACATGAATTCACATTTGCTTTGATGACGCATAGTTTTTCATCCTAAATGGAATCTCGGGGTGATTCGTCATAAAATGTGTGGGGTGATTGGTCACATGGAATAAAGTTTACTGTGGCGCTAGTTTTGTGGAATTTGAGTGCATCTGTTCGTTGATTTCACAATAAAGTGTTTTTTTTTTTAATTTTAGTCATAATGCCACGAAAGTACATAAGAAAAACCGCTGTAACGCCCAGAAATGTCCTGGATTTAGTTGAAGCCATCAAATCAGTCAAAAAAGATGGTCAATCGGTGCATGTTGTCGCTGCTGGTCGGAGAATGCATGCAAAGACATTGTATCGTTATCTGACAAGGATTGATAAACATTTTTCTGACTTTTCCAATGTGACTGATGAGCAATTGGTGGAATTTTTGAATTTGGTTTCGGCTGGTGGTAGAACGGTACGCTATATTTTTTACTTTTATGCGAATCCTTTGCTGATAGTGGTTTTGTTTAGATTTTTTCCTCTGAACAAGAAAATGCGCTCAAAAATTATTTGAGCAAAGCAAATTCGCTTTGTTATGGCTTGGGCCGAAATGAAGTCAGACGTTCGGCTTTCAATTTCGCACAAAAAATTAACGTGAATGTGCCAAAATCATGGACTGATAAGGGAGCGGCTAGCTTTGACTGGTTCGATTCATTCAGGAATCGTCATCGTCTTGTTTTGAGAATGCCCCAGCAAATAAGCGCAAATCGCATTACAGGATTTAATAAGAAAACTATCAATGATTTCTTTGAAAAACTCAACGATGTCATGACATTAAATTCATATGGTCCAAATCGGATATGGAATATGGACGAGACCGGTTTTTCAACCGTCCCGCCGAAAGCGCACAAAATTGTGGCTTCTAAAGGATCGAAGTCGGTGGGAAAATTTGCCTCTCAAGAAAGAGGAACAAACGTCACATTGGCATTGGCAGTAAACGCTGCCGGCCAACATATTCCGCCATTCTATCTTTTCCCCGTAAAAATATGCGGGCTGATTTTATGAGCCACGCTACACCGGATGCTGTTGGCTACGCAAATGGTAGCGGCTGGATGAAGACAGATGATTTTGTTCAATTCATGCGGCATTTCATCAATTTAAGTTTGGCTTCTGGTAAATCACATACGTTACTAATTCTTGATAATCACACATCGCACTTATCAATTGAAGCTATTGACTTGGCTATCAACAATGGCATTGTTATGCTTTCTCTCCCTCCGCATTGCAGCCATAGAATGCAGCCTTTAGATGTTTCGGTTTTTGGGCCATTAAAGTCCTTCTATAAGTCCCAATGTGATGCTTGGTGTATGGCTCATGGTGGCAAAATCCTTGAAATCCAGCATGTACCGGAAATTGTTGACAAATGCTTGGATTTAGCGGTCACTGCCAAAAATCTTAAGGCTGGTTTTCAAGCATCTGGGATTTATCCTCCAAATCCGGATATCTTCACCGAAGAAGATTTTCACATGGCATCCATTTCGGGTAAAAATGTTTCGGCCATTGCTGATGCACCAGCCAATGAAGATGACCAACGGCAAGTTTTGTTTTTTAGTCACACGCGTGGTGCACAAGCGTCAAATTCTGGTGTGGCAATCGTCTCTCGCGTCTCTTTAGACGATTCTTTGAATGCCATTGGGCCAGTTCAATGTGGGTCGCCCCGTAGAAAATCAAATCGAGGCCGGAAGGCCATGCAAAGCGCCATTTTGACGTCGGTCTACAACACGAAACAGAACAAACAAACAGTGGCTTCACAACAGCCTTCCAAATCAGCTAAAACTTCAACACCAGCCAAAAAATGTCAGCAAAAGCGGTCCACATCATCAGCATCACAAACCGACGAAGATTTTTGCATTATTTGTTTGCGGCCGATGCCGAAAAAACTCACCAAATTCAATTCGATAAAATGCATGGAGTGTGAACGTGAAGTGCATCTTAAATGTGCCAACTTGACCTAAAGTTTTTGGATTTGTTCTATGTGTGACCTGGATTCGAATTAATTGAAGCTTTCTCTGTCATTTCTCATTATTAAATAAACATTTAGCATCATTGAAATTGAAATTTTATTCGAATCTGATGTTTCCTTCTTTTGTGACACATCACCCCGTCTTGTGACAAATCACCCCACATTTGACAAACTTTTTCAAACTCAAAAATGAACATTTTCTGACAAGATAAACAACAAACTTATCATGCCAAAAGATGCGCCTCGTCTCAAGCTTTACGGATGTGCAAAAAAATTCCAGACTAAAGTTCTTTTCAAAACATTTATAGGCCAAACATCAAAACGTGTGACAAATCACCCACAATGCCATACTAGATCACCAATGTTTAAATGAAGAGGTTTTGTATATGCTGTTTTATTGCTCCTAGCTAATTTTGTTTTCTCTATTAATTCTCTGGCTTTTGATGCAGATATTTTTAATCTTAGCTTCAACTCATTCGCGTAATTTTCAATATCATAGATTCTATCTGTGTTTTCTAAAGTGTCGTTTGGCAAATAAGAAAGTTTTCCGAAAACTAGTTCGTATGGTGTGTAGTTAGTGTCCACGTGTGGGGTTGTATTATACGAGAATGTATAATATGGTATCCATTCGTCCCAGTTATTGTCATCAACGAATGCTAACAGATATTCATTGAGGACACGGTGGTTTCTTTCTACAACACCTAACGTCTCGTGGTGATAAGGAGTTGAAAAGATTTGTTTTATATGTAACAGTTCGCAAATGTTCTTTAGGAGATTATTAGTAAATTCTGTCCCTAAATCGGTTTTTAAAATTTTGAAATGACCGTATTGTAGTATAAAATTGTTTACTAAGGCCTTTGCTACTGTCTTAGCTTCCTTACTTTCTAAGGGTATAGCCGTGATATATTTCGTTAATTCGCATTGTATAGTTAATATATATCGAAAATTGTTTGAGAGTCTTAATGGACCTACGATGTCAGCGCTTATTATTTCAAAACTAGTAGAGGGTGTATCGGTTTTTATCATTCTTTCCTTTGTGTGCCTTGTGATTTTGCTATATTTGCATTTGTCACATTGGTAAATGTAGTGTTTTATCATTCTATTCATGTCCCTCCAACAGTATCTTTGTTTCAATTTTAAAAGTGTTTTACGGATTCCTGTATGTCCTCCGTGTGGCGATTCGTTGAATTCTTTTATAAGTTCATTTTGTTTAGCGATGTCATTAATTCTTTTGGGGGTTTATATATCATAATTTTTAACTGGATATCCATTTTCCGTTGCAACGTATTGAATAATTTCTTAAATTCTTCTTTGGGTACGTACCTGAATATTATATCTTCCATAGATAGAGCTAGCTCGTTTATATTATGATTCTGCGAATAATTCAGTAACTTCTTCACTACAGAAACTAGTTTCGTGTTCGAATTATCGTTACAGTTATTGCGAGATTTCACACTTTGCTTGTCGCAGGCGGAAACGTATTTCTCGTGAGCTTTATCGCTAAAGTGGACCATTAAATTATCTTTCTCCTTTGAGATTATTATACTTTCTTTATCGTTGCGCAACATATTAAATTTTAGTTTTAATGCCCCTATTATATCGGATAGTGGAATACAATCGAACGCATAGAGGTGATCAATCTCCCGTTTTCTTTTGTCGCTTTCATTATCGATTTTTGTGCTTGTTTCATCACTTTGTTGTTTTGTCGCCATGCTTCTTGTTATCGCCATAAGTTTCTTGCTGATACTTTCGTCATTGGTTGGGGGTATCATTGATTTTAGTATTTCTGAGTCTAGTTGTATAGGACTCGAAATCAATTTTGCACATTTATTTACTGAATATATCTCTACCTAATATACCATAAGTTTCTATTGGAAAGTCCTCATCTACTATGTGGAAAGAATCTGTTATCATCTTGTTTTCGATGATGAATTGTATGCCCGTGAGTTTGCATTTATTTTCGGGCTTTAAATCGATATTAGTGCGAATTAAGCTATTTGTTGAGTTTTATTACCTTCTATTTCTGTAGCTAGAGAAATAGCTTCGCTCAATGTTGCAGGTCTTGCTGCAAATACGGTTTCCCTTATTTGGTCGTTTAGACAGTTTTTGAATACTATTAAAGCGTATGTATCATTCACGCTGTGTATTGCTTGTTTTGCAGCCTGTATTGGGTTTGGACCTAGTTCATTTATTTGTAGTTGGTTTAGCTCATTAACCAAATTTAGTATTTTGTCTTTATATGTGGAAATAGGTAACCGTTTTTGTTTAATGGTTGATAATTGTGTGTGGATTTGAGGGACTGTTTTTTAGTTTTTATATTTTAGTCTTAGTTCGTTTTCGAAATTTTCTAAATCTGTTACATTTGATGTGTTTAATGATGTTCTTACATTAGGGCTAAGTTTCACATGTAAGATGAAATCTAGCAATTCGGTTTTTCCCTCTTGCGTTAGTTTTTTGCCAATGAGTTTTACTACTATTAAAAATGTCTCGAGCTCAGAGAATTTACCGTCAAAACTTGGTATGGTTTTAATAGCTGTTTCAATGTTAAATTCCGCCATTGTAGTGTAGGTAATATCCTCATCTATTTTTACCAAAATATTTTCGGCGTTCAGCCGTTGGATTAGACCTGAAATTAGTGCCTTACTAATGTTTGAGATTGATGATTTGAGTTCTATTTCTGTGCCTTCTTTGAGTTTGCTAAAAATATCTAGAAATTCATTTTCAATTTCTATTGCGGATTCTAATTTTTCTTTGAGTGTCTTTACCGTGTAGGTCTTTGTTTTCTTTAGATTCGATAAGGTCGTTTGTAGTTCGACTAATAATTCTTTCAATCTGTTTGTAGGCATCTGAGAAGATTGTTGTGTTTAATTTTCTAAACATTATTCCTGCCTAAGACAATGTTCCTATCTACTATTTTTCTAGCATACTGTTTTTGTTTGTTATTATATATGTATAAGAATGTTAAAATGACTAAAAAGAAAACCGTAGTACTTATTGTTTGTTTATATTCAATGAATATATTTGAGTTCGTGCTACAATTATTGCCCATTTTTATTTACGATTTACCTCTATTATATCTATATAATTTTTACCCCTTATTTTTTTATATTGAATTTTATTTTATACTATTTGTGTTTATAACTATTTTACCTATTGGTGAATTTAATTTTACATTCTCCTGTCGAGATGTGAATTAATCGATGTAAAATTGCCTTTTCGCGCCTTTGATTGTAGGCTTTGCCTCCTCGTCGTCGTCGCCACAACTTGGTAATTTTCGGTGGTTCTGCTCTCGGCTTCCTTATAAATTCCTCAATATTTCTGGGTCGTGGTCCGGGTAGTGGTGTTGGATCGTACTTGGGTGCCTGGGATATTGGCATAGGCATGTACTCCTCGTGTTTATGCTGCTTTGATTCGTAGTATTTCGCGCCTTGTATCAAGCATCTTTCGAATGCTCGATTGAACTCCTCGTCTGTACCAATTTCATTTATCTCGCCTTCTTCTATGTCATCTAGTAGGCCGGAACGTGCAAAATCGCGGGTCGCAGGATCGTAGGTCGCAGGATCGTGGGTCGCAGGATCGTGGGTCGCAGGATCGCCATGTAATGTATGTAACGCGTGTAGTGTATGCGATGAGATTACTGTTGTCTCATCGTGCAGGCCAAGTGATGAGCGTCTTCTTTTATACTCCTCTAAAGTTATAAACTTCTTCTCACGGCATTCCGAAGATTGCCACATGTTTGGCGCAGTTCAAAAGAACAGGCGGCCGATATTTCTACTAAACGTAATTGCCGAAATTTAAGGCAACTTGTAATCTGCCGAACTTTCCAAGGCAGACTTTGCTTAAATGTTCCAAACACTTTGCCGATATGAAGGCAAAGGGTTGCTGATTAAAACAAGCAACTTCGTCTGGCTATGGAACAATTCTGTCTTGGGCTAGACTCGTTCCTTCCTTTTATTTACAAAAATTACTGTACATTGAATTTGCTTATTCTATAAAATTCTTACTCTAGTTTTAAATCTACTTACCATAACCAATCGAACGCGTTTCAAATAGGTTCCCACGGAATTTGTTGCTTGCAATATTGCTTGCTTGCAATGACCCAATTGTACATTTGCTTACTCTGGGCTCAATGCTCTACTAAGAGTGTCTCACGGTACGCGGGTTCGAGAATGTGCTTATTAGAGAGCTTACTGAAATTTTTGTAGTGTAAAAGCTCGTTTGGGACATAGGTGTGTATTGGCTATTTCCAGGTTTGGAACTGGGAATACACTTCAGAACACTGTGGAGATTATCAATGTGTTAGGAAGTAATACCATTACAAATAGATTTTTCCAAGGCGTTTATCCCTTTGTACGTTTACTTCGAAGAATAAAAATACCTTCATGTGTCATTGTCAACACGGACCCGATATACAAAAGTGGCACACATTGGGTGGCATTTTTCTGCCCTAAAAAGGGACCCGTCGAGTATTTCGATTCATTCCGAAAATATCCAGCCAACAAATACTTTAAAAAATTTCTTCGTATCAATGGGAAAGTTTTTGTGAATAATAATAGCGGTTACAAGGTGGCTTCTCAACAACTTGTGGACAATATTGTTGCGTCTTCCTTTACTATCGCTCAAGTGGAAGGAGCTTCAAAAATTTTCTGAAACGTTTCTCTTCGTCAAACTATGATACGAATGATGACAAAACACTTCATTTATACCGCCTTCTTAAATAATACATAACAACATGGTGGAGGGTATTGCGACCAGACCTATAAACGAGAAACTGGTGGTATAAAAGCAGTGTGAAGAAGACACCTATCCATCCGTTCTCTATTCCAGCTCTTTAGAAGACTTTTTAATACCATCACTGGAATCGTATACACCTATAGGATATTCCAGACTTTTATATGAATTTCCGTTATTTTGTGGCTGTAACATAACTTTTTATGCTTTAAAATAAATTAAAATATATAAAATCGCATCTGAATATCTTTAATTTTATCTCAGTAATACATAATATTAGTAAATACATGTAAAGATTTATGCAATTTTGAGCTGTACATCTTTTTGGTGACTGTAGTACATCGTAACTCTTACATGTAGTTTTGAATTTTTCAAATCCCTCAGTTTCGGTGATTCCAGCTGTATTATACGAGTATTAACGTCTGGTAGATATATTCTTATTAAGTCTTCCTTGATACGCCCTTTTACGTATATGGTGGATCCGTTTAATTCTTTCAGAATAGCAGGAAGTTGATTTTAATTAACATCACCATCACACCAACGTAATCCATTGATATTTTTCATTTCAAATTCGTTTTGTTTGCGGGCTTTCAAACCTAGCTCCTGATACGGGTGGGGTGAAGTAAGGTGGTAAATCACTGGTATGGTTTAATCTAAAGGTAATATTGCGAGTTCTTGTACAAAATATTGATCATTGTTTCCAGAAACAAACACGAACTCGGGCATGTTTTCGATGCAAAAAAACGCAATAAAATAGAATGGTTTTTGGAAATCAACAATGTTTATATACTGTCCAATTCAATTATTTTCTAAAGATTTATTATCAACCCTCCCAGCACCAGAAGGTATATTTACGATTTCAGCGTTTAATTGCATGATCTCATTTGAAAGTAAAGGTGTGTTTGATTGGTTTACGTTTGAAATCAGACCAAGTTTGTACTTCCCATTTATCTAACGGATAGATCTTAAGCTGGACCAGATTGGTTTTATATTAGGCAATCGCGGGTGAGATACGGTAAAGCTGATTTTACCTCCCCTTTCTGAGTTTGACACCACATCTTTGATAACATTATCAAAAAAAAAAATCTTAAACTAAGAGAGGGTCCTCATTTTCTGTATCAAGGCCGTTTATGTGACATATTATTTTTTCCACATAAGTTGAGTTTTTTAAAAAAACTTTGTATGGTTAGATAACACTTCATAACCTTTACACTGTATTGATACGGGATTGAGAAAAGTTTGACATGTTATACTATCGATTTGATCTACCGCAGAACTCTTTCTACCATTCAATATATTTCTTTCATCCCCTTGACATAAACTATCATCTCTCACGGTTTTATTGAAAAACTGAGGCATTCGTTCAATACCTTAACAGAATTATACTGCATGGAATTTCTTAGAAAATTTTGCAGAAGAAAATGTTTCTCCTCACAAGTAAAGGTGGATTTTCTTTCCCTTACAATTCTAATTAAATTACTTAATGTAGAGGAAAACAAGGAATATTCTATACTTAATGCACT
The DNA here is from genome assembly GCA_963942545.1 of Oxycera nigricornis. Taxonomy (NCBI): domain Eukaryota; kingdom Metazoa; phylum Arthropoda; class Insecta; order Diptera; family Stratiomyidae; genus Oxycera; species Oxycera nigricornis. The sequence continues at coordinate 52,828,980 of OZ012663.1, forward strand.
CACTATCTAGTGCTAAAATTTTTTTTTTACATCCATTTTTATGCTGTACGGTAATTTTCTTCACCCTACTGTCCTCTTTCCGGCGTCCATTTTTGCGTAACTGGCACTCTCGAGTAGGAACTTTGCAGCATCCAAATGGGACCTGACTTGAATTAGAAAAAATAATAAATATAATTATATTAATAATTTATACTCACTTCTTACTTTCTCTACATAGCTTCCACCAAGGATCTATAGTTTATGTCTGAATTGAACTGAAACTGGCTAGCGTCTTTTATATCACTTTGAATCTTATTTTTCTCGACTTTTTTCAATTAAGATGTAAATTGACGATCACGATATCGTAACCATCCTGGTTATTAGCATTCGATTATCTGGAATGCCAACTATATCAAACTAACAACTTGTAATTTTGCTTGAATTAGTAGAGTGAAATCTGCAACTATGAGACTACCTGACTCTTATCTTAAATTAAAGATTTTGATGAAATATTACCTCTTATTGATGCAATAAAGTAGCAACATTGTATTACAAATCAACTAGACTGACTGAAAATAGTATATAAAGAGAAGACTGCCCTGATTTGATTCACTAACCACAAGTATTTTCAGAAAAGAAGCGAGCTGTAATAAAAGATGGTAAGTGCCAATACAAATTGAAACAGTGTGTACACTTTAAAATTATTATTAATTAGAATGCAGAATTAGATAAAGTTGCGACTGTCAATAATGGAGTACTCACTTCATGGGCATCGTTGGAAGAAAATATTGAGCTGAAAATTGAAGTTTTCAAGTACATGAATTCGACTTGCAGTTTTCCTGCAGAACGGACGATTCTGCTTCCTTCCTCTAAGATTTTCGGAGCGATTTAGAGCACAGAGACAACTGAAGGAATTAAACCAGCTAGAGAACTACTTTCTGGTATTCAACGGAATAGATAACTCTCGGGGTGGATTCATCAAAATAAAACTTATTGATAAATGAAATGTAAAGGTGGAAATAAATTTGTATCATAACCGCCCTCCCCAATGTTTCACTTAAAATACAAAGTTAATAAATTATCCACCTAACTTCATGTCGAGAAGTTTCCAGTGATCAATTATATATCTCTTTCATTTATTCTGCTTAGTCACACAGGTATCAAGCGAATCAATACTTATATTCACACATTTATTTCTGTCCACTGTCTGAAAAATAATAAAAATCAGAAAATCACGTGCCTCAGTCGTCTACTAACCAAACCAACAAACATTGCATTTATTGCATTCCACACAACTTCCCATCAATCTGTCTTTTTCTTTCATTGATTTTCGCAACAAACCCAGACTCAGACCCATTTGAAGATCTGACTACCCAGCCATCGCAAGCATGCGATCGCGTTGCATTGCCTCTATCTGATTATTATCTTGCTGATCTCAACTTCTATTATCTTTCGAACCAATTCGCACGCTTAATCAAAGTTCCATCTTTTTACATGTGCACAGGCATACGGCAAGTATACGCTGTAAGCGTACATATTCAGATTACCGCGCAATCAATCAATGAGAACAACCAAAGTCAACGTGCTAGCCATGTAAACAAAGTTCGGTTACCCACTCTAACACCACAAGTCAGATCATGTTCCTGCCTCGTCCCACCATTGCAGATAGCTCACGACGATCCGTAGATATCTTGGAAAAGCACGAGCCAAATCATAATCAACATTTACATGACTAACCGAGATGCACACAGGTTCGGTTTCCGAGCTCGGAGACGATCGTGCAAATGTCCACTGTTTTCCCATGCATCGATTCCCAACCACACAGGAGCCACCAGTAACACGTAATTCGCGAGTTAAATTCATCCGAAATTCCGCCAAGTGCGGCAGCACCAGAATATCTCGCTACCATGCATTCCGATACCTGAAGAATCGCACAAATGTTGGACGCTCAGGTGAGATAAGCGTATAAGCAGAGAAACTCGCATGCAATATCTAACCCATTCACACCCATTGGCGGCATAAAAAGAACAAAAATCTTTCTTCGGAATGTCCGTACTTTGTATTATGTTTATACAGGGGGCGTGTCTGATTTTTGACCACACTTCTGTATTGCTTGTCTTAACGCACACCTGAATAAAAAGATGGGAAAGCATGGTCCATACTACTTCTGAGCACATGTCCTCATAAAGGAATGTGACAACGTTCGCATGGACTTCCTGTTGCGGCATAGGCAGCTCTCAGGGAAACTGCATAGCGAGTGAAGATAGCGGCTGCTAAGGGGGACCCAATTGCAATGAGTTCAGTAAAGGTTAGTAAGGATGGTCCATCCAGCCCGGGATGGAAGTGGAAGAAGATGACGCGTCCTTCTGGTGGGAAGAAGACTGCGATGTCTAATCGGACAACAATCAGCCTACTCTGCATGCACCAAGGCATCTATGCCAGAAACAAGTACCTCCTCAGGTAAGCCTATCGGCACGAGCGGCAACACCATGGCAACGGTGAACAAACCAACCCGCGCTGTTGCTGGTACGCCCTCCACCATCGCTTCCATTTCAGGTGTTAAAAAGCAGCAAAACTCCCCAGTTTCGGCTTACAAGGATAGAAGATCTGCCTTCAAAGTCCTGAAAAGGCTGAAAGATTTACCTCCCGATGGTCTCTTCCAAAAGGACAATATTTTTCTTAAATGAGCAACCTCCACAATAGAGGCTCACAGAGCCTCTGCCCCAAAAGCAAGGGGCAACTCATAAAAGATGCAGGTCTGTGCAGGTCTCCAAAAGACCAAGATTGATCTTGGCCAATCCTGTTAAGGGCAGGAGTTTTAGTGAAGTGACCAAGGACAGCTTGGTATAGGCAGATATCGACAAAAGTAGCAGCGAAGGAATCATCTCACCGTCAAACTGTAAGATGGTAGAAATCGTTCTTCTCCGTGTGTAAAAACTCATACTGAAGGCAAATTCCGGCCCTCAACCAAGTTGTCGTGATGCTGGTAGGTACCAAGGTCACGTCAAACCGATAGCCTGCACGAAACAACGTACAGCGGGTATATATAAGCAGGCTATCGATGAATTCTGGCCCGAAGCAAAGCTTGAGGCTGTCTCCAGGGAAGACATCCCGAATCGGCCTCGGTCCAGGGCATGGATACCGGTGGAGCCATTCACATCGGAAGAAATGTTGAGTTTATTAAGTTCAGCACTGCTGATCTTTCGATGGACAATTGGAAGGTAGCCAAAGTCAGCGAGACCAGCAATGGACAGCGAAAGGCCCTTATAATCCTAAATGAGGAGTCGTTAGCTCCATTCAGTCTAAGGGTGGGGTGATAAGCTACAGTTTCTCGGCTACCTCCCTGCGAGTATACCGCAAGGATCGTACTGGGAAGACATTACGACAACAGAGTAAAAAGAGTAGGAGTGAAGTGACTGGAGAAGCATCATTGTACCCGACCGTGGACCCCTCCGAATCAGATTTTCTCTCCGATGACGGAAGAAATATCACCTCCATTGCGGAGTAGGCTGGGGACTTTTCCAATCTTTCGACTTAGTTGAGAAGAAGGGGATGTCCTCATCAGACGAGCAGGCGGACAAAACCCTGTGTCGTGATGCTGAGGGTGCTCCAAATAAACCATCATCACTCTAAGGCGGCATCTGCCGCACTGCTCCTCCACCTGTCCCAAAAAGAAAAGGAACTAATACTGACCCGGAAACCTTGGGTTGTAGGAGAATCGCACTTTCAAGCCAAATGTCGGACGCTCAGGTGAGACAAGCTTATAAGCAAAGAAATTCGCATTAAAGATCTACCCCATTCACACCCATTGGTTGCATAAAAAGAACAAACTTTTTTGCTTGAATTGACCACGTTTTCTCATGTATTTATACAGGGGGCGTGTCTGATTTCAAACCATACTTCCGTATTGCTTGTCTTTACGCACACCTGAATAAAAAGATGGGAAAGCATGGTCCTTAATATTCCCTTCTTAGTATTCTATATGGCTATTGAGGTATTGATTTGATATGATGAAGATATTTTAATAATATAGGTATATTGTGACGATTATTGAAGTGCGGCGATTCTTGGAGTTTGGCATTTATTTCATCGAACACCCTTTGAAATGACTTTTTTATACAAATGTAGTCTGCTTTCATATTATCCATTGGATAAACTAATAACCAATTTTCCTAGTGAGTGCGTTCGCTAGCATAGACCCTGAATCCCATTTACCGAGATAAGATCGCATTCAGGACCTACCCAAGAGTACAAAAATCCCCAACTTTATCCCAATCGAAGATAAAACCCGAAACTACGCATACCAAATTTAAGAAAAAAACCATAAGTTAACGCGTGCAAACAACCTCTTGGTTGGCCGTGCTACTCCCGAGAGAACAACGAGCTGCAATGAAGCTCGCCAGGCCCATATGTCGCTGCATGTGCCCGCCTTACCATGGCCTAGCGCTTTCGTGTCCGCATGTTATTTGCGCGCTAGACTCATCAATACCTACCTTATCCGAATAATTCATAAAGCCCGAAAATCAAGAAAGAGGGTCCCTAAGAAACTTTAAATTTTTTTTATCTGTGTTAATTACTTTTTATCACTTAAAAGCTCATTTCTTCTTTGGATTTTTTTATTTAATACTTATTTATTTATTTATTTATTTAATACTTCGGGCTAAGGCCCTTTAACTTATGAATAATAATATTAAAGTTGAATAGGTAAAGATTATTTAACTAATTTCAACTGATGTAATAAATGCACCAGTACATGAGATTATATTTGATCAGTTATTCAAGATAGCTAATTTAACCAAATTTACATTTGTGTTGAAAAGGTCGATTTGATTCCATAAACTGTTGGCAATTCTTTTCATTCGTTCGAGAGGTGAAAACAATCCATAATTAGTTTTGAAATTATTTAAAATGAAAATGTGGGGATTTGGGGTAGATCTGGCAGGTATTTCAAGTGATATCTTGCTAAGAACGTCAGGGCAATCGAGATTACTGTTTATGATGTTGTAAAAGCATATCGCGTCAAAACAATTCCGCCTTGTCTCTAACGATACTATATTTAAAATTGACATAATTTCGGAGTAATTTATGTTTACCGACGGAATGTTTAACTTGAAAACAACGTATTTGAGGAATTTATGTTGTATCCTTTCTAATATAATAGAGTGGGTCGTATAGTAGGGATTCCAAATAACAGAAGCATATTCGAGTTTACTTCTGAATAAAGAAAAATACAAAAGGTTTAGTGCTCTCAGGTTTCTGAAGTCCTGTGTATTTCTAATGAGAAAACCTAACATACGACGAGCTTCATTAGAAATGAATCCGATGTGCTTTATAAAATTTAAAGATATGTCAAAAGTAACTGCAAGATCCTTAATATGTTCCACCTTATTCAGATTTGTATTGTTAATGTTATATGAGAGCGAAAATTCCACGTTAGTACGATTGAAAACGATGAATTGACATTTGTAAATATTAAGGTCTAAACTATTATTATTGCAATAGTTATGGAAGCTGTCAAGATTTGATTGCAAAATCTGAACCTATTCCAGTTTCGATATGGTTCTAAAGATTTTACAGTCATCGGCAAACAATAAAAAATTAACATCACTAAAGGCCAAATTAATGTCGTTGATGTATAAAAGGAAAAGATGCGGACCCAGGTGAGATCCCTGTGGAACGTCAGAAGAAGGACGGAAAGCGTGAGAAATTTTATTTTCAAATTTTACAACCAAGAAACGATCACTAAAATAATCGCAAATCCATTCAAGTACTTGACCACCGAAACCAATATTTTTAAGCTTTCTCCTGAGACGAGAAATATTATTTTATCAAAGGCTTTAGAGAAGTCCGTATATACTGAATGAACTTGACCAGAAGTTGCGAAGGCTTCCACAATATAGTTGTGGTAAGGCAACAAGTTTGTTGTGTTTGATTTGTCTTTGCAAAATCCATGCTGCTCCGGAAGAATTAAAGGTCTCAAAAGTGAAGTACAATAATCGGTAAGCATACTATCTAGAATTTTAGGAATTGTAGATATTATAGAAGTGGGACGATAGTTGCGGATATCGGACTGACTTGAAAATTGGTTTGATAAAGCTTTGCTTCCAAATTTTAGGAGAGTACCCGCAGCTAATTGATGAATTGAAAAAATATAAAATTGGGAGAGCAAGTTCCTCGGCACAGTTTTTCAAAAATATTGGTGGAATACAATCTGGACCTGAACATTTACTAATATCTAGTGAGAACATTTTATTGATAAGAGACTGGATATCGATTGAAAAGTTGAATAAATCAATGTGAGTCGCGATTGGTGAAGGATTATAATTGTTCCTTGAATCGGAGAAAGCCTTAGAAAATTAAGATGCATACATGTTTGCGATACAAGTCTCATATGTACTCCAAACATTGTCTAGATGCATTGATGCTCGAAGAGACCTATCCGATTTGATATTATTGATGTAGTTCCAGAAGTACTTTGTATTATTGGGTATTAAAGATTCAATTTTATACAAATTAATTTTTTTTATCCTTGGATAACTTCGATTTACATTTGGATCTTAATTTCGAAAAGTGCATATAGTCGGATAAAGAACCCGTTGATTTAAAAGTTAAATGGACTATCATCTTCGCTCGTATCAAATTTATTAGATCATAGGAAAGTCAAGCCGGAAAGTGGGTTTGTGGTTTTATGATCGTAGTTGGTACATATTCTGTAATTATTCTATTAAGGATAGAGTAGAAATGGTTAACACCATCCTCCAAAGACAAATTGCAAATTTCGTTCTCTCATTGTATACTTGATAATGAAGCTTTTATGGCTGTAAAATTTTCTTTATTGAAATTACGAGAGCTTGTCGGTCTGTTTCGGTTTAAGTTACGTGATAAGCAATCGAACCTCACATCATTAATCATCATCATGACCAAAGATTTGAGGTTATTCATTTGCTCTCGTAAATGATGTGAGGCAGACGCACTTGATGGCATTTAAGTGAAAGAAAATAGTTTCATATAAGTCTACTAGTTTCAAAGTTTATATGTACAAGTGGTCGGATTACGTAGTATATACACAATACCTGCATACAGTTTTCTTTTTGTTTTCTAAATCACGAACGGCGATCACACGTTGGATGGCGAGGATACAAAAACGGCAATTGAAAACCAATATGACACCCGACCAAAGCCTTTAACCCTTTATACCTCAACTGCATATATTTTAACAAATAGTTTGTTTTGTGATTGGTTTTAATAAATAAAAATACACGTATTTTTTAGTTTTGATTTTTTTTAGTAAGAAATGAGATAAATGCACAAAAAGCGTGTGTGACAGATGTGTCACACTACCTTAAACTGTGCCTCTAAGATGTAGGGAACGCTTTAAAACAATTGTTAAGTTTATTGTAGTTTAATGCAACGCCACACTTTTCACAAGTTTTGTGTCGTTTTTGTATTTTTTTCGTATTTTATCAACTTCACCCACGAACAAATGCCACAAAGTGACGCAAGGTGAATTTCGCACGAATTTTGATACACGTAACGCCATACAGTTCACAAGAAATGCATGAATAATCCATAGAGTGGTGGGTTACCGTCGTGTTACAGGGACTTAAAATGGAATAAAATCTATGGTTTGGAATTTATAAGGAATTATTCGGTATGTTACAGTAATGTCAGGTATAAAGGGTTAAAAATGAATGATTTTTTGCCATCTCATACTATATTATTTTAAAAACATTATATTGAAAAATTAAGGTATTTACACCTTCTTTAAATTTTCTTATTATATTTAAAAAACACCTAATTAACAAAGCACCCGTGTACCAGGTTTCATAGCTGTAGATGAACGTTTACCGAGAAAAAGGCTGTGACAAACGGACATTCGGCAAAAATCTAATTATCTATATATTTATTTTCTATTTGATATTGTTTGCAGTACTAATTCATGTATTGAATTATCCGCTACTGTGCATAAAAATGTTTTTTTTAAATTACTTAATATACGGTTTGTAAACCTAGCATACTTTGCTGAGTTTGTTTCAGGAGCAATAACGTCTGCAATCCCTTTCAATATATCGTGCATTTGAACTCCTCTTAGCTGTTGTGTGCAGCGTTCAACTGTATCCTGTCCATTACTAAACCCAAGCTCTACCAACAACACTGCGCCTATAACGATTAAGTGAAAAAGTTACAAGTAAAACAGAATTCAGTCAGTGGGTAAACAACATAAAATAGCCCAGCATTGCCTTTTGCACTCCTATTTGGGACTCAAGCTAATGAGTTTTACTGCTGTTTAAAATAAAGCACGACTTTAAGAAACTTCTGGAAAACTTCAAAATATTCTAGCTGATTTCAACTATGTATGTATAAAATGATATAAAATCGTCTAAATTACGTTTCATCTGTAGAGATTTCCTACCAACACATATATGAAATTTTAAGCTTGTTAAGTTGTTACTATTCCATTCATTTTGCCCTTTCTTTCGTCTATGCTTTCATTTTTTATATACCTCTAATTACTTAGTTTAGCGCTTTATCACGCCCTTCTCTCTTCGTCCAAAGCTTAGTTGTGAATTTATCAAAAATACTTGTCCAGGCGTGTATGCGCTTGAGTACTTTTAATCAAATCAAAATTTTGTTTACGACTTAGCGTGTGTAGACTAGTTATAATCAACCTCACATTACGCCAATTAGCGCTCTGAGCAAAACTCTAGTGTGAAACAATCAATTGGTTTACGTGTAATACAAAAACATACGTAGAGATGCTTAACATTGCTTTAAAAAATATAAATATATATGGCTGTGATGCTTATATGGTATTTTCAATAAATCGAATGCATCAAATTCATAAAGAATTATTTTTAAATTAAAGTATCAGCTCTATAGTTGCTTAAATTGATAAGTTACGTCGCCTCAGTGGCCCGCAACCCTTAATTATAAACATAATAAACAATTTCAATATCTCAATATCCAAAGATTCACTGGCTTCTCTTCCATCCAAAATTGTCTCTTCAACACGAGCACATTTCTGTTTTAAAAGTTTTGATCAAAAACATCCATCTTAGTCTGGCCCGTCATGATTCCGACTCCTTGACGGCTTCCTGGTTCACCTGACCTTTATGCCAACCGTGACAACAATCGAAATAATTACTATTTTTATCGAAATTGGGATAGTCGATGGATAATCGAAACAGTTTTATTACTAGAAACTAATTTAATAGTTGGAATAACGGTAGGAGTAAAATATTGCACGTTATCCAGGACCAAAAAAACGTAACAGATTCCAAAGAGGAATAAGGCAATATTTAGCGCATTTTTTTGGCTCCCGCTCTAGAGTAGCTAACCCAAAACATACGTAAAACAACAACAACTATCTAGGTTTCGTAGCCCAGTGAATTCACTGGGTTACAAAACCTAGAACTGGATAGCTTTTCTATCATTAAGGTTCCTAGAGCCCAACAGATGTTAAGCTGTATCATTTACGTCTGATAAGTTGGCATTACTGCAATAACTGTCAATTTAGTGAGTGAATAAATCAGCAGTGAATTGTCAAATATTGAAGTGTAAAATATAATAAAACAGCAACATCACAAATGCAAGTAGGATTAACAGAATGGATTAGATAGACTAGCAATCTCTCCCTTCGACCCGCAGAAACATCGGCTGGAACACTTTCAATTTCATCGTCTTCCAATTCAATGGCTACCTCAATTTCATCATTCCAAAGAATACACATATTATGCAAAAAAAATGCTCCTAACACCAGTGGCGGCTCTACCTTTGGGGCTAGTGGGGCTCAGCCCCACCACTAATTGATGAGCTTATATTAGTGCAAATGTAATAAAATATCATTATAGATTTCAATATCGTTTTCATAATTTAATTTCATTTTAAAATATAATGTAGCATTTTTTCGCCCATGCTGTAGTTTACTTTCACATAGTCTTCTTGCCACGCACTGTAGAACAATTTGTTTTTCTCTTCGACTCGCTTCGTTGTGCCTGCACCGAGTAAAAGCTGAGAGTAAAATTCAAACTTATTTTCTCTTTGACAATTTTCCACCTTTACTTTGAGGAAAGGGCTACATCAATCTAGCCCCGATTAAGAGTATTTCGATTTGAATGTGTGCGTGAATTCTTTGCTGAAGCGGCGGGAGTGTGCGTTTTTGAAAAAACATGTATATACACGTGGACGGGCTAATCTTAAGCAGCCCGTTCAGTGCTTCGACAACGTTTAGTCTTGGCATGGTAGGGATAATACCTTTGAGCAGGCATGAGCAACATTTTTTTACGACGTGCCGAAGGAGTAGAAGGTGATGACTGTTAATGCAAAAGTAGTCTCATCAGTGTAGTGCATGGTATTAGTACTTAGTGTACCTTCGTAGTGTTTAGTATTTTTTAAAGTTTTGTAGTGCTTAAAGTTTGTTTCAGAAAAGGGCTTTTTAGGTTATGGTACTTATGATTTTGATTAAATAAATAATTAACAAGATTTTGCTTGCATATTTCGGTATTTTCAAAATATGAATTTGGTAAAAAATTTAGTTAATATTAATATTACGCTATTCGTACGAAATGTTTCAAAATATGTCTTCCATTGTTCAGCTTTACAGTTTTTTTAAAGATAATAATCTTTGTTCGTCTTGCCAAGAAACAAGTAAGTTAATAGGAATAATTTTAACAATGCCGCTTACTACTGCAGAGTCAGAAAGATGCTTCAATACCCTAAAAATATCAAAAGTTACAAATTGAGCACCATGGACCAAAGTCGTCTCAATTCGCTTGCAGTACTCTCTGTTTGTAAAAAATTTATTAAATAAATACTCAAAATGAATGAAAGGGTGATTGACTTGTTTGCTCAAAAAAATCGACGTGCGGAATATTTATACAAATAAAACGTCTAGATAAAAAAAAATGCTTTTGTTGTTGATGTTGATTGAAGAACTATATACAATGTAAAACTGTTTTGCTGAATTTATTTATTGATGGTTTTTGCTCTTGTTATTGTTGTTTTTGTTGAATTTATTTATTACTAGTTTTTTCGATTGTTATTGTTGTTTTTGTTGCATTTATTTTAGTAGAGAAATTACTTATTTTGAATAGTGCGATAGGCGTAAAAGTTGTTTTGTTGCAAGAATTCAAATGTTTTTAAACAATTTTTTTTATTCAGAGTGCATTGAACTTTTATTAAAGCTTTAAATGTTATTCAAAACACGATACTAGGAATATATCTTTGATTGCCAGCGAATCTACTTTTGGGGAAACCGATCACTTAAAATCGCTTAACGCTCCACATATGGTACCTCTTGGGTGGAGTGGAAACTCACATATGAACTTATATTGGTGATAGAAAAATTCGTACCAGCAGCCCCACCATACTTAACTCCCACGAGCTGCCACTGCCTAACACTATGTTTACGATTGATTTGATGTCAGATTGCTCACTAAAAAAGAGCAAACGTTGAAATCTTGTTTTTAGCATCCCAAATGCATTCTCAACAATCATTCTGGTGGCAGAGTGAATGTAATTGAATTGTCTCTGAGCATTAGTAAGCACACCATAGTTTTTGATCGGAGGAGCTATCCAGTTGCTGGTTTCATAAGCGGAATCACCTAAAATGAATGTATCATTTGCAAATAATTCATCGAAATTTTCGTTCGCGGTCGAGTACAAATTGGATCTACGGATTACTCGGCTATCGTGTAAAGAGCCCGGTTCACCAACAAAAAGATCTGTGAACTTTTTGTCTGCGTCTACTAAAGCTTGCACAATTATGCTGTAATTCCTCTTTCTATCGAAATAATCCCATTTGTGCTCTTTAGGTTCCTTTATTGTGATGTGCGTACACTCTATTGCTCCAATAATATCTGGAATACCTTTTTTGATTTTGAACTTTTCTTGTTGTTGAAGCGCTTCCGAGCCTCTTGGCCAGTTTACATATTCATGACCAATGGATATTAGCCAATATGTCACCCTATTCACTGCTTGTCACGATGATGACTTCGCAACTCCAAACAAATTTCCAGGCTGCCTAAAGGTCACTGTATTAGCCACATACCATAAGTAAATATGTATTTCCTTTTTTGGTTCCATTACGGCTTTTCCTCCATGCATAGATTGAGGAACGATATTTGATGAGGAATACAAATCCGAATAAAAAGCAGACTTACTTCACAAATTGAATCTTCGGCTAATTACCTACCTATCATGTAATTCGCGGAAAATCTTTCAACTCGAAAATGGCTTATAAAATCCGCTTCAAAGTAGTCATCGATGGTACCCATGAAATTGGCAACTTTTGCATGCCGTTCGTAATCATTGTTTTCCTGTCCGGATGAAGAGGATAGAAATATTTCATCGATACCCGCGAAATCCATCGACAATTCACTCTCCTCTTCAGAAGACTTCAAAAGTGACATTGCAATGTTGTTCATTTAGCCTTGAGTAAAATTGGTTAGAATTACTCAGCATGTACCTTTTCTAATTAATTTCATCTAATAACTCACCCTGTCGAGATAGTACAGATTCTGTTAAAATAATAGCCGCTTCAATTCGTTAATTTTGTAATGTGATTATTGTATGTGAAGTGCGTGGTTGACCAGGTGATGGATGCGCCTCGTGTGCTGGACGCTCTACGTTTTTCTTTCGACATTTCTACGATATTCTTCAAGAGAAATGATCTTCTTCTCACTTTGAAAGAAGTTATTCTCAGAAAAGAAAACAACAAGGATTTTTAGGGACCTACCGGCAACTGACTAATTGCCACACGTTTGGCGCAGTTCTAAAGGACAGGCAGCCGATATTTCTAAGTTTTCAAATTGCCGAATTAAAAGGCAACTTGTAGTCTGCCGAATAAGGCAGGCTTCACTCAAGTATTCCTGTTAAACGTTTTGCCGATGTGAAGGCAAAAGTTGCAGTGTGGAAACAAACAACTTCGTTCAACTTAGGAACAATTATGAGCCCAGTGCCAGCCTCGTTCCTTCTTTTTATTTACAAATTTTCACTCTTAGTTTCTATGTACACTAAATTTGCTTATTCTATAAAAATTCCTACTCTAGTCTTAAATCTACTTACTATATCCAATCGTACGCGATTCAAATTAGTTCCCACGGAGTTCGTCGCATCCAATATAGCTTACTTTGCATTGATCTAATTAACGTCGCATAAGTTATATTTTGTTTACTCTAGGTTCAATGTTCTACTAAGACAAAAAGCGAAATTTAGATTACCATATCAATGTAGCTTGTATGAAGGTAAAGTTCTTTGCTGAGGGATTAATTAGATAGATAGGTTTGAGGATGTGCTTTGGTGGCATAGAGAGCTTACCGAAGCTTGTGTGGGAAATTACTTAGAGAAGCTTGTGTGGGAAATTAGTTAGAGAAGCTTGTGTGGAAAATTAGTTGTGTATTGGCTAGTTCCAGGTTTGGAACTTGGAATACACTAAAATTTCATTTATTAAATGTCACAAGCCAATGTCACCTTCGTGCTGACAATGCTACCAACTACATCGCGCAAAATTTAAACCTGTATAGAATCTGATTCGTTTTTTTGGTTTGGGTTTGGAACTCTACTCTAGAGCGGGAGCCAAAAAAACGTGCTTAATAATACAAATACTCGTATATTCCACACTGAACATGATAAATTGTTTATAATAATAGACTGCTTATTAGATGGAGAGCTGCTCTTCACATGTATGTACTTATATATAGAATGAAGACCATGAGATCTACACCATTTTTTAAAAATATAATCAAAGGTTCCATCAAGAAGTGAAGTTGACAGATTAGAGAAAGACAGATTCTTAGAACAGTATTCTTGTTTATCGTTAATACTACTGAACAGAAATTTCAATTACACAGTTGCAAGAAATATGATAGACTTGCGGCGTCTCAGAATTACCCGCCGCCGGCGAAAGCAAGTTCTGGCTCCGCGGCAAGTATTCGCTTGCCGGCCAGTTCCGCTTTTCACCCGGTTCGGACCAGACGCCTGGCTCCGTCCTTGACCCGACGTCAGTCCTCGACGCGACACACCATTATCTCAAATTGTATCAAATTCTTGAAGTGCAAATAAACAATAAACAATGTTAATAAACGATCATTACGATTTGCATAGACTTATAGATGTACGATACAAACTGACTTAAATTATTCATTAGGAATTAGAAAGAAATGTTTTAGGCGATTTTTACATGCCACGAACGATAGGCCGAAAGAACCAAACTGCATTGAGTCCTGGTTTCTTTGTAGGAGAGTCATAGGTGAATTAAAATACAGGCAGAATATTATGTTAAAAGGAGCAAAGATAGTGTCATTTCTGCAAGGATGAGAAGAGTGATGGAGGTGAAACTCGTTACAAGGAGGAGTCTCTAGAAGATGCAAGAAAAGGTTACATAGGAGGCACTCACCAAGGTAAAGTCTAAGTTGTTGTAAAGTGACGATATTGAGGTGGATTAAGCGTTCAATATAGGAAACGTAGGGAATGTTAAATTTATAGAGCAGGACATGAGTAAACTTTCGCTGAACTGATTCAATCATAGCTGTGCTGCGCATACTATGTGGAAATCATGTAGAGAAGCAGTTTTCGCATAAATTGCGTTTGAGAGAATTAAACAGTTTATTACTAGTTTCAGTTCTAGAAAAAGCAGTTGAGTTTCTCAACAAAAAATCACAAAGTTTCGATGTTTTAAGCATAACACTGTCAATGTGTCGAACTTTAGTTTAATGTCAAAAAAAACTCATAAAAATGATCGACCACAGAGACTGTAATATTTTGTAAGGTGAGATGAATCACGAAGGGATTAATTTTATTGTGTTATTCATTCATTATTCACAGTTAGGTTATATAGGGCACACCATGATTGAAAGACACAAAGATCAAGTTCAAGTATATGACATTCATTGGCAGAGGAAATGATTTTGAAGATCTTGAAGCCATTTGCGTACAGGCAAGAAGCATGAACGGAAAGAAGCAAACCATTCACAGAGAGTAAAAAGAGAAGGGGCCTAGTGCAACATTTAAGAACGCCTAACAGAGGACTGAAACGATATGAGAATTCACTGAAAATGGTGACTTTACATTGGTGGTTCACTCAATAAGAAGTGTGCAAAGAACTGTGCGTACCATATTTCACTTTGTTTAGCAGGACTATACAGGGTGCGCCATCTTTCGTGTCGGTATGAAAAAACTTACTAACTTTGAAAAAAACCGATTTCTATATATGAGGTATTTTTATTCAACTTGGTTCTTTGCAATTTATTTTCACTACTTTTTTAATACAACAATCAATTAAGTGTGCGCTTTTATTGGCCAAAACAAAATGTGGCCTTCTGCTGCATTTTATATTACATTTTCGAGCATCTCGGGCGTTATAGCGATGATTTCAGCACGAATGTTTGCCGTGAGCTCGGTCATGCTCTGAGGCTTGTTGGCGTACACTTCGCTTTTTAAATATCTCCACAAAAAGGAGTCCAACGGGGTGAAATCTGGAGATCTGGGTGGCCACTCAATGTCGCCTCTTTTTGACATCAGGCGTGCAAGGAATTTTCGTTTCAAAAACTGAATTGTTTGATTTGCAGTGTGGCATGGCGCACCGTCTTGTTGAAACCAGTAACCGTCAAGTCCTTTTTCACGCATTTGCGGGCAGACATAATGGGCATATGACAAATTCGCCGATATCTGTTCCCATAATCTGTCTCGTTTTCTCTGAAGATGATAGTTTTGGCGCAAACGCTGGCCCAAACAGTCACTTTTTGATCATGCAATGGCGTTTCATGGATTTCGTGTGGATTTTTCGTTCCTCAAATGCGGCAATTCTGCTTATTAACGCTGCCAGATAGTGTTAAATTGGCCTCATCGGCCATCAGAATTTTCTTCCAAAAATCAGGTCCAGTGTCCACCGTTCGAACAACTGTTTAGCTGTATTCCAAGCGCCGTGGACGGTCTTTCATTCATTCTTTGTGCTAAATGCACTTTATAATGAAACAAATGCAAATCATCCTTCTAAATTTGCCGCATAGTGGTTCCACTGACGCCAAAATGCTGAGCGCGGCGACGATACTATACTTTAAGGTTTCGTGAAACGCTCACTCTGACCGCTTCAACCAGTTCATTGGAACGTCGTGGTCGTTGATGAACGGAACGACGACAATCTCCGAAATTTGACACGAATTAACGAATAGTGTCAGACGGTGCCTGTTGGCCACGATATTTTCGACGGTAGGCACGTTGAGTTAAAACAACTGAACGACTATTTCGGCACGTTTTTTAGGTGTGAAGCAATTCATGGTTCAAATTGTATTGAATTGCAATTTAAAAAACATGTCTCACCGAATCAATCGGTTTGACAAATGTCAAAGTTGGTAAGTGTTTACATACCGATACAAAAGAGCACCCTGTATGGTCAACGGAGTCGAAAGTCTTGGATAGGTCAGTGTAGATGCAAGCGGATTGACTTCTATTGTCCAAGGGTTTATCCGTAAGATTAGTGAATTTCAAGTAGTTTGTGAGAGAAAAATGACCACTAACAAAACCATACTGGGTATGGGTGATCGATTGTCTAATAAGGGAGGGAAAGATTGTGTTATATACAAAGCGTTCAGGTATTTTTGGAAAAACAGAACAGAATAGCAAATTGTCGGTAGTAAGGAGCTAGAGAAGAATTGCCTGATTTGTGAATAGGAATAATACATGAAAGTTTCCAGGTATTAGGGGAAATATCTGGAGAGATTCTCATGAAACATGAAGGAGAGTTCCTTAGAAAGCGAAATTATAAATAAATTGAAATGAAACCAAGTCACTAATAAGGTCATTTAGGCCGAAGTAAAGAGAATTCAAAGAAAATTTACAATCAAGACTATTAAGCAGTGGCGGCTGGTGGGAATTAAGTATGGTGGGGCTACTGGTACGAATTTTTCTATCACCAATATAAGTTTTTATGTGAGTTTGAACCTGAACCTGAAGAACCCTTTTCTGAAATAAACTTTGAGCACTACAAAACTTTAAAAAATACCAAACACTACAAACACTACGAAGGCACACTAAGTACTAATACCATGCACTACACTAATGAGACTACTTTTGCATTAACAGTCATCACCTTCACCCTCTTCCGCCCGTCGTAAAAAATGTTGCTCATACCTGCTCAAAAGTTTTATCCAGACCATGCCAAGACTAAACGTTGTCGAAGCACTGAACGGGCTGCATATGATTAGCCCGTTCACGTTGTATATACATGTTATTTCAAATACGCACACTCCCGCCGCTTCAGCATAGAATTCACGCAGCCATTCAAATCGAAATACTCTTTTTCGGGACAAAATCCATGTAGCCCCTTCCTCATAGTAAAGGTGGAAAATTGTCAAAGAGCAAATAAGTTTGAATTTTACTCTCAGCTTTTACTCGGTGCAGGCACAACGAAGCGAGTCGAAGAGGAAAACAAATTGTTCTACAGTGCATGGCAAGAAGACTATATGAAAGTAAACTACAGCATGGGCGAAAAAATGCTACATTATATTTTAAAATGAAATTAAGTTATGAAAACTATATTGAAATCTATAATGATATGGGCTCATCAACAAGTGGTGGGGCTGAGCTCCACTAGCCCCAAAGGTAGAGCCGCCACTGCTATTAAGTTTTCTTTGCTAATCAAAAGAATTGAGGGCAGACTCAATGGCTTGAAAGTTTGTTTTCTTGGAATTGGGCCCTTTCAAAACAGCTCTACTCTTCGATTTGGAAAGAAGAAGGAGAATGATGAAGATCAGTCTTGGTGTAACCACAAAGCAAATCAACCAAGGACAGCAAACTTGCTGTTATCTGCCTAGTATCTACTAGGCAAATAAGAAAAGACAAGATCAAAGATTTTAGAATTGAAGATAAGAACAAGGTTGAACTGTCGGAATTCAATTGATGCTAAGAAAGAAGACATGACAGTGAAATATGAACTACACTTAGAAAGTATTGAAGAAAGATCGTGATCGAGTCCCACGAAATTGATGGAAGATTGTAATCTCCGAGAAAAAGGTAGTGGGAATGAGGAAGGCAATAGTTAAAGGTTGCGGATGGGAAGTTCAACCATTTATCGAGAAAAAGTGGAGGACAATTACAACGAACGTAAACACATCCTTCTAAATGGAGGGCAGTGTAAGATGTTGATTTTGATAAGTATACATTCTATAAAAGAGTGAGAAGCAAATGAAAAGAAAGCATTCAGGGAGAGCTTTGTGACAACGAGAACTCCATCACCGTTATTTTTCAAGGCAGAAAGTGGACCGCGGTCGTGTCTGGTGACACGATATTTCAAACTCAGTCAGGGTATGTTTTTTTACTAAAAATCAAGCTGCGTATCTCTTGCAGCATATAAAAAACTCTATGACAACGTTTTCGAATCAAAAACAATGTCTTATGACGTTGAGTCGTGTAATGTTCAAAGGCAAATTTCTTTAAAAAAATTGTAACAGAAAGTCAAGACACACAGGGGTAAATAGATAAGCTTCGTCAATTCTATCTACCTGTAAACATGAGTCATCATGACCGTCCAAGATGCCAGTGCTTTTATTTAAGTTTGGAGTTGAATGCCACGTGGCTTTTTAGATTTTCAAATCAAAAGAACCATGTTCAATAACAATTTTTGAAATATAATATTGAATTTCGCGACCTAGTATGTGACACTGGCAGTGCTTATGTGCTTTTAGCTAACGCTGTCAAAACAGAAAGCCTATATGAAAGCAAATGACAAAGAAAGCATATCTTTTTGCTTGGGTTTGCAAAAAGGGCTTTCATTTTCCAAAACTCCTAATCAGGAAACCTACTATCTTATCTGCATTAATCTATACAGTTTCTGCGTGGTAAATTTTAAGGCACAAAGTTGAACTTTTTACATTTAGGATGACACGGAAGGTGGAGAAGAGTCTGTCTCTATTAGGCCAGTAGTTTGTGCATTTTTTATACGTTTAAAATTAAGAATAATATCTCAATTTTGTGACTGTTCCATGGTGGATGTGCGGGCAAAGTATATTTGCTAATGTTTTGGCTTGTGAAAAAGTCCTCAAAACCAATTTTCCCCCCAATACTTGGCCATAGTTTTCTACTAGCCGATTGTATGGGTAGAAAAGAAATTAGATTCAAAACTTTTACTTTAAACGAAGAATATTTTACGATGCTTGTGAAGAATAAAAAATTAAATATAAATGGTAAGAATTGGGAACAAATGCACATTGAGCCATTGGAAGAAAAGTATAAAAAGGAAAAACATGCAAAAATACAAACGAATGAAAATAAAAAAAAAGGAAAATCAGCCAAACTATCAACTGTATAGTGAAAGGTCAGTTAAATTTTAGGTTTGAATTCATCTCAAAAAACAAAAATTAAAACTATTTTGAAATAGGTAAAAGGCATCCAAAAACTTTGCATTCCAAAATTGATCATGACTATCCACTAAGAGCAACTACGAAGGAAGATGTTAAAAATCTCATGTAGAAACAGTTTAGTGACTACTGCACCTGAAGTCCGGACCTTGAATGGTACAAGCAAATTTTGTCGCCAAATGATGCAACTTTAACACGAACGTGATGAGAAAATGAGAATGATCAATGACTCAGAGAATGGATCAAAAAAGCTGATTAAATTTGCGATTAAAATGTAAAACGTTAGGGATTAAATTGGAAACGCGGATCTTAGGGAATTACTTATACACTGAAGAATTCTGTATGTGCCAGACGAAATTTACATCTGATTTAATAGTTTAAATACACGGTGTTAAAACAAATTTCGGAAAAAAAAGGTTTCTGAATTCAACTCAAGACATTATATTTGCATGCCTGTTGGTAGAACAATTATATTTCCAAATTTTAATCTCAATTATTATCTTCTTCTTCTTCACATAATAAAAACACTTACTAAGCGTCTACGGAATAAGCTCAATTAAACATAAGTTTCGCTTTTAAAAAAAAATATTTTATTGCGTAAATATCAGCCAATCCTCAAACACAAATAGACTCGGCAATCGAGCCACGGAGATACTGTTAGAGGTCATAGAAGATTATCAAGATGTTCTACATTTAAACGACAAAATACTACTTCTAAAAACAGAAATTGAACACTGTCGATTATACGCCAGTCTTAATAAAGAACTATAGTCTCCCAAAAATTAAAAATGATAAAAAAGCCAAAAATACGAGTATAAAAGAGTTGAAATACATAGATATCATTGAGCCATCAACAAACCTTTTAAACTCACCCTCGTAGTGGTGATACTAAAACTAGCGAATAGCCGTAAATTTTAGAAAACCAAATAACAAAATAATTAGCAGCAAATTTGCATTGTCAAACTTGGTGAAACGAAATATTTTTCAACGTCTTATGTAACAATTTCGTTCCATCAAATCGAACTGGAGAAAGAGTCAACAACACTTACCACCTTTTCTACTAGCAACGGATATTATCGATTCAATCGATTACTATTTGGATTGAAAATATCGTCCAATAGCTTTTAAAATCTTTTCATTGCCCTTAGTGGTTAAAGCCACTCAGCATTCGTGTACGTAAAAAGCATCGTGGTTTTTGGTTGTAGTATAGATCTTCATGGCAAAATTTAGTAAATGTATTACAGAAACTTCGGCAATGCAATTTAACCTTACGTCGGGTACAGGTGAAAAGCGAACACATTCGGGCATTGTATATCCGTTGTCTGTTTATTACAGGTTCTTTGTTTCAATTATTGCGGAAATTCTTTGAATTTGAACAAACACTTTATGAATAATAAGGGAGTGGCCTTTTCTCAAATATTTTTGATTTTATGAAGAAATATAACCAAAATACTGGTGTCACTTTAAGCAGTGCCATGCAAAATTATTTTTGCTGGATCTGCTTGGTTAACTGTACCCGAAATCAAGTTAAAATGAAACCGTAGCAAGTGTGATGAAATGTAAGAAAATAATAATCATGTAAGCCACTGTAACTAAAGTAGGAATGTAATTTTTAAATAATAAAACTCACTCAGTCACTTTACCCTTAAACAAAGCGGACGTGTTTCTCTTTCCGTGGTGATCCCACCGAATTTTCACAACAGGTTATGTGCCCAGGTCACGCGGTTTCGAATCCTATAATAGTTAAAATAGTTTTTGAAATAGTATTGTGATTCCTTACGGATGGATGCACGCGATATTTAGCGATTCCTTTTCGTCGCCATAAGCTCATAAGTCAATACATATGGCGTCGTCACACTTCCCAAT
Source organism: Oxycera nigricornis (assembly GCA_963942545.1). Classification (NCBI taxonomy): domain Eukaryota; kingdom Metazoa; phylum Arthropoda; class Insecta; order Diptera; family Stratiomyidae; genus Oxycera; species Oxycera nigricornis. The sequence goes on from OZ012663.1 coordinate 52,850,177, forward strand.
AGAGAAGTTGAAAGGCCGCGAGAATAAAGACAGCTGGAAATTGGCAGCAAAGTCGTATTTAATCATAAAAGGTTACTGGGAATGTACCGATGGAACGACTGAATCAACGGATCCTTCCTTAAATCTTAAAGCAATTTCCGAGTAGATTTTGCTCAATGAGGAAGAAGATAAGGAGTGGAACATCATCAAAATTAATGGGGCAAATCACTTGTATGTGTTCGTGAAACTAACCCATTCCCGAGAAAAGCAAAGGCGCACTCTGCGAAAGTTTAAGAAGGAGCAAAATATATGGCGCGAATTAATTTTAGTTTGAAAATTTCGTTGCAAAAATTCCAAAATTTACCAAATTGCCTTCCTCTTCCCTTTTCAGCCGGGCTTGGGAACGGCTTTGGCGGAATTACGGCGCCGTTTTCGTCGGCTTATTTTCATGGTTGAATGTTTTTACGATGTACCAGAACGAAAGTAGCCTATTACATGCCTCTAAAATACACAATTTTATTGTAGCGCTGCCTAGTTGAGATTTTTTTCCGATTTTTGTTCAGCTATAAAACGATATCGGGTCTGTAGGTATGTTTCAACACTGTATTTCAAGAAGTGCTTGCAGTGTTGTGTGTGAATGCTATTAGAAATTTTAGAAAATGTTTCCTTGTATAGAGTTGCGTATTCGGTGCAAAGCTGGTATCTACGAATTTGTTGTTCGGTTTTCTTGCAGACTTTCACAGCACTTTCTGATGACATTTTAAGTATTCCTCTGCTTTTGTACTCAACAAATGAAGGAGAAGTTTAAAAACCTTGGATTGCAGCGAGATCGCCTTGCAGAGTCTTAGTTATCTTGAAGACAACAAAACCTGCAATATATTTTATAACAGCTTCACTATATTCACTAAAATTTGCAGGATTGGAAGCTTAACAATGCTCTTCTGCGAGAATTGGGTCGTGAGAGCTTGTCTAAACTGCAATCTGTGGGTCGACCATGTCGTGCCTATCAATACTAATAGCAATGTCATTCAATGGGTAGGTTTGGCAAGAATTCAGTATTGAAATTTCCTCTAACCAAATGCAGTTACCAAGCCCTCCGTCTCTGGGTTAACTTCTGAAAACCAGCTTCAGGTTCCGCGCTATGAACTACCTTACTGTAGTGTTGTTATTATACTCAAGACCAGTGCGAATCGAAGAGAAGAACAGTTCAATGTGGTCTGGGTTCAGTTTATAAAGAGGCAGAAACTTAAAATTTTTGATTCAATGAATATTTTATAGAGAAATTTTAATCAATCAGTCTCTGCCCATTAACTAAACGCAATTTAGATAATATTCGATAGCTTCGTTAGTCAGAAACATTATTTTCACATAAAACTCTTTGCTTGGTGCGATCAGTACCAAAAAAAAAATCAGTTTAAACATTTTTCGATAAATATATGCAACAGAACTTAATACTACAAAATGCAATACCTCCCTCTTCCTTTTTCAATCGGGCTTGGGACCGGCTTCGGCGGAATTGTGGCGTAAGCAACATTTAAAAACAAAAAAAAAATACATCCTGACTTTATTACCTTTCCATATTAACAATAGTAAAATTTTGACCAAAATGTCTTTACCCGTAGCGCCACTGAAATTTTTCCACCATACTAAGCATAACAATTAGGAAATGTCATTTCAAATTGCATTTTCACTAAACCGATTGAAATCGCAATTTTCACCACCCGAACTACATTACGCGAAGCGGTAAGGACATATATTGCACGAGCATATTAATTTGGACGCCACCGCCACCCGGAAACCCGAATATTTTCACATTTTTGCCGATTCACGAAAATCTCGATTAAATCACTACCGTACACTTTTCCACACTTTTCTCTTAGCGCGCACGACGGAAACACAGTTCCTCAACCGAGAATAACGCACAATTCACATTTTCCGCGATCAAAACCGAAATAAATTCGATAGAAAAAAATCGAATTGTATTTTGTTGACGAATTGGGTGTAATGCCGGAACAGTGAAGCACTCCGTTTGACTTAAGAACATCTTTTCAAAGGAGACGTCACGAAATATCATTCCCGAGTTTTTGCCCTACACACCTATAAGGCTTTACACGCTTCGTTCCGTTCCTTAGTTTCCTTCTTCATTGATTTTGCTAATCGAACCGGTAAACTTTTCGCTGGTACAAGAGTGTCAAACGGCAAAGGAAGCGTGGGAAAACTTAGAAAAGGCGTTTGAAGATCAAGGGATATGTCGTCGATTGGAACTGTTGAAGCAGTTAGTCTAATTGAAGTTGGAAGAATGTGAGTCTATGGAAGACTATATTAATAGAATGACGTCAACCTCAATGAAAGTGAAGAGAGCAGGGCTCAAAATTGATGACGAAATCATCGGATCCTTGATGCTGGCAGGTCTTCCGGATGAATATAAACCATTGGTAATGGCTGTTGAAAACTGCAGCATGAAACTCACATCGGACTCTGTGAAGACGAGACTTCTCCAGGAGGTTAAGTATGAAAGGAATGACATGCATTGCTTGGCACTTATGGGAAAGCGAACGAAAAATCGCACGATTATAAAGCCAAAATGCCAAGTGAAATGTTTCGAATGCAACTAAGTTGGTCATTTTGCAAGATTATGCCCTCAACGGCATGGAAGAAAGACAGGCACTAATCGGTGGAAAGAGAAGAACGACAAATCGCTTTTTGCTGCTCTTGTGGCGAAATAAAATCATTTGTCTGGCCATTGGTATATTGACTCAGCAGCGTCAGCTCATATGACAAATAATAGTGATCTGTTAAACAGAATAACTCAACCATTAACAAGTGAAGTTGTTATTGGAAATAAGGCAAAGTTGTCAGTGAAATGCGCCGGGGACGCAGAGTTGCAAATTGTGCGCGGTAAACAACTTGACAAGGTGAAGGTTGAGAAAGTTTTATATGTGCCCGAAATTTGTGGTAATCTTCTTTCAGTTAGTCAAATGACTAAGAAAGGCAACAAAGTTGTTTTTGATGATAAAAAGTGTGAAATTTTCGACCGAAATAATGAAGTTATCGCTCTGGCACCACTTATAAACGACATGTATCGACTGACATATTTTCCTGATAAGCTAAGAAATGTCGCGTTACATATAAAAGTCGGTGAAAAAGACAAGAAACTATGGCATCTTGTGACGAGAACGTAAAAAACGCGAGGAATGCAGCGATAGGCGTTAATTTTACAACAGACTACTTTAGATAGTTGTGTCACATGCATAAAAGGAAAGCAAACACGATAGGATGTTGGAGTTCGAGCAAATGACATACTTGAGCTCGTGCATACGGATGTTTGTAAACCGTTGACCAATTCCAAATAAGTCACTGGGTGGTGCATATTATATAGTAACTTTTGTTGATGATTACAGTAGAAAAGTGTTTGTTTATCCCGTGAAAACGAAATCGGAAGTTCTTGTGACATTTAAAAAATTTATAAAATTCGTCGAAAATTAAATCGGTCGCAAATTAAAGATTCTCAGAAGTGACAGCGGGACTGAATACTGCAACAAAAATTTTGTCGAATTTTTGGAAAACTACGGTATATTGCACCAGAAAACTGCGCCATACACCCCAGAGCATAATGGTGTCGCTGAACGAATGAATCGTACCATTATCGAGAAAGTTCGATGTATGCTGATAGATTCTGGTCTTCCAGAGCGCTTTTGGGCTGAAGCTGCCTCTACCGCAGCTTATTTAATAAACCGTATTCCATGCAGAGCAAAATACAACATAACATCGGAGGAGCTCTGGTGTGGTAGGAAGCCTGACTTGAAGCATTTGCGTGTTTTCGGTAGCAAAGCCATGGTACACATTGCTAACCAGCTCCACCGAAAGTTCGACGCCAAGTCTAAGGAGTGCATCATGGTTGGCTAGGGTGAACAGTCAAAAGCATATCGACTCTACGACATGAAGACAAGGAAAATCTTGATCAGCCGGGACGTTATGAATGAAGCTATAAAGGGTTAATTTGTTGATCTTAAGTGTGTATAAAACAGGAAGCCTTGATAAAGCATTCATCTCTGCGAACTTGGGTACAAATTCATGCTCCCATACGATAAGCGAGAGAATATTTAGTTTGACCCTTAATTAATTGCCAACTATTGCATGTTTTGTTTGAAACGATTTTAATACATCAAATTCACAAAAAAAATAGCAGTAAAAATTTTATTTGGAAGGAAGTAAGTTTTGCCGATTGCCTAGCATTTGACATGTATAATACAGTAAAAGAGTTAATAATAAACAACCAGTATTCAAAAACAAATATCATGCACATACTATATAAAAGAACATGTAATGCATAATATTCCAGCCTCCTTCTTCCTTTTAAGCCAGGCTAAGGACTGGCTTCGGTGGAATTAAGGCGAAAATCATACCATGCACACTATGGTTTTATAAATAACCCGAATAAAAAATAATATAAATCACGAAATTTATCGACTGTTATTTTAACAAATTAATTTGTTCTAACATTGATTTCGCCACTGTGCATTTTTTGACAGTACCAGCATATTTGTCTTAGTTTATTCCAAGCAAGTTCAAAGCAAACAAATGCATCATTTATGAATGAAATACACTCGGTAAACTTGCACAAACTTAAAATACATTAATTTCGGATATACTTACATATGAAAAGATACTCTTGCCGTCCGATAATGCGATTCATTCGCACAACAAACAACGACACACTTCATCGTTAATTACATTAATTCTCAGCTTTAAATTTGTTTTCTACAATTTTCGTCGATAGTGTCAACCTTTACTAATTCATAACACACAATATTATTACGCAAGTTATTCTATCAACAATACATGAAGCTAAAATATTTGCGCGGAAGCCAAAATTCTCAAAACACTCGGTATTTTGTGGACTGTCAAAGTGACAATTAGAGAACATTGACAATCAGAGGCATGACGTCAGCAGCAGAAAGTCTACCAACTAACATATGCGCATCCACACGGATATCACCATTCCTCTAGTTTTCTGTTCCATGACAATTCACGTACGCACCCTCAAGTCGAGCTCGTCAAATTGACTTCAAAAAAATTCAATTCGAAAAGCTGATTGTCCCACATTTGTAGAAACCTAACTTGATAATTATTCTATCGTGAAATATTGTTTAGGCACTACACGTTCTTTGTCTTCGATTGAATTCACTAATTTTATTCATTAAATCCACCGAATCCATAAAATTTCCTAAGTCACAGTTCCAAGTCCTCCATATATAAAACCCACTTTCTTCTCACTTTGAGTGAACACATAACCTCACTTTCAGCACGCCATCTGCAATGTAGATTCGAGAATGTTATTAGCCATTTTAGCGAGACATGATCTGTGAATATTTCGAACTTCACGGAACGTCATCAACCGCTGCATTGCTTGTGATGCATTACACAATTGAAATTATGTCAAACTGGTGCAACGGACGACCCGATACAATGAAGGTATTCTCTTTGGACCATTTATCTAATGGAATCTGCCAAAATACATCATTTAAGTCGAGGCTCGTTATAAACTGAGGTTTTGGGAATATACTTAGCAGTGTTATGAATAACAAAAAGTAGATATCCTTCACCGTGACCTGGATCACTTTCCGTGCATCCGGACACATTCATACATTTCCAGGTTTCAATACTATATTCACCGAAGATGACCAGCAAATTGTGAAAATTGACAAGTCATTTAGTCAAGAAATCAAATGATGCTGACATTGATGAAACGAATGTTTTAACCCTTTATATCACGGTGTGACATTACTGTAACATACCAGAAAATTCCTCACAAATTCTAAACCTTACATTTTATTCCATTTTAAATCACTGTAACACGGCGGTAACCCACCACGGATTATTCATGTAGTTCTTGTGAACTGTATGGCGTTACGTGTATCAAAATTCATGCGAAATTTTTGCGTCACTTTGTGGCATTTGTTCGTGGGTGAAATTAATAAAATACGAAAAAAATACAAAAACGACACAAAATTTGTGAAAAGTGTGGCGTTGCAGTATGCTACAATAAACTTAACAATTGTTTTAAAGCGTTAAATACATCTTAGAGGAACAGTTTAAGGCAATGTGACACATCAGTCACACATCCGTTTTGTACATTTTTCTCGTTTCTTAGTAAACAAAAAAATTAAAACTAAAAAATACGTGTATTTTTATTTATCAAAACATACCACAAAACAAACTATTTGATAAAATATATACAGTTGAATTATAAAGGGTTAACCGTGCGTTTTTATAACAAGTATGTTTATTTATTCTTAATTTTGAATTTTAAAACATTTCTTTCTTGGAATAAAACGTCAAAGCAACTGACAATGTTATTTTGCATTTTGATAATATCTGAAAATCGAATCTAAAGTTTGTAAATTAATCAATATGATAAAAATTTCGCCCTATTAATACTTGTTTTGGAAATTTCTCCATTTAATTGATTCCTTGCTTTAAATCTGTGAATGTCTTGCCCAGTTTGTCAATTCTTCTTTCCGTATAGTATTGAGTTCTTTCATTGCTTCATGTTGAAGTTGATAATTGATTACAATGCGAACCAATTTACGCTTCTCATATAGGCTAATTTAATGATATAGCTGCTTTATGCTCGTTACTTAATGTTTTCAAATTGGGTTACGCTCAATATACACATTTTGAACAAGAATTATGCTTTTTTGTATCTCTTTATAATTGATACAAATTTTCAAATATATCTTGAACTTCCGCCTTTTATTTGCCCATTTTTACTCGCATGCGATGTACGCCCTTAACGTCAGCAAGTTAGTGTTAGTATCATCCAATGAGGAAGAAGATAAGGAGTGGAACATCATCAAAATTAATGGGGCAAATCACTTGTATGTGTTCGTGAAACTAACCCATTCCCGAGAAAAGCAAAGGCGCACTCTGCGAAAGTTTAAGAAGGAGCAAAATATATGGCGCGAATTAATTTTAGTTTGAAAATTTCGTTGCAAAAATTCCAAAATTTACCAAATTGCCTTCCTCTTCCCTTTTCAGCCGGGCTTGGGAACGGCTTCGGCGGAATTACGGCGCCGTTTTCGTCGGCTTATTTTCATGGTTGAATGTTTTTACGATGTACCAGAACGAAAGTAGCCTATTACATGCCTCTAAAATACACAATTTTATTGTAGCGCTGCCTAATTGAGATTTTTTTCCGATTTTTGTTCAGCTATAAAACGATATCGGGTCTTTAGGTATGTTTCAACAATGTATTTCAAGAAGTGCTTGCAGTGTTGTGTGTGAATGCTATTAGAAATTTTAGAAAATGTTTCCTTGTATAGAGTTGCGTATTCGGTGCAAAGCTGGTATCTACGAATTTGTTGTTCGGTTTTCTTGCAGACTTTCAAAGCACTTTCTGATGACATTTTAAGTATTCCTCTGCTTTTGTACTCAACAAATGAAGGAGAAGTTTAAAAACCTTGGATTGCAGCGAGATCGCCTTGCAGAGTCTTAGTTATCTTGAAGACAACAAAACCTGCAATATATTTTATAACAGCTTCACTATATTCACTAAAATTTGCAGGATTGGAAGCGTAACAATGCTCTTCTGCGAGAATTGGGTCGTGAGAGCTTGTCTCAACTGCAATCTGTGGGTCGACCATGACGTGCCTATCAATACTAAAAGCAATGTCATTCAATGGGTAGGTTTGGCAAGAATTCAGTATTGAAATTTCCTCTAACCAAATGCAGTTACCCAGCCCTCCGTCTCTGGGTTAACTTCTGAAAACCAGCTTCAGGTTCCGCGCTATGAACTACCTTACTGTAGTGTTGTTATTATACTCAAGACCAGTGCGAATCGAAGAGAAGAACAGTTCAATGTGGTCTGGGTTCAGTTTATAAAGAGGCAGAAACTTAAAATTTTTGATTCAATGAATATTTTATATAGAAATTTTAATCAATCAGTCTCTGCCCATTAACTAAACGCAATTTAGATAATATTCGATAGCTTCGTTAGCCAGAAACATTATTTTCACATAATACTCTTTGCTTGGTGCGATCAGTACCAAAAAAAACAGTTTAAACATTTTCCGATAAATATATGCAACAGAAATTAATACTACAAAATGCAATACCTCCCTCTTCCTTTTTCAATCGGGCTTGGGACCGGCTTCGGCGGAATTGTGGCGTAAGCAACATTTAAAAACAAAAAAAAAATACATCCTGACTTCATTACCTTTCCATATTAACAATAGTAAAATTTTGACCAAAATGTCTTTACCCGTAGCGCCACTGAAATTTTTCCGCCATACTAAGCACAACAATTAGGAAATGTCATTTCAAATTGCATTTTCACTAAACCGATTGAAATCGCAATTTTCACCACCCGAACTACATTACGTGAAGCGGTAAAGACACATATTGCACGAGCATGTTAATTTGGACGCCACCGCCACCCGCAAACACGAATATTTTCACATTTTTGCCGATTCACGAAAATCTCGATTAAATCACTACCGTACACTTTTCCACACTTTTCTCTTAGCGCGCACGACGGAAACACAATTCCTCAACCGAGAATAACGCACAATTCACATTTTCCGCGATCAAAACCGAAATAAATTCGATAGAAAAAAATCGAATTGTATTTTGTTGACGAATTGGGTGTAATGCCGGAACAGTGAAGCACTCCGTTTGACCTAAGAACATCTTTTCAAAGGAGACGTCACAAAATGTCATTCCCGAATTTTTGCCCCACACACCTATAAGGCTTTACACGCTTCGTTCCGTTCCTAAGTTTCCTTCTTCATTGGTATCATCACCACACTCATAAAAGTTAGCCCATCAAATTTGTTGATTTTCCTCTCCTGTGTTTATTTGCTCTTTGTCAATTGTGATCAGAACTAATGAATATGCGTTGAATGAACTTTTGTAAGTTTCCTTTAGCAGTTAAATGCCGCTTCGACTGAGGAGGTAAACCCATTAGAAAATCCATCCTATTTTGCTCGCACATTTCACGAGCTCTACGTCATGTACGTTTTTAGGTTAAAATTATTATAATATGTATATATATTTATATATATATATATATATATATATATATATGTATATATATATATATATATATATATATATATTATAATATATTATAATTATATTCTACACTTAATTTATTTTCTAATTTGTAACTCGTATGTGTATTTCGAACGCATTTATAAGCTATATACTACAGAAGATTTGTTGGTATGACGTATAAAACCGACGCAGTATTAAAGAAAATTGTTGATTTGATATTGAATCTGTTATCCCACATGTATAAAGTTACAAATTTAAAAAAATATGAAATTCAGGTATTTTTCACTTACAGTTTTTGTTTTGTGCTCGGTGTTAGTGCTTCGTGATGGGACGATATATTGTGCACAATCTAAAAAATTAAATATGTTTTTTATAAGCAAAATGAATAAATATGTTTAAATTGTTGAATACCAACAAAAATTCTTATATCACATTTCATCAGCTCCGTTTTCAACAAGAAATGTTGCTTTGCTGACAGTGTCTTGTTCGGGCTTTTGAGTAAATAAAATGTTACTTATAATGTATTTTGAGCTCTATTCTAATTTACCAATTTTATTATAGGAACTGCTAAAGAAACGTTATTTCTCCCAATCTAAATTTATGTTTCTCATCAAAATGACGAGAGCACACACAAAGATTTTTTTGTTATGTTCAGTCCAGGTCGGTCAATCACTCGCAACCACAACATTTGCATGTGTTGCTCCGATGGGAAACAACAAGTAAATATAAATTCAATTGATTTTAGTGGCTGCATTATTATTATGTACGATTAGAGTAATGAATATATTATTATTGCTCCCAAATATTTGTTTCGAAGTACGCCGCTGCCCAACGCCGTCAACTAAAATCAGGTGAAATGTCAACTGCACGTCGTTTTAAAAATGTAAAATTTTTCTTTAAATACACTTTACACGCTAATCACATGCTATAAAAGTAATTAAGGGTTGACTTACGTATGAAATGAGACTCCCACATCACGAGGACGCGACTTACTTCTGCAGTTCGGGACAACACAGTTCATGGTTAAATTCAACACTTTTGAAGCAAATTCACTTAGTTTTTTAGGTTTTTTTTGCTTTCCAGCAGTGCCAAGAATACCAGTTAACACCGATCACTTTGATTCACAGTCTGTTAAAGGGCAGACACGCTTAATTTGCCGTCGGAACACAATTGTTTACCGATTGCTTACATTCGCGCTTGCTCTGTGAAGTTTCACCTGATAATCTTTGACGTTTCGCTGGCCAAAAACTTCTACCATTACACCGATAGGGTTTTACACGCTGAAGGCCATTCCTCTTCTCCTTCTTCATTGATCCGTGTACCGTAGCATGAGTAACAGAGTAAGCAAATTGCATATGAATGGTTCGTGCACTAAAGTTATTTGACAATTCGCGAGCGGAATATCGCGTGTAATTAGATTTTAGATTTTTTGAATGAAAATCGAAAAATATATTAGTGACAAGTGCGGAAGAGAAATGCGTTCGCAATATTTATGCATCGGTGCGCCACTAAGCAACGTGTTATAATCGGAAAAGTGTTTTATGGCTACGACTTCGAACAATGTTAAAAAGTGGCGAAGCTCTACGAAAAGGAAATAAAGTTCCTTCTTCGGTGCTCTATTTATTTAGGAATATAGAGCAATGAAGAAGGGATTGCATTTCCTTGAAACTGCAACACAGAATCAGTGAAAACTCCTTGCTAGTAAACTTGTGCAGGTATCAATAGTTGGGTGAAATTCTAGCGAAAGACTCCGCGGTAACGTTATATTTGTATAGTTTTTGCGCTCGTTTCCGATTATCAGCTCTGAGTGATGAGTACAGTGCGCCAGGAACCGAAAATTTGCAATTCAGTGAGTGAGAGAGATTACAAAGAACTTAAAATAATGTGTAAAATCAACGTATTCTCGATTTAGTTGATCTGCTAAAACACCTTATTTATGTTTTTAATTACTCACATATAAAAAATTTCAATAAATTTTATTGCTGTTTTAAATTGCAATGCCGCGTATTTTCGTTGTTTCTGTTTATCGGGCAACCCTAAATGCTTCGATCGGTCGCGTATTCGCATCGGGTATCCGCCGTATTCGTCGATTTCACGCACACTAGCGTTAAGTCAGCAGATTTTGGCATGCACACGTACACGGTTAACTTTTATAAAATGGCGAGCTCGTCTCTCTACATATGCACATCCTGGCCTAGAGAAATTTTAATACAGATTTTAACCAACTCTTTCGCGCGAGAGCTTGGAAACGAAAGCCAGAGCGGTCGTCTGATGGAGGGGTAATTTTGACATGCTTTGTCTCAAGTCTGTTTTGACAGCTCAGAGTGTCAGTACTATATATTCTTTATGCTATGGTCATGGATTCAATAAAATTAGGGCTGCCAAAGTATTAAATCGGAGACGGCGCATATGGGAAGACAAAATGTCACAATTGAATAAGTTGTTTGGAAAACGCCCCATGTTAAAATTTAGAAAATTGTCAGGCAATAAAACAAATGTGCACTGTAATCAATATTAAAGCTAAGGGAACAAACAAATATTCTCTGAAGAATATTCAAATGGTTGTAGCGTCGCCAAATCAAAAAAAACTCTTAAAAAGCGAGCGCACATGGCTTGTGCTAGGTTTTACGAACTAAGATCTGTTCCATTTCAAAAAATGTGCAATTCATGATATTCACTTCTAATAGGCACTGATTCAGTTCAATAGGCTCTGTTCGTTTACGATTCTCGTTATGTAGTTGTTTCTTCCACAAGACAAGCTTTATTTTGATTTAAACTTTGCTACTTTTGTTCACTCGACTCTTTTCACGTCGTCACATATCTCCATGCAAATTTGTTTCAAACATTCCACCATCTCATGCTACATATGCACATCATCTATCTTTTCCTTCCAATACATGTAATTACACCCATCAGGAAAATCACACCTTGTTTGCCGCAAAGTGTTGCTGAAATTACTATTGGGCAATATGTCATTAGTCTTCGAACACACTACGTCATCACAGCTTTGGAAGAGACTACCTGGTCGTCTATATACAGCCTGTCAAGAATGAGTTTACACATAGGAAAAAATTAAATTTTTGATCTTTCTAATTATAAAATACTACTTTTTATTTGTGTAAATATCTTTTTAAATTATAGTTATTTACATTATTTCCAACCGATACATACAAAAAACACAACTTCAATGCCAAAAAAGAACGAAAAGAACAACGAAATCAATTACTACAATTTCTGAAGTGTCAAGAAACTCTTTAAACAACTGTTTTTGTTTGAATTACTGCAACGATGCGGTAAATTTACCGTAATCTTTGGTCTGTATTGCAAAGTTAAATTTTGGCTAGTTCGCATAATTACGTGAGATATTGTGTTTTAAAATGCCAGGCAAAAGATTATTTTTTGAGTTGGTTCAGATGGTATACTATAATCACCAATTAGGTAAAAGTGCGCAGGAACTGTCGGAAATGTTTTGTGTAGCACGGAAGACAGTCTATAACGTTATAAATCTTGCTGAAAATCAGGATAGATTGGAGCCAAAGTGTGGAGGTGGCCCAAAACCAAAAATATCTAAACGTATAGAGCACCTTATGATAAGGAAACTTGATTAAAAACCCCTGGATTTCGACCAGAACACTTGTTAGGGAACTCAAAAAACAGTGTGATGTTACTGTTTCTCATGAAACAGTACGACAGGTTATCCTACGAAATAAGTTCTCATCAAGAGCTGCACGAAAGAAACCACTGCTTTCAGCACTAAACATCGAAAAGCGTTTTTCCTTCGCTATGATGCACCTTTCTCAACCCGTTGACTTTTGGGACGACGTCATATTCTGCGATGAGACAAAAATTATGTTGTACTACAATGATAGACCAACTAGAGTATAACGCAAGCCTTTAAAATCGTTGGAAAATCGAAATATCATTCCGACTGTGAAATTTAGGAAGTTACCCGTTATGATTTCGGGGTGCATCTCAAGCAGAGGAGTAGGAGACTTGGCATTTATCGAGTTAATCATGGACGCCCAACAATATTTGTATATCCTTAAAACATATTTGACAAGCAGTGCGCAGCAACTCAGGTTTATGCATAACAAACCAAATTTTAAGTTTTAACAGGACAACGATCCCAAACATAAGGCGCATATGGTGCGAGTGTGGCTTTTATACAACTGCGGAAAAGTGATGGATATGACAGCCCAGAATCCTGACTTAAATCTTATCAAGAATTTATGGGCCTACTTAAAGAACCAAGTTGCTAAAAAGCAACCCAAAACCGAACTGTCTTAAAAACTGCGATTCTCGAAGAATGGCAAAAAAACTAACAACGTGTTACCGTTACCTTGCGGGAAGGACCTAAGTTGGGTCCTGACTGTTCGGCCAAGGTCTTCGGGTGCCGGTCAGTCCGTTGGAGACGGTTCGTGGGCGCCACTCGTCCACCCCAATGGGCCTCTTGAGCCGTCGGACGAGAATCCGGCTCGCCGAGATTCCCGCAATCTTTGCTTTCGGAATGGAAGAAGAAAAACGTTGAAAAAAAGGAGAAAAACCACGTCTCACAGATTCACTTTTGCTTTTCTTTTTTTTGTTTTATTAATTCAAGATACGCAATTATCGCGACAATGTGAAGTTAAAAAAACCCTATCCACCACTCACTATCTATTTCCCTAACATTTAACTTAACAATACTTAACTTATATCTACTTCCTTCCTTGCGCCGGAGGCCCCTCAGTGATGCGGCGATGCTTCCTCGGACTGGAGCTGATGATGGCGGCTCGTTGCTGACTCCCCTGTTGGCGACGACTCGCTGCTAGTCCAGGCGCACCGATCCACACGTGCTTGCTTGTAACACACTAGTCGCACACGCGGTGGTAATTCCGCTCGAAAGACAGTGGACGCCTTGTCGGGACTTCATTCGTCGCTAACACTCACGCAACGTTATGGGTGAGCGCCGAACACGCGAAACGCAAAGTAACTTTTCAGAGACGCGCACCGCAACTTGCCTTCTTCGGCGAATCGACATTCACTCCTTCAGTTGTTTCCGTGGGTTTGCTTCTCGTTCCGGTTAACTTCTTCTAAACTGACGCGCGGGTATCACCATTGAGAAGATTAGAGAACAGAGAGCTTTCGAGGTGAGGCTTTTCGCTTTTATACCTTCGCCCGAAACCGCTTGGCCGGTTCCCGCAACCAACGGCGAACCGGACTCTTTGTTCGCGGTCGTTGGCCTCGGGCAAGGGTCCACGAGTTCGCGTGCTTAATTTGGGTCACCGCTCGCGAGATTTTCGCCTCGATGAAAATGGAGCTTGTGTGGGTGGTGCGTTGTTTGAGGCGTATCCCTCGGCACTGACTACGTCGGCTTTTTCCTATTGGCTCGACGCCAACCGCCAGAGTATATAACACAAGGCGGTTGGGTCGAGCCCCTGACCAAACTATTCTAAACTAAACTAAATTAAAAAGTGGTGGCTCCTAAAATGAGTGGGTGGTAGTGGTTGCACGAGTCGAACCGTGACAGCTCTCCCGCTTGCCAGAAGGGGATTTCCTCGAAATCCGAAAAAGGTTACTTCCGAAATTCGAATAATATAAGAGTAAATTGTCTTCCGAGACTCGAATAGTAAAAGAAGAGACAAGAAAAAAAAGGAGAAAAAGAAAACTAAATGACTTTAATCTACCCTAGCTACATTATCAATACCCGAACTTCGATACTTTACGTATACAAAACTGACGGAGGACCATTCCCGAGTGGTAACGTAACGGCAATAAACTAAGAGATTCTAAAACAGCATAAGACTGGCATTATAAAAAGGATTACCGGAGATGATCGCGCTCAGACCTCAGTAGCATTCGTAGAAAGGTGAAATGAATTAGTGGCAACCATATCCGCGAATTGTACCAGCATCCCTGTATACATTCTAATTGATATACAACTTTAGATCCTTAGCGTGCCAAACACCTGTTGCCCTCCCCTTCTCATCTTCTAGCAGATAAGTCCAACTCGAGACAATTTTCCTTATTCGGAGAGGGCGCATGTATTCGGGTGCGAATTTCGCGGCATCCGAGGTCGCATAATTGCTCCGCCAAACTTGCTCCCCAACGCGAAAGGAAGATCATAGCGGGCTTTATTTTTCTCCGCCCCTCGTGACATCCGTCGCAAAATGTCCTCTCGCATCTAAGTAAGACCCTTGGCTCGGAAGTGTGGGCTTATCGGTTCGGCACCTGAGTCGGGGCGCTCGCTTTTCTCCCGGAAGGTCACCATTTCTCGACCAAAATTCACGAAATACGGGGTAAGCCCAATCCCCTCTTATTTGTAAGTGCGCAGGGCATAACTTATTTTGGCCAAGTCGCGGTCCCACTCGCGATGGTTTTCGGAGACGTAAGAGCGCAGCATCCTCTTTATGTCTTGGTTTCTTCGTTGCGCGGGGTTAGCCTGGGGGTGGTAGAGCGCTGTAAGCTTAATGGTCGCCCCATACCCTTCCACGAGCTCTTGGAACTTCTTCCCTCGGAACTGGACTCCATTGTCGCACACCACCCATTTCGGCACTCCGAACAGAAGGAACACCTGCTCTTCCACTAGCCGGCCGACGGCAGTGGCAGTTGCTGACTTTAAGGGAAAAACTAAGGAGAACTTGCTGACGTAATCTAAAACCGTCAAAATGTGGGTATGCCCACGGGTCGACTTTGGCAAAGGCCCAACCAAATCCACGTAGACCATTTCCCAAGGCAGCCTCGCCTCTCCACATCGGGTTACCATTCGACCTATCGGAGCCCTCCTCTCCACATTAATGGCCTGACATACTTTACATCTCCCCACATAATGTTTAATATCGATGGCCATCTTCGACCAGTAGTACAGCTGAGTCACCCGGCCAAACGTCTGTTTAACGCCCATATGCCGCGCTCTAGGATCATCATGGCAGCGATGTAGAACCCCTCCTCTCTCTCCTTTTGGAACCACCCGTTTCCAGGCTTCGTTTTCCTCGAGATCTGGATAGTTCCCTGGTACGTGCTTTCACAGCATTCCGTCATGAACGCGCCAGTCTGGGTACTGGTCACTTTTGTTAGTGACTTTAATCTTCATAGCTTCATACCAGGTATTGGGTGCTTGCTCGGTAGCTGCCAATTTCGTGATCGAGACTCACCTTGATAAGGCATCTGGTACCAAGTGGTCTTTCCCCTTCTGGTGTATGACGTTAAAATCATACTGTTGCAGGTGGACCGCCCAACGAGCCAATCACCCCGTTGGATCCTTTAGGTTGTTCAGCCAGACTAGGGAATAGTGGTCGGTGATTACCTTGAATTTGGGCCCTTCTACGTATGGTCTAAGCTTTTCAACTGCCCAGAGGACCGCTGAACATTCCTTTTCAGTAGTCGAACACTTATTTTCCGCCCTGGTCAGCACGCGGCTCAGATAGCAAATTGCTTTTTCACCTTCTTCAAAGCTCTGGCTCAAGACCGCCCCGAGTCCCACATCGGAAGCATCTGTCTGGACATTGAACGTTCTGTTGAAATCCGGACAGGTCAGAATTGGTGCTGAAGAAAACTTCAGCTTGCATTTCGTGAAAGCGGCCTCACACTGAGGAGTCCACTCAAAACGCTTGTTCTTGCGCAGTAATTCAGTCAATGGTGCCACCAAGGAGGCATGGTCCGGGATGAAACGCCGATACCACGATACCATCCCAAGAAATCGTCGCACCTGTTTCACAGTGGTCGGATTGGGAATGCCCACCATGCATTCGACCTTTTCCGTGTCCACGCTTAGCCCATGCTCATCCACAACGTACCCCAGGTACTTGAGTCTAGGTCGGCAAAAATGGCATTTGTCTCGGGATGTTTTAGACCCGCTTCCCTTTAGTGCCGAAAAACCTCTTTAAGGACCTCGAAGTGTTTTTCATAAGTCTGTGTGACAATAATGATGTCATCCGGATACGTAAAAACATAGGGTTCCAAGTCTGTTGCCAGAACCCGATCGATTGGAGCTGGAGCGTTCGACATTCCGAACGGCATTCTCCTAAACTGATATAATCCCCTACCCTAGATAGTGAACGCTGTGTATGGGCGAGATTCTAAAGCTACTGGTACTTGCCAATAGGCCGACTTAATATCTAACGTGCAAAGATACTTCGCATTTCGCAGTTTGTCCAGAGTGGCCGAAACGTATGGGAGCGGGTAAGCATCCCGAGCCGACACTCGATTGACTTTCCTGACGTCCACGCAGAACCGGTAAGTCCCATCCTTCTTCCGGACCATCAGAATCGACGAAGACCACAGACTGGACGAAGGCTCTACGACCCCCAACCTGAGCATCTCTTCCAGCTCGGCGTGGATATGCTTCTGAATCGCAGGGGAGACTGGGTAGTATCTTTGCTTAATAGGATCGGAATCCGTACTTATGACGTGCTCCACCAAAAACGTACAACCCAGCCCCTCTCCCATATCCTGGGACTCCCTCTCCACCAAAGTACCAAACTTTAGCTCCTCGTGCTGCGTTAGAACCGATCGATCTCGTAGATGATCTGGTGTGGTAGTAGACGCTACGTGGACAAAATCCCAGCGTTCATCCTGCAGATCGATCACCACCCCAAACTGCCGCAAGAATTCCACCCCCAGAATCAAGGTGTGGATACGGTACCACCAGGATCTCTACCCATTTACTTCTTCCGTGAAGTCGAAAAGGTACACACGCTTGTCCTTCAATCTCGCACTGCTCATTATTAGCCATTTTTACCACGCGGCGTTCCACGGGCAATAAATTCACCCCAATATCTTCCAACTGTTTCCATCCTTCCTTCCCCACTATAGTGCAGGATGCACCAGAATCCACCAGCCCTTTTACCTCCTTCCCCATAATATCCACGGTCAAATACGGACGGACATCTTCCGTACTGGGTTCGAACACGTAATCGATTCGAAGATTTGCGGCATCCGTACAGTCGGAGACCCCAGTGCCCAACTCGCCGCTTAGTGAGCACCTTGTCCGTTTCCCGATTGTCTTGCGGTTCTTCCGGATGCTTCTGGACCCGGCCGCGGCGACCTTCCAGGTGCGCACATCGGGCACCAGGATTGAACCACACCTGGCTGGCCGCATCCGAAACACTGCCTAGGTTACCGGCATTCACGGGCGAAATGATCTGTGCCTCGACAGTTCCAGCAGGTGGTGCGATCGGTGGAATTTGGGGATGAAATTGCATTTACCGCATAAGCTTCCACATAAGCGAGGTCAGGCTCCAGTAATCGGGCCGTCCTCCGGGTCGGTGGGGGAGCATAAGCCTCTACAGATACCCTGGTGCCCTCCAATTTGTGACCTAGCCGTATGAGATCGGCCACGGAATCGATAGACTGCATCCCCAAGTGCGTCTGATAGAAGGGAATAATATTTTTTCTTAAAATCCCCAACTTCTCGGACTTCTGGCAAGGTTCCGTGAGACGACGGAAAAGTCCGTCCATCACAGCGACGTATACTCCTATTGTTTCGTCTCTGCCCTGCGTCCGGTGCCGAATCTCCTCCCACAGTCTGAGATTGTAGTCGGGCGGTAGAAATTCTTCCCGCAACTCCCGGCAAAGTTCCTCCCAACTTCCGACGCGTGTTCTTACTGATCGATACCAAATTAAGGCCTTGCCTTCAAACAACTCGAACTTTCAGATGAAGTTATGTGGCACCCCTTATGCCCAACTTGAATTTCGTAAGTTGCGGTCTGTGGCCAAGCAAAAAATACACCAAGCTATACGTACTTACCACTGTTCCGTTGAAAGTGCACTCCTCTCTAATAATCCCAAACCTTTTTGGTCGTTTATAAGCTCCCTTAAATCATCCACTTCTATTCCTAGCTCTCTTCACTGGGATAATATCCTTGTCTCATCGGCTGTGGATATCAACGAGCTATTTGCTACATACTTTTCCTCTACGTTCTCACCTAATACTCCAACTTTTTTCTCCCCTGACAGCAACTCCGAAAATCCTGTGATATCGGCCATACTTGTAGATCCTCTCCTGGTAAACTCCGTCATTGACTCTCTCGACACCAATGTCGGTCCGGGTCCTGATGGCATCCCTAATTTTTTTATTAAATTTTTATCATCATCTCTGAGTACTCCCCTCTCGATAATCTTCAACTTAAGCCTAAGCTCAGGTGTTTTTCCCCAGTGCTGAAGAACGGCCAACAACGTTTCTATCCTGAAATCTGGTGATCCCTCATCCGTTAAGAACTATCGTCCTATATCCCTTTTATCTGCTTTCCCAAAAATTCTTGAGCGTATTATTCACTCCAATCTCTTCTTGGCTTTAGGGGACGCTATTGTCCCTGAACAGCACGGTTTCCTCCCTAAACGCTCCACTATCTCAAACATACTTGTTCTTTCTAACACTGTGGCTACGTCTCTTGACAATCATCTTCAAGTTGATTGCATCTACACTGACTTCTCAAAGGCTTTTGACACAGTTGATCATTCCATACTTTGTCGGAAGCTTGAGCCCTATGGTGTCTCAGGCCCCCTTCTTTCCTGGCTGTATTCCTATCTATCCTGTAGGTCTTGTCGTGTCACTGTTCTAAGCACGCACTCTACTCCATTTCATCCCCAATCGGGAGTGCCACAAGGGTCCATTCTTGGCCCTCTGCTATACCGTCTTTAGCTGCGCGAAGAACGTATTTAGATATGTGCTTTCTGTACAAGTTGTTCCATAATTACATTGAAGTCAACATCGATCACCAAATCTCACTGAGACAAACCAATAGACCATCTCGTTCTACCGATTTATTTACTTTACCTTTCGCCAGAACGGAAGTATACTTTCATTCTCCGCTGCTCCGTTTGCCTAGAAGTCACGATAGGGTCCAGCTTGGATCTTTTCCCTCTAGTATTGCAGCTTTTAAACGAATCTTGGAAAATGTTTCATTCAAGTAACTTCTTCTAATTCTCTTCAATTTATTATATAAATTAGTTGTTATTTCACATTTTTGTAATTGGAATTTTCTGTTGAAATGTGATAAATAAATAAGTAAATAAAAATAAATAAACTCGATAGCGAGTCGAAACAGTAGCGACTGGGTTACCCCTTTTGCCACCCGTAACTCGTCCGCGCGTTCCAAGAAAGCGTTGACGGATCCAGGGGTGTTACTCGAACATTTTATCCCCCACTTGGACACGCCTTGTGATTTTTCGAGTCCCTTCTCGGTGCGAAGTGTTGAGAAGATGGGTCCAGGCGGGTCGCTAAATTTCGCCAGTATGGCTGGAGCCCTTCCCACAGCTGTCACGCACGCCTTATCTTCCTCCTCGTCGCCTTCCGCTTTCACCAAGACCTCTCCCATTGCCATCATTAGTTCCCCCCGGAGTTTTCAAACCTCCTTCTTGTGCTCCAACTCATCGAGTTGGATGTTTGCCAACAGCCGTAGACCGAACTCGATCTTGATCTTGATTTTAAGGAATTCTCCACTTTCGACTTCCCCGTCAAATTTCTCGACAAGAGCCCGGATTTCGGAGATTTTCCCCTGTACCGCTTCCAGGTCTTCCTTTGGTATATATGGGTAGCCCCTGGCCTCCACCATCGACGCAACGAGCGACTGCTCCGCCCTCAACGCCGCTCGGACAGTCCGGCACATTTCATCCACACTTCCGCCTAGCTGGTCGCGAATGCACAGCTCACATGCTAACTCGTCTTTGCTGAGTCGGTCTATGAGGATCTTGACTGCCTTCGCCATTCCCTAAACTAAATAGTTACACTATCCTATCGACAAAACAACAATGTAAGCACAAACGCACTGTATAGTGTAACCCGTCTTGACAATTCAATTATGTAACTATTACGTCGATCAAACTCAATATGATGCTGGAAGTAAATTCCTTCGCCCCTTAGCTGCGGGCAACATTTCCCTAAAAAAAGTTTCCACTAAATCACTTCACCTCCAACTTACGGAAATGGCGGTCACGGCAATTTTGTCTATTGCGCAGCTGCACGTTGGGCGCCAAATGTTACCGTTACCTTGCGGGAAGGACCTAAGTTGGGTCCTGACTGTTCGGCCAAGGTCTTCGGGTGCCGGTCAGCCCGTTGGAGACGGGTTGTGGGCGCCACTCGTCCACCCCAATGGGCCTCTTGAGCCGTCGGACAAGAATCCGGCTCGGCGAGATTCCCGCAATCTTTGCTTTCGGAAAGGAAGAAGAAAAACGTTGAAAAAAAGAAGAAAAACCACGTCTCACAGATTCACTTTTGCTTTTCTTTTTTTTGTTTTATTAATTCAAGATACGCAATTATCGCGACAATGTGAAGTTAAAAAAAACCCTATCCACCACTCACTCTCTATTTCCCTAACATTTAACTTAACAATACTTAACTTATATCTACTTCCTTCCTTGCGCCGGAGGCCCCTCAGTGATGCGGCGATGCTTCCTCGGACTGGAGCTGATGATGGCGGCTCGTTGCTGGCTCCCCTGTTGGCGACGACTCGCTGCTAGTCCAGGCGCACCGATCCACACGTGCTTGCTTGTAACACACTAGTCGCACACGCGGTGGTAATTCCGCTCGAAAGACAGTGGACGCCTTGTCGGGACTTCATTCGTCGCTAACACTCACGCAACGTTATGGGTGAGCGCCGAACACGCGAAACGCAAAGTAACTTTTCAGAGACGCGCACCGCAACTTGCCTTCTTCGGCGAATCGACATTCACTCCTTCAGTTGTTTCCGTGGGTTTGCTTCTCGTTCCGGTTAACTTCTTCTAAACCGACGCGCGGGTATCACCATCGACAAGATTAGAGAACAAAGAGCTTTCGAGGTGAGGCTTTTCGCTTTTATACCCTCGCCCAAAACCGCTTGGCCGGTTCCCGCAACCAACGACGAACCGGACTCTTTGTTCGCGGTCGTTGGCCTCGGGCAAGGGTCCACGAGTTCGCGTGCTTAATTTGGGTCACCGCTCGCGAGCTTTTCGCCTCGATGAAAATGGAGCTTGCGTGGGTGGTGCGTTGTTTGAGGCGTATCCCTCGGCACTGACTACGTCGGCTTTTTCCTATTGGCTCGACGCCAACCGCCAGAGTATATAACACAAGGCGGTTGGGTCGAGCCCCTGGCCAAACTATTCTAAACTAAACTAAATTAAAAAGTGGTGGCTCCTAAAATGAGTGGGTGGTAGTGGTTGCACGAGTCGAACCGTGACAGCTCTCCCGCTTGCCAGAAGGGGATTTCCTCGAAATCCAAAAAAGGTTACTTCCGGAAGAAGAAAAACGTTGAAAAAAAAGAAAAACCACGTCTCACAGATTCACTTTTGCTCTTCTTTTTTTTTGTTTTATTAATTCAAGATACGCAATTATCGCGACAATATGAAGTCAAAAAAAAACCTATCCACCACTCACTTTCTATTTCCCTAACACTTAACTTAGCAATACTTAACTTATATCTAGTTCCTTCCTTCCTTTGTAATGAGAAAATTAGTCACAAACGAAATCGCGACGAAATTGCAAGGCAACGAGACGCGTTGACCTTATTGGACGTTAAGTCCTGGGACGAGGCAACGAACCCGTTGGTCGTGTAGACAAATTGGGTTCGGCCTCTATTTGGTTAGACGGCGATGGCTGCTGGCAGGCCAGCTCTGTTCGGCGCGTGATGCCGTGGGTACGGTTGCCTACACCAAGTCCCGAAACTCATTTTTCAGAGATTCAGCTGTCTAAATTGTCCGATTTACAAATTTGACAAAAACAGTCTTAAGCACTTCAAGCAAAACAACAAACTTTCTGAGGCTCCACCTCCTACATTACTTTAAGATTATTCTCGCGCGCGAATCGAAAAAAAAACAATCGCGAATGCAACGCCAACCCGAGAGATAAATTTCAATCTACTTTACCAGCGAAAGACCCGAAGAAAACCGACGGAAAGCGAAAGAAAGAGAAACCGCACCAGCAAACTAACTCTCGGGCGGCTGAGTCACTGCTCGAGGGAAGGAGACGTCACCGGAGGCGCGCCGGACATCGGTGTTACTGTCCGGGCCCTCCCTGCCTTAGCTTAGCGCTTGCCAAGTAGACATGTGTTGCGCGCTAAGCCCCTATGTACTTACCTCTGCCTAGACGAGCCCCGTTTCCTAAAGCCGTACAGAGGGAAGAATCTTAGGGCAACTCCCTGCTTAGGTTTACTATTCCATGTTTATTTTGTTTTATTTTATTTTTTCTAACAAAAAAAAATAGTTTCTGTTTAGTACATTGTTCTCTTATACAGTTTCAAGATTTCAATATTTAATATACTTGGTTCATGTTCTTTTTACATAATCTTGCAGTTATCAATCCTTATTTGTAATTAGGGCTATAATAATCTTTTGTTTTAGCGGGAACTGAAACCTATACACTGTCAGTTCCTTAACTTATTGAATCTTCAAACTAAGTTGCTATCATATCAGATAAAGACTTTATTCTAATGTTATCAATTCATTTTTGATTTCACTTTCATATAATACATTTTTTTTTCAAGATTGTGCGCTTCACAATTTTCAATCATTTTCATTTACAAGTCACGTTGTACGAAATGCGAAACACTAACAATTCGGCTCATGGAATTATATCGGGCTTTTCATTTAGTCCACTTGAAGAATTTTATCATCTCCGAAATAGTGGTCGTATTAACTTTGAAAGGAGCCAATTGCGCGAGAGTTCGCCAAACTGTTAGTTATATTTGACTTGATACTAAATTTCCAGACTAAAATTGATGGTCGTCTTCAAAATTAAGAGAAAAATGCATTTTAATCTATGGTATCAATCTATAATAATAATCATTAGTATTGTCTCTGCTCTTAGTCCTTCATAGCTTTACAAAATACATGAAACTGCCGAATAGTAAGCTAATCAAAAAAAAAATCAAATTGCACTTACAAACAAAACGTGCCATATTATAATTACGTAACTTACTGGATTGCGGATGCAATTAGCTTTAATTCATTTCTTTTTCAAGCATCAATATATGTACTAATTAATGATAACTCCTCAGTTGGCGATGATCGTCAATCAGTTTCACGATTATGGACACTTTTCAATACACAAATACAGTGGAACCTTGTTTATCCGGCACTCAGTCAACCGGCGTCTCAATTATCCGGCGGACTATATATTTGAATTTTTTTCACTTTTTTGTGCTTAACAAAATCGTTTTATTGATATAATGTACATTATCAATTTATTTAAAGAGCATTACATTTGTATACAGCATGATCTCTAATTTATTGCTCTCAGTTGTATATACATACATTTATAAACCGAATTTCACTTGTGGAACACTCATATTACTTGAAATTTTTGCTTTGCTCGATTAACCGGCGCTCTGACTGGCTGGTGCCTGCCGGATAAACGAGGTTCCACTGTACATGCAAAAAAAAACGGAATAAGTAGATTTGCAATGCGCGCGTTCGACAGCCTGCACGCCATTTTGGTCCATTTCCAATGAACTCTTGGGCCGTATATATTGTTTTTCTTCTTCTTTTTTTTCTATGTAACGATGTCCCAAATAATATACTAACTAGTTACCACGTGCCGAGTGCACATGCTTTATACTCCCCTAATCTTCTATATTTCGTAGCTCTTCGTGAGTTTAAGCTGGACCAAATGAATCGGTTGCATCGTTGATTTCGATTTCCTCTGACAATAGTTTTGGCGGCAGCGATATTGTATAATTATGTGTAGCAGTACGAATTATGATTCGCTCGACACCGTAATTGCCAACTAGTGAAACGACACGCGTTTTGCAGCCGGTTCGGTCCTGGCGGGCACAGATCCAATACGTTTTCCAAGTGGACTTCCGTCACCGTTAGCCATGTGCAGCCGCTATGTCCCGTTGTACAGCACGCAGTATGTTCCCTCTATTCTTTGTTTCACGTAGGTCGGAAGATTGAATGCACGAATGTTTAAATGCACTAAGAACAATTGTCCCTTTTACTTTGTTCTTGACGAGCTGATCCAGTGAGTTTCGCACCCACTTCTACCGTTTTTAGACAAACTATCGCGTCCACGACTCACTGTGGCACTTCTGTCCCAGAACCCTCGACAACGGTTCTCTCCAGAGAACCGGTCGGGTAGCTGGTGTTCGAGACTGGCTGGATGTGCGGGGTTGCCGCTTCTGAGTGTGCCCAAGATTACCGAAACACAGCACGATATTACACCTTCCTTGCGCCGGAGGCCCCTAAATGATGCGGCGGTGCTTCCTCGGACTGGAACTGATGATGGCGGCTCGTTGCTGACTCCCTTGTTGGCGAAGAGTCGCTGCTAGTCCAGGCGCACCGATCCACACGCGCTTGCTTGTAACACACTAGTCGCACACGCGGTGGTAATTCCGCTCGAAAGACAGGGGACGCCTTGTCGGGACTTCATTCGACGCTAACAATCGACGAACCGGACTCTTTGTTCGCGGTCGTTGGCCTCGGGCGAGGGTCCACGAGTTCGCGTGCTTAATTTGGGTCACCGCTCGCGAGCTTTTCGCCTCGATGAAAATGAAGCTTGCGTGGGCGGTGCGTGGTTTGAGGCGTATCCCCCGGCACTGACTACGTCGGCTATTTCCTATTGGATCGACGCCAACCGCCAGAGTATATAACACAAGGCGGTTGGGTCGAACCCCTGGCCAAACGATTCTAAACTAAACTAAACTAAATTTAAAAGTGGTGGCTCTTAAAATGAGTGGGTGGTAGTGGTTGCACGAGTCGAACCGTGACACACGTATGACCTGCAAAAGTTGATTCATTCAATGAAAAATCGGTTGCAATGCGTGATATATAAAAATAAATATTTATAAAAATATATATATAAAAATAAATATAGATAAAAATAAATATAGATAAAAATAAATATATATAAAAATAAATATATATAAGATCAATTCTATTTTGTGGGAATTTGACAATAAATAAACGATGTTTTGTTGCTCTGTAAAAAAAGGTTTTCTTTTTTTTATTCACTAATTACATATCATACAAGCTTATTACAAACATAAAATCTTACCTGCAAAAACAAGGGAATGACAATTAAAATTTATTTTCTAAATTGACAATTTCCCTATTCTCTATCAAATTATTATCAGTTTAATTTTAACTTAACCTCTCACAACAAATGAACTTCGTCTGCACGTCGTCTCTCTCTAGAACAAATCTGCAAAGCATTCTGAATTTTTGAAGTTATGATAAAAGCATATCGGCCGCGCGTATAGATTTCGAGTTTACCAACAGAGCGCGGTAAAATTTAAACTAAGGAAAATATATTTTTCTAACATCTCCCCTCTTTGGAAGAAAATTTGCAGAAGTTTTTCTTGAATTAAAGTTAATTTTCTTCTTTACATCTTCTTCTTATTCTGGATAAGGAGTGAGGTTTGTAATATGAAAAAGGTTTGATTCCTTATTTTTGTGTCCAGTGTTCACTTTATGAATGGAGTTTGACATTTTTTCAACGATTTGATAAGGACCAATTTTCAATTCATCCAATTTTCTTCTATTCAGTTTGTTACCATTGTCCACATACACCCAATCTCCTTCGTTGAACTGATGGTTTATTCTGTTTTTGTCAAAAAGGTCCTTATTGTAGTTATGAATTTTTATTGTGTTTTTCAATGCTTTTTCTCCGCCAAGTAACCAATTTTCTTTTGTTGTATTTTTCTTCAGTTCTTGTGGTAGAACTGATACTTCTGTACCGTATAATAGGTACTTTGGTGTGAAACCTGTAACCGAGTGTTACGTCTCATTGTATTTTTTCACGACCTCTTGTTCTATTGTCGTCCATGCAATCTTTTTCTTTGTTTCATTTATTTTATATCGAATTTTGTTGATTAGTGTCTGATTTAATCTTTAATTTAATCCGTAAGAAAAGGCAGCATCAACTGCTGTAAATACTACTGGTATGTTTTTTTCATTAAGAAACTTCTTAAATTCTTCAGCATTCTGAGTTTTTGAAATTAAGATAAACGCATATCGGGTGAAATGGTCCACCAGCAGATGTAAATATTTTTTTGTTGATCCGGAACCACCAAAACCGCTAATCGTATCGATGGAGATTATCTCGTAGGGCTTCGTCACTGGGCCCAGTTGTGATAGCAAACCAAATTTTTCACGGCCTCTAGTCTTATTTTTAATGCAAACTTCACAGCTTCTACAAATTTTCTTTATGTTTTTCGTTAAACTTTTGGCTGTGTAGTGCGGACCGACTTTTTTTGCATTTGATTTACTCCAATGTGACAAAAGCTTTCATGTATGTTGTTCAGAAGGCTGATGCTTAATTCTTCTGAAAGAATTATTTTTTCTCTCTTTCTTACTTTTTTAAAGTATACGGCATTTCTCTCAATCAGGCTATTTTTCTTTTTTTGAATTTCTTCATTTTCTCTTTGGTCTGATTGTATGTCGCTCAAACTAACTAAGTTTACAATTTTTAATTGATCTTCATTACTCTCTTCTGGATCTAGTACAGGATTTCTACTTAGGCAATCCGCCTCTACATTTCCTTTTCCAGGATTGTATTCTATAGTGAAGTCATACTGTGACGCATAATAAGCTAAGTCACCCAGTTCTTCGTCTGGTCTCGCTTTTAGGTTTAAGTTTTCCAGCGGTTTATGGTCTGAAAGAACTTTGAATTTCTTTCCAATTAACCAGTATTGCCAGTATCTAATCGCTTCTTTTATAGCTAAACATTCCAAATATATAGGTTTCTTTTTCTTTTGACATTCATTAAGGTTTTTCGAGAAATATGCTACTGGTTTTCTCTTTCCATCTGTTTGTATTTGTTTAAAAACTGTTCCAATACCTTCTAAAGATGCATCAGTGTAAATTTCAATTGGTAGTTTATCATCAAAAATTTCCAGTACTGGTTGAAAGCATAACATTTCTTTTATTTTTTCAAACGTTTCTTGGCATTCTTCGGACCAATCAATTCTTTTTTTTTGTTGCGGATCAGTTTGCATTTTTTTTGGCTCACATTTTTCAATTCTTACAAATTTGGAATCAATTTAAATTTCCCTCAGTACACTGCCAAATAATCGGCATTGGCAGTACTAAATCCCAAATTCCCAAGTCTGGGCAGGAGAGGTGGTAGTGCGGGGCACGCAACAATTTTTTCTCAGTAAGTTGTGTAATGGATTTTATAAAATTGCACTTTTTGGAATGTATTCATGATAGAAATTGATCTTTCCCAGAAATTGTTTTATGTTTTTCTGCGTTTTTGGCACTAGAAAGTTTTTGATTGATACTAAATTGTCTGTTAATGGGTTTATGCTATTATTCTGGATTATGTGTCCAAGGTATTTTGCAAAATAAGCTGCAATATTATATTTTGTAAATTTCAATCTAAATCCCTCTTTTTTTATTGCGTCAAAAATTTGCGTTAAATGTCCAATATGTTGTTTAAAAGTATTGGAAAATATCAGTTTGTCGTCGATATAGTTCACCGCAAAATCTGTTAATCTGTATGGCGAAGTCTTTAGTCCAAACGGAAGACAATTCCATTGAAAGTGCCCCGTTTGCGTGACAAATCCCTTCTTTTCTCTGTCTTCAATACGAAAAGGTTGTTGCAACCCACAGTGATGGCACTGCGGTCGCGGACAATTTGTTTGGCCTAGTCTCCCACACCCCAGGATGGCGCAACTGAGCCGGCTAGCTTCAGCGCGTGGGTGTGGGTTGTTTTAGGGGAGGAAGAACTAGGCCCGTGCCGAACCATCCTCTGAGAGAAAAAAAAAGAAAAAAACGAAAAAGAAGGAATGGGATTGGGATGAGGGAGAGTTCACTGAGCCTGAAAAAAAATCACTCGCTTTTTACTCCATCAGTGAAACGCCAAAATTTATGAAAGACCAAAAAAAATATATAATTACGAATAAAAAGCAAGAAAAATAATAATACAACTAATACTAGATTAAGATGTATAAACAAAATTCAAAATAAAAGGAAGAAAAAGAATAAAAAACTTAAATAGGTATATGTAAAAATAAAAAAAAAAATGGAAAGAAACAAAAAAAAAATTAAAATAAAATCAAATAATAATGCTTCAAATGCTTAAACAAAATCAATAGAATAATTAAACTCACGTTTAAGCTGCCGATGAGGAGCGCTCTCCATCTGCGTGGTCTGCTCAAGCCTGAAACCAATGGTGCCGTTGATTCGACATTAAATTGAAAATTAATTAATTTTTTTTTCTCTGTTTCCCTTGTACAATACTTCAATTATAGACAATACTCCTTAGAAAATCTATTGTTAATTCACTTTTGTTTTTTTTTCTCTTCCTACTTCAGGAATTCCGGCTCTGTTCCATATTATCAACTATGTACTATTTCCCTTTGGCCCTTCGATTATTAGTTAAACTTGTCTTTGTTTTTTTTTTGTTCTACTGTGTTCACTATGCATTTGTTTCCGTTGTTAAATTCAATTGTTATTTTGTAATACACTTTTTTTCGCTTTGATTTGTCAGCTGCACAACGTTGTTGGTATTTAGCAATTTGCACGACTTCACCATATAAAACAATTCAGTCTTCTCGGAGTTCACCTTTTCTTTTCACTAATATTTTCAGAGTTTTTTTTTCTTTTTTCACGATAACTTGTCTCCTTTCCTAATTTTTAATTTTCAATTTCCGATTTTCAATGTCTTACAATCAGTCACTTTGTGTTTTATCCCGGCTACGGGAAAAGTTTTTATCAAATCTTTCACCGATGTGCGACCTTCTGTCGCCAAAACTTGACTGTCTCCCCGCATTCATTTTTTGTTTTTCAGCTGTCCGACAACGGCGGGTCACATCTGTCGTTGACCCCCTATTCCGTTGCTGGTAGCTGTTTCCTTGTCGGAAAGGTCAGCGGCCGTGCCACGACCTAAACTGACCCTTGCACTGAGAAAACGAAGGAAAGAAGAAAAAAATATATAGAACGCAGTTCCACCTAGATTTGAACCCAGGCCTCTCACGCGACCGATTAAAGTGCTATTACTCAGCCACGGAACTCTGTTGCTGTTCAGCGAGTCTAGGCACCAAAAAGTCCGTAGGCTGGTTGCAACAAACGTGGGGACGACCTGACCCAGGAGGTGGGTCTCATCACGCCGGGAAAATAGCTTTAGCAGCGAATATCCTGGGCATGGAATACACCAATCCGGTTTCCACCCTCATCCGCCAGTTCATATGACACCTGCCCAATTTTCCGACGGACTACTGCGCTATAAAACACAGGCGCTAGCTTGGCTGCAAAGCGGTTTGCCGCACTGCTAAGTACGTGATTACGTACAAAGACTCTTTGCCCGGGAGTAAACTGTTGTGTACGCGTTCTCAGGTTATAACGTTGCGCTCCCTTGCTGTACGCCTCGCTTAGTTTCGCTTTGACTCGGTCGTATGCGATACGCTGCCTGTCGCAGGGTCGGAGCGTTACCTTGCCATCTTCGAAAGCCTTTAATTTACGCAGCAGAGCATACTCTGATCCGTGCCTTACTGGTTGATAACCGAACATCAGGAAGTGCGGCGAGTATCCTGTTGAATCGTGTATCACATGTCGGAACGCGGCGCAGGACTCCGCAAGATGCTCATCCCACTCGCGATGATCTTCGCCAACATATGAGCGTATAGCGGCTAGCGTGGATTGGTGGGTGCGTTCTGCGGCATTTGACTGGGGGCTATATAAGGGCGTGAAGCAATGTTCGACCCCAAAGTTGTTTAGCAGCTGGGTGAAAATTTTGGAGGTGAACTGAACGCCGTTGTCCGTGTGCAGGATTTCCGGTACCCCATAGGTTAGAAATATTTCACTTGTTAAAAATTTGACCACGTTTTCTGCGGTGGCTTTCACCATGGGCTTGAGCCAAATGAATTTGGTGTAGTGGTCCAGCACGACTAACAAGTAGACATTACCACTCTTAGAACGTGGATAGGGCCCCATAAAATCAATGAAAATTCGCTGCATTGGTCGTTCGGAACATCGCAGTAAACCCATTGGAGGTCTCATCGTGCGGTTAGATGGCTTGCATTGTTTGCACGTAAGGCAAGAAGCAATGTGGTTACGAACATCATTAGCGATACTAGGCCAGTAATAATTCCTACGTAATAGCTCCAGTGTCTTTCTTAATCCTCGGTGCGAAGCCATAGGTTTATCATGGGCCTGGGAAATAAGTTCCCTGTGATAGCTTTTAGGAACCCATAATTTGCGTTGCGGTATGTCCAAAAACAAAGAACTGTTAGAAGTGGTCTGGATGTAGACTCGCCCTTCCTCCGTGAACAGATTTTGGTAACGCTCTGGGCTTGCCTTAATCTGTGTGATCAAGTGCAGGTACTCCGGATCTAAAAAGCCGGTATCTGGGATAACTTCAGCTACATCCGTGACGAGTTCACTCAAGGTATACGATCTGGATAGTGCATCAGGTACCACGTTTTGCGTACCTTTTCGATGCTCGATGTTGAAGTTGAACCCCTGCAGCTTCAAGCTCCAACGGGCCAATCGGCCAGATAAGTCCTGTTGTGACATAAGCCACTTAAGACTGGCATGATCCGTGATGATGGTGAATGGCAACCCCTCAACGTAGCCTCTAAAACGCTTGACACTCTGCACGGCAGCCAAACATTCAAGTTCAGTTATACTGTAGTTTCGTTGGGCAGAGTTCAGCTTGGTGGACATATACGCGATCGGATGCTCCTCACCATCGTCATCTTTTTGGAAGAGGACACTTCCGATGCCCGTAATGCTGGCATCACCCTGGATGTAAAAATGTCGCGTGAAATCTGGGTTGGTCAGGACTGGAGCGGACACGAGTAGTTCCTTCGTCTGGATAAAGGCCAGGTTAGCAGATTCGGACCACACGAATGGTTTTTTGATTTTAAGAAGGTCCGTTAGTGGTGCTGTAACTGCTGCGAAGTTCGGAATAAACCGTCTGTACCAGCCTGCCATACCCATGAACCTCCGGATATCTTTGGCCGTTCGCCGTACGGGATAGGCCAGGATGCCAGATACTTTCTCGGGGTCAGTACTGAGTACCCCATCACTAACTACATAGCCTAAGTATTTGATCTCCTTTTGAATGAACTTGCTCTTCTCAACGTTTATCGTGAGGTTTGCTTTTTGGAGTAAGTGGGCAACTGTGGACAACAGCTTAAGGTGCTCGTCCAAGGTTGAGCTTGTTACCAGCAAGTCTTCCAAGTATACAAAAACCTGATCATGCAGTTCGTGCGGTATCACTTTGTGCATCAACTGGCACATTGTCTGCGGTGCATTACACAAGCCGAACGGCATGACTGTGAAATGGTACAGGGGTCTCCCAGGGATGGTGAAGGCGGTTTTTTCCTTAGCGCTCGCGTCAAGCGGAATCTGCCAGAAAGCATCCTTCAAATCCAGACTGGTGATGTATCTGGTGTCTTGCAGCCTGGCCAGCAGGCCCTCAATGAGAGGAAGCGGGTATGCGTCTTTGAGAGTCACTGCATTCAGGCGTCTGGCATCTAAGCATAGGCGCACTTTTCCAGGTTTTCTTACCAGCGTGACGGGGGAACTCCAAGCGCTGTGGCTTTCTTCAATTACCCCCAGAGACAACATTCGATCGAGTTCGTCATACATCAGTTTCTGCACCACTGGGGAAACCGCATAGTGTCTTTGTTTGATAGGCACTGCTGTGCCGGTATCAATAGAGTGTGACAATAAGTCAGTTTTTCCCAAACCCAACTTATTAAATGATGGGAACTGCTGTTTGACGAAATCGAGACGCTTCTGCTCTTCCGGGGACAAGTGATGGAAGCCACTGGATGTTGGTGTCGTAAGAGCATCAACGACAGCTAAGGGTACAGGGGTAATTTTAAAGGCATTCCAAAAATCCATGCCAAGATAAATGGGATTGGCTAGCGTGGGCACTACCAAAAATACGAAAGGGAGTATGCGGTTATTGCACTACACTGGAACATTGACGAATCCCAGGATAGAGGCACTTTGACCCGCGGCAGTTCGAACCTTGCCATTCATGGTGTGCAGGTAGAGATCTAAATCCCTGATGAGTTCAATGGACTCTTTTCCTAGTATGCTGACAGTGGCCCCACTGTCCAACAGACCGATAAGTTTCCGCCCTTTGATTGTGATTTGAGCAAAAGGGCGGTTGTCTCCGTGCTGCGCTACGATAGTTTCCAGGCAGGCACTTCGTAGGTGTTTACGATCTTCAAAATATTTCCAAGCCCGAAAAAAACGTGGTGCTCGA
The DNA here is from genome assembly GCA_963942545.1 of Oxycera nigricornis. Classification (NCBI taxonomy): domain Eukaryota; kingdom Metazoa; phylum Arthropoda; class Insecta; order Diptera; family Stratiomyidae; genus Oxycera; species Oxycera nigricornis. The sequence continues at coordinate 52,883,325 of OZ012663.1, forward strand.
GGAGTTTGAGGTTGTTTAGGAGAACTGTTTACTGATAATACAGTCTGGGTGACAGCGTCAACCGTCTCCACAGTCTGGACTCCAACGTCACACATAAAAGGGGTGCCTATTAGACCCTCCGCCTTAGCTCGGGATCCGTATTGGCAGAAGCTTCGGTCGTCTTCGCTGTTGGTCTCCGGCTCTGGGGAGCACTTGAGGTTCCGGCCTTCCTCATTCCCCATTGCACGTTTCCCGATCGACAATTCGGACAAGTTGGTTTCACGGTATTGGGTCTTCCACAACCGTAGCAAAATTGCCGCTGGTGTGATTGCGGACATTCCATGAAAGAATGACCCAAATCCTGGCAATTCCAACACACACGGTACTCGTTCGCGTCACCGTGGCGTCGATCAGCCTGCGGGTGGAATTCTTGGTGTGGACGCTGTGCTTGATAACCAGACTGGTCAGGCGGCATCGGAAGTCTAGTCCGAGCTGGTGTGGGATCGAAATGGCAGCCTGTCATCGCCTCGACTGTACCTTCTCGCATCCAGTCTTCTTCTGCATATACTTCATTTAATGCTAGTGATCGTCTGTGAGAGGGTCGATTTTGATGGAAAGCGCTGTTCTGGCCTATGTTTTTCCCGTCGGGCCACCATGTCGCCTCAACAGCAACGCATCGTCGAATTAGTTCTCGAACCGATCGGAACTCCAGTCCGGCCAAATGATGACTCAACCTAGGATCCATGTTCCTTAATAGAACATATTGAATGTCGGCATCCGGAAGAGGATTTTTTAGTTGCACCATTAGCTCTTCGACGGCATCGTAAAAATCTCGGAAAGCTTCCTTCGGCCGCTGGGTCCTAGCATCTTTAGCTCTTCGTATGTCCACGTCCGACCGTCTGGCCTCAAATCGCTCGCGTAAACCTGCAGACAGGTGACTCCAGAGTGGTATATGAGTTATTTCCAGATATCGCCAGTACCATTCTTCAGCTGGCCCTTGTAGGAGGATATGAAGATCCATTGCCAAATTTTCTCGGGACACACCATAAATATTGGCCAAATGTGTAGCCCGAAAAATAAATCGGTCAACACCCATTCCCTGAGAAGTTCCATCGAACTTCAGGTTCCACTTTGTCATCGGAAGATGAACTGCAGATCGGCTGGGATGCACCATGGTGCTGGATAAGTCTGGATTGGGTCGGTGAGGTGTGGACTCTCGACCTTCTCGCGCTAGTACTGGGGTCGTGGTGGCACTTGAAGTTTGGTTGCCAGATGGAGCAAACATCACTTCCGCGTCCCGTGTCTCCCTATGGGGCTGTTGTGCAGCTGTATCTACGGGTGAAAGAGTGAGGCGGTCCAAACCACGTGTGAGACGAACTATTCCCGAGTCGTCCGGACGACGCACTGTGTTCGGCATTGCAAAGGTTCTAAACTAATAATTAAATCAATGAATTAAAAACCCTCAATAAAATATTTTCCTTTCGAAATTAAGAAAATAGATAAATTTAAACTGAAACGAAACCAAACTCAAAAAAAAAATCGTGTTTTAAAATGCGTTGGATAGATTAAGTTTTTTTTTTTTTTTCAGACTCAGTGCCCCTAACCCTGTAGAAAGGAGAAGAAGGAAGAAGAAAGGATGGAAAGGTTGAAACTTGAATTGCATAATATTGGAAAATAACGAAAAAAAACAAGAAGTTGCATGTGTATTACAGTGCGAGGAAGCTTCCCTACGTATCTCCCTCTAATGTCTTCATGTAGGCCGACTACGGTCTTATTCTACATTTTATATGATGCAATAAGCCGGACAAGAGTCGCAGGGCGACTCCCTCACACAATGAATAGTCCCCAGGTGTATCGAGAGCGTCGTCTAACTCAATCCAAATCAGGAGATGTAGACGCGACACAAAACTCGATGGATCCCACCTGTTAACCACTCCAACATACCCGCTAAAGTCACATTAGCATGACTATCACTACTATATGCGACACTTTTGGGCGCCACCGCGACCGCAGTATCCAATCATTAAATCATTAATTATTTGAAAAGAAAGAAAACTCAAGAACTATAAAAGTTAAGCGTTTGCACAATATTTTAACACATTAAACGAGTAAAAAAAATTACAAGAAAAACATTACAGCTACAGGAAAAATTTAAAATAATACTAACACGAAAATAAAAATCTATTTAATGGAAATGCGAAAATTGCCATATAGATATGTTGAAATTACTCTACTCTACATTAGAACCAACGAAGTTAACTAGTCAAAACCTCATTACCACAAAATTTGGGCGCCATATGTTGCAACCCACAGTGATGGCACTGCGGTCGCGGACAATTTGTTTGGCCTAGTCTCCCACACCCCAGGATGGCGCAACTGAGCCGGCTAGCTTCAGCGCGTGGGTGTGGGTTGTTTCAGGGGAGGAAGAACTAGGCCCGTGCCGAACCATCCTCTGAGAGAAAAAAAAAAGAAAAAAACGAAAAAGAAGGAATGGGATTGGGATGAGGGAGAGTTCACTGAGCCTGAAAAAAAATCACTCGCTTTTTACTCCATCAGTGAAACGCCAAAATTTATGAAAGACCAAAAAAAATATATAATTACGAATAAAAAGCAAGAAAAATAATAATACAACTAATACTAGATTAAGATGTATAAACAAAATTCAAAATAAAAGGAAGAAAAAGAAGAAAAAACTTAAAAAGGTACATGTAAAAATAAAATAAAATAAAATGGAAAGAAACAAAAAAAAATTAAAATAAAATCAAATAATAATGCTTCAAATGCTTAAACAAAATCAATAGAATAATTAAACTCACGTTTAAGCTGCCGATGAGGAGCGCTCTCCATCTGCGTGGTCTGCTCAAGCCTGAAACCAATGGTGCCGTTGATTCGGCATTAAATTGAAAATTAATTAATTTTTTTTCTCTGTTTCCCTTGTACAATACTTCAATTATAGACAATACTCCTTAGAAAATCTATTGTTAATTCACTTTTGTTTTTTTTTCTTCCTACTTCAGGAATTCCGGCTCTGTTCCATATTATCAACTATGTACTATTTCCCTTTGGCCCTTCGATTATTAGTTAAACTTGTCTTTGTTTTTTTTTTGTTCTACTGTGTTCACTATGCATTTGTTTCCGTTGTTAAATTCAATTGTTATTTTGTAATACACTTTTTTTCGCTTTGATTTGTCAGCTGCACAACGTTGTTGGTATTTAGCAATTTGCACGACTTCACCATATAAAACAATTCAGTCTTCTCGGAGTTCACCTTTTCTTTTCACTAATATTTTCAGAGTTTTTCTTTTTCTTTTTTCACGATAACTTGTCTCCTTTCCTAAGTTTTAATTTTCAATTTCCGATTTTCAATGTCTTACAATCAGTCACTTTGTGTTTTATCCCGGCTACGGGAAAAGTTTTTATCAAATCTTTCACCGATGTGCGACCTTCTGTCGCCAAAACTTGACTGTCTCCCCGCATTCATTTTTTGTTTTTCAGCTGTCCGACAACGGCGGGTCACATCTGTCGTTGACCCCCTATTCCGTTGCTGGTAGCTGTTTCCTTGTCGGAAAGGTCAGCGGCCGTGCCACGACCTAAACTGACCCTTGCACTGAGAAAACGAAGGAAAGAAGAAAAAAATATATAGAACGCAGTTCCACCTAGATTTGAACCCAGGCCTCTCACGCAACCGTTTAAAGTGCTATTACTCAGCCACGGAACTCTGTTGCTGTTCAGCGAGTCTAGGCACCAAAAAGTCCGTAGGCTGGTTGCAACAAGGTATCAACCCGAAAGCTGAGTTTATATCTAAAGTCAAAAAGAATCTACAATCTCTCGTTTTAACCACTAAATCATCAATACGTGGAAAAGGCTGAGCCTGTGGTACCACTATTTTATTAAGATCTCTGAAGTTTCTTCTTTTTTGCATCAGTGTAAATTTCAATTGGTAGTTTATCATGAAAAATTTCCAGTACTGGTTGAAAGCATAACATTTCTTTTATTTTTTCAAACGTTTCTTGGCATTCTTCGGACCAATCAATTCTTTTATTTTGTTGCGGATCAGTTTGCATTTTTTTTGGTTCACATTTTGCAATTCTTACAAATTTGGAATCAATTTAAATTTCCCTCAGTACACTGCCAAATAATCGGCATTGGCAGTACTAAATCCCAAATTCCCAAGTCTGGGCAGGAGAGGTGGTAGTGCGGGGCACGCAACAATTTTTTCTCAGTGAGTTGTGTAATGGATTTTATAAAATTGCACTTTTTGGAATGTATTCATGATAGAAATTGATCTTTCCCAGAAATTGTTTTATGTTTTTCTGCGTTTTTGGCACTAGAAAGTTTTTGATTGATACTAAATTGTCTGTTAATGGGTTTATGCTATTATTCTGGATTATGTGTCCAAGGTATTTTGCAAAATCAGCTGCAATATTATATTTTGTAAATTTCAATCTAAATCCCTCTCTTGTTATTGCGTCAAAAATTTGCGTTAAATGTCCAATATGTTGTTTAAAAGTATTGGAAAATATCAGTATGTCGTCGATATAGTTCACCGCAAAATCTGTTAATCTGTATGGCGAAGTCTTTAGTCCAAACGGAAGACAATTCCATTGAAAGTGCCCCGTTTGCGTGACAAATCCCTTCTTTTCTCTGTCTTCAATACGAAAAGGTATCAACCCGAAAGCTGAGTTTATATCTAAAGTCAAAAAGAATCTACAATCTCTCGTTTTAACCACTAAATCATCAATACCTAGAAACGGCTGAGCCTGTGGTACCACTTTTTTATTAAGATCTCTGAAGTTTCTTCTTTTTTTACCGCCAGAGTAACCGGTGGAGCAAATGGACTATAAGATTCTTCTATTAGCTTATAATCAAACAATTTCGAGATTTGTTCCTCAATTTCTTTATTATCTTGTTCACTGCATTGATATGGTCGTTTAGAACAATATTTGACAATCGTCAGATCTATTCTTGCTTCGTAATCGTTACTGTTCCAATGTCGTATTCATTCTTTGCAAAAACAGAATTATATTTTTCCATCAGCTTACTTATTTCGTATTTTTGCATGTCATCAAGGTGATCTTTCTTCATTTCGAAATTTTCACTTTTTAAGTGCTCATTAAAATTTACTTTATATTCTGAACTTTCTTTTACTTTATTATCTCTTGTAGAAATTTCAGGGTCAAAATTTTTTTCCTCTCTTCTCTTCAATTCTGGAGTGAATTTTTGAGTTATTTCCAGATTTTCATCTTGAATTAATTCAAACTTTTTTATCATGTCCAAACCAATTAGAAATTCACAACTGAAATTTTTTTCACTCATAATGTATACATCGGTACTTTCTTCTATGTTAAAATTTTTTAATTTTAAGTTAGTCAAATCACTTGTTCTCTTAACACCATTAATAGTAATTATTTTTGATTCACTCAATTTCTCATTTTTTATTTTCAAGAATTTTGAGTTTATCAAAGATACATTTGAGCCAGAATCATATATGCCTTGTAATTCTAATGTATCATTCAGCTTTAGTTTGACTTTTATTAATGGTGTTACTGTACGTTTTTTGGATCTGAGTCAATTAATTCAGATTCAATAAGAGACATGTTTGTTTGCCTGCTGGTCAGCTGCCCGTCATCTTTTTTATTGAACCAGCATCTTGATTGGTAACGTTCACCTTTTTCTAATTTCTCATAAATTTTACATGGCTTTCTCTCATTATTATTTACCTTACCTTCATAGTGTTTATTAGGTTTTTTTCAATATTCTTTTTAACCAAGTGTTCTAATTTTCCAATATCATTAAACAAATATTTTGTCTCTTCTAGTTCATCTCTGTTTAATCTATCTGCTATATAGTTTGGCAAACCAGCGGCAATAACATCTATCAGGGTTCCTTGATCTATGGAGCTTCTTACTTCCAACATTAACTTCTGTTTTCTTACTGCATAATCTAGCAATGAACCAGATTGGTACCTGAACGCGAGAGCGTATCTGCTGTTTATCCATCCTTTATTTGCATATGTAGAGCAGAAGTCTTCTTTCCACAATTCCCAGTTTGAGCTTATAGTTTGCTTTATGAGCATAGCTGAATACCAATCCAAGCATGATTTTTCTAAATAAAAAAAAATTTCGAAATTTCTATTTTTTCTCTATCTTCATTTATTTCCAACCTTTGACATTCATTCTCAAAATTTGTCAGCCACCAATGTGCATTAGTCTTTCCGTCAAAATTGTCAATTACAAATTTTTCTGACAATTTTTTTAAACTCGGTCTATCTTTTACCTGTTGTAGATTCAATACCTGTTGCAACATTTGAGTAAGTGTATCATTAGTCATCTGACTTTCATTTGCACTAGCAGGTGGTGCAATTGTCTCCGGGATTTCCTCTAATAATTGTCCCTCGAAAACAACATTTCCATCATCTTCCCAGTATGTTTTTTATATCTTCCGTAATGCTGAAACATACGTTTCTACTTTGGTGTCTTCTCTTTAAAGTATTCTTTACGCTTACAAAAATTGGAGATGCAGTTATTGATTAGTGCAGCGCTGCTGCTTGCAACTCCGTAGGTATTTGATAATGTAAGCTGTCATCTGTGCTTATTGAGGTTAGAGCTATATAGTTTGATTTTCCATCCTCCGTAGCTTTTACCACAAATTTTATTTTTATCTTCTCCATTTCTATCACTAGAATTGTCGTTTTATAAGATCAATTCTACTTTGTGGGAATTTGACAATAAATAAACGATGTTTTTTGGCTCTGTAAAAACAAGGTTTTCTTTTTTTTATTCACTATTTACATATCTTACAAGCTAATTACAAACATAAAATCTTACCTGTAAAAACAAGGAAACGACAATTAAAGTTTATTTTCTAAATTGACAATTTCCCTATTCTCTATCAAATTATTATCAGTTTAATTCTAACTTAACCTCTCACAACAAATGGACTTCGTCTGCACGTCGTCTCTCTCTAGAACAAATCCGCAAAGCATTCTAAGTTTTTGAAGTTATGATAAAAGCATATCGGCCGCGCGTATAGATTTCGAGTTTACCGACAGAGCGCGGTAAAATTTAAACTAAGGAAAATATATTTTTCTTACAAATATGTGGGTTTAGGGAATGAAAGATGCGAATGTAATAAAAATAATGGATATATTAAAAGTTTAGAATCATATCGAAACAATGAAATGTGACTTTTCAACGTGAAAACTCATCTCGTTCCCTTGCGCGTCGGCCAGTGGTTCGTGAGACTGCCCTTTCCACACGGCCATTCTACTCGTCATCGGTCTCCGATGAATCATTACACCAGGGCTTCATATAATCCGCTGACGTTGATGTGCGATTATGACCTCCTCGTTTCTCGACCTCATAACGCTCGTTCCGTTTAATTTTAGTAACTACGTAGGGTCCCAAAAATTTCCGCGTAGCTTCAATCCGGTGCCAAACTGCGTTCTTTTTATGGCGACGAGATCACCAATTGCATACGTAGCAGTAGTAATGCTCATACTTTTCCTTTAAACTGCCCATAGGAGCGTAAACACGGCAATATGGAAGTGAGACAAATTCTCAAAAACTCACACTTCTGCTTTAAACTGCCTATAGGAGCGTAAACACAGCAATACGGAAGTGAGAGCAATTCTCAAAACTCATACTTCTGCTTTAAACTGCCCGTAGGAGCGTAAACACGGCAATACGGAAGTATGAGAAATTCTCGGGTGCGAGTATGTTGGCGTGAATGGTATGAGGCTTGAGCTTGAATTTTCAGACAAGATAGTTTGCCTGTTCATTAAGGTTCACCATTTGGCGATACTTCGGGGATCGGATTGCGTGGCGGAGACCTGTTGGCGGTGTCATGCTGAGGAGATTTTCGGTTTACTTAGTTGGTATATTATGTAGTTTTTGTCTCTCCTATATGTATATGGTTCGATTTATTGAAACCAGTGTTCGGATGCCGAACATAGGTGTATCTCGCTTGGTCATAAAGAAGTTGATTAGGATTTATGTTCGTGGATTTGAGAGTGTTGAGAGGAATGACGTGAGCGAGTTCCAATGGTGTGACAAGGCAGAAAGGCGATATTGTTGATTTGACTCGTGAAGTAAGAGTGGGTAGACAAACCTTGTTTTGAATGAAACTCATTGTAAACAAAGAATACTGGTTGAGACTACCGCGTGTGAATTAGCCGGCTTGCCGCCGATGTCATGATGCGTGGCCTCAAGTTCAATGTTAACTATACTTCGTTGTAAATTGCTGCAGTAGGCTAATGATGGTTATTATTTGATTGAGGCACATGGCTTGGCTTGCCACCGATGTCGACATGCATTTGGAACTAATGGATGTCGTGCCTATGTAAGATGCGGGTGGACGCATGCGGAAAATATAAGATGATAAGCGATCTCGAGCTGCATGCTTGGATGGCGTGCGGGCTGCAGTTGAGGTCGCCATTAAAGACTATGAGAGTTATATTTGTCCGCTGGTAGCTTGTCGGCATAAGGGAAGTCCGTAATGAAGTGATGGTTAAAATAAATGAAAAGAAGTTTTGCTAGTGTATTGATTTTTTTTATTTGATTGTTTCCAATTTACAGTTTTATATCATGCTTTACATTTCTTACTCTGTTATATCAGCACATTAACTTCCTTATTCTGCTGGAGGCTTTAGCAACATTACAGCATTCACATGTATCCGGTCCGCATTCAGCATTGTCGTAAAACCATGGACAGCAGTTGTAGTGTATTCCGTGAATTGATGTTGAAAATGGGATCTTCGAGTATATTCTTAGGGTGTTTATATCGTGCAGCAAGCTCTCATGATGCTCATCCAGAAGTATATCCTCATATGCAGCAACAAAGTCCTCGTACTTACGTATTTCCACGATACCGCCCATGTTGTTAACACAAAAGTTGCTTGTAAACTAACAATACTTTTCAGTGTTGAAGAGAGCTATATATTGTGTATTAGTATGAATTCACACTACATCTTTTATATCTATCCATGAATTATGTGATGAGGGAAAATCAAGCCATTTAACGAAAACTCGATTATTTTCTCTTTTAAGAATCTTCTCCACAAGGTAAACATCGGGGTATTTAGCTTTTGACAACTCTGTTTCAGAAAACCCACCTTGTATGGTGTTACCTTGGTAATCTTCAACAAAGTATGTCCGCGGTTGTGTTTTCCTCACTTCCTTTATAGTGAATATTTCAGTTGACCAATTCGGGGTGTAACCTTTTTCAAAAATATGTTTGTGCTTGCTTATTCGTACATGATTTCCAATTTTAAATTTGGGCCTTGACACCACCTTAACTTTCCTGTAGAACGATGACAGTAAATGAACCTCGCTAGATGCATCAACGTCCATAGGTCGCATTTTAATAGTACGATGTTTTGTTCTATTGTACTTGTTAATAAGCTTTGGTAATATATCAACCCAATTGTAATTACCATTCATACTAAATTCTTTCCACATGATGATTTTTAGTGTTCGATTAAATCTCTCAACAATGGATGCTTTCAACGAACTGAATGTAGAGTAATGGTTTATTTCATAATATTCCATCAGATTGCGAAAAACCTTGTTAAAAAACTCTGTACCGTCATCGGTTTGTAAATTCTTAGGAATACGTCTCTGTTTGAAAATCTGCTGCATTACCTTAGCCACTGTGTCTGCACTTTTGTTTTTAATAGGTAAAGCCCACGCGTACTTGGAAAAGGTGTCAATAACGGTTAAAAGAAACTTGCTTCCTCGATTTTCAGATGCAAAGTTGGATTGAAGAGTATATAAACATTGTTGAATTTCAAAAACTTATCTATTGCATTGTACCTTTTTGTGTGAAAAACATATCAGAGTTCGTTTTTGACATACAGTGTGTCTCTGGAAACAATGGTCAATATTTTGTGAAAGAACTTGCTATATTACCTTTCCAGTCAACCATACCAGTGATTCACCATTTTGACCCCCCCCCCCCTATCCATATCAGGAGTTAGGTTTGAAAGCCCGCAAGCAAAATGAATTTGAAATGAAAAATATCAATGGACTACGTTGGTGTGATAGTGATGTCAATTATAATAAGCTTCCTTCAATTCTGGAAGAATTCAAAGGATCTAACATATACGTGAAAGGTGATATGAAGGAAGTTTTAATAAGGAGATACCTACCAGACGTTAACATAGTACAACTGGATACACCAAAACTGAGGGATCTCAAAAATTTCAAAACCATCTGTAGAGTTCACGAAAAGCTACCGTCGTCGAATAGATGTGCAGCTCAAAATTGCGTTAACCTTTACATGTATTATTTAATGAATAGTATGTATTACTGAGATAGAATAAAAAAAATTTTATAAATTTTATTCTATGTATTTTATTTTAGCACATGAAAAATTATGTTACAACTACATAATAGCGGAAATTCATAAAATAGCCTGGAATAATTTATATATGTGTACGATGTTTGTGATGGTATGAAAAAGTCTTCAATGTTCAACTTTAGTAAATTTTTATCTCTGCATCTGGCACAGTACTGGTCGTAGTATTCCTTCACATTTTCCGAACAGAGATTTTTGTGGTACATAACAATGTTGAAAAAATCAATCATCTCAAATAGCTTGAATAGTTCGGGTTGTTTTAAGGATATGACACCATTGACTACAGGTATTTGATAACGTTTTTGAAGTCCTAGCTGATTTTCAGGGTATTTGATACCTGCGGTATTCTTCAAATCATTGAGATATTTGTAGAGTGTCATCCATTGATTATAGTTTGCAGACTGTGGGAGCCGTCCGGTACAGTGAAAGATTATTTTCGCTTGAAACGTGTTCGGGTCAAATCCAAGTGTAGTTCTGCGATTATGACATCCATCAAGATAATACGTATAATTCAGTAAGACATTTTCACATTGAGAAATGGGAGCATTTTTTTCTTCCGGATTCAGCACACTGTGTTCTATGTCAAAGCCATCTGTTTCGGGTAAAATCATCAGTTTTTTATTCTTCTGCACCTTTCGACTAGTAGTATTAGAGGCTTGAGTTCGTTTGGTTATTGGCTTTTTAGCTACGGGGTCCATTTTTCACTGAAAGAGATGGTTAAGAAAACTGAAGAATCAGCGGCTCTCACACTGCTTTTATACCGCCAACTTCTCGTCTACAGATCTGGTTTTAATACTCCCCGCCATGTTGTAAAATGTTATTCAAAAAAATTTTTTGGTATAAGTCAGCTATTAAACGATCATTAGTATTATACTCTGTAGAAGAAAACCAATTCAAACAATTTTTAAAGCTCTTTCCACAAGCTCGATGATAAAGAAAGACAGCAATACTGTCCACAGGTTGTCGAGAAGCTGCCTTGTAACCTCTGCTTATTATTCACAAACACTTTTCCGTTCTGACGAAGGAATTTTTTAAAAAACTTGTTGTTTGGATATTTTCCAAATGAATCGAAATACTCGATAGGGCCGCTTTTAGGACAATAAAATGCCACCCAATGAGTACTGTTTTTGTAGATCGGGTCGGTGTTGGCAATGACACATGCAGGCTTTCTTATTTTTCGAGGTAGACGATCGCAAGGATAAACACCTCGAAAAAACTTATTTGTAACAGTATTACTTCTTAATGCATTATTAATCTCTATCGTGTTCATTCCTGCCCTTTCAGGAATACGTTTTCAAGGTTTATAACCTTTGTGTATGAAGTGACGTAACCTTGCAAGAATTCTTTCGTAGATTCGCCGTTCACGAGTACCGTGGAAAATTTAGACAAAGATTTGATAAGATCTTCATCAAGCCGTTTCAGTTCCAAGTTTCCGGATACACCTGTCAGATCACTGGTTATAACCGTGGAAGTGGGATATTTATACGTGATTTCTTTCGAGTAGAGTTTGTTCTGTGAAGTAAACCCTGCCAGTGATACTTTTTTGAAGAAGAAGAAATGACCTTCTGAGAGTATTCAACATTAACTAGACAATGTGTCATGATTGCTACCACGAACTTGTGTAGATACTATATAAATCTAGTGTATTATTGTTGTATATATAGCTTTTTAGAAACTTGTGAACACATTCCGATGCTTATCAATTTCAATACTTCCATCATATTCCGTGTAAATAATACATGTAACGCTTTTCTTTAAAGCTTCTTTGAATCTCCCTTCAATCCTTATCATGCCCTGATTCAATAAGCTGCTACACCCCGAGTCATATGAACCGTCTGCTGTTAAATCGAATGCTAGCAGGAAACATCCATCATAGAAAAATTTCTTGGCTATCTGATGACCTTTATCAAAGTAACTGATTCCAGTCCCCTTGAATAGAGTAAGGTATCCTCTAGTACTAACTGGTTTTTCGCCCGAATAATCAAACTCTAGAGGTTGGTTTGGTACTTGAACGCTGTTTACTGATAGATTGAAGTTGGTAATGAGGTTATGTTTAAAGTTGAATGGATTCTTTGTGCGCTTTCCGGTGTAAGAGTCATTATCCACCATACAGAAAACAAGCAGATTCGGTAATTGACCGATCACCGCGTTATCAAGAGATAGTGTAAAGGTGTTGGTAGGTAGTGTATAGGTTTTCACCTCCACCCGCTTGTACGGGTATACGGCATTCGAACGCTGTAGTACAGCTTCATGTGCTAGCAATATACTGGGGTTAACGGTAACATGATTCATGAACATTGTCGCTTCTAGAATTTTTACACGTGGATTAAAGTCATCTTCTTTCGAATACAAAGAAAATTCAGGTTTTTCCAATAAAAGTGTTAAACGGAAGTCCACTCCATTCAAAAGAAGCTTATCTTGATTTAGCAGATCGCTATGAATCGTACCCATCAACTCAATCACACTACTTTTTTCCATCATTGTAGATATTTTAATATATCCCTCATTCAACTCGGTAGGACCACCGCCAGGTCTTGAGTCTTCAATCATCTCCATCTCATTTTGATCTAGATACCAGCCAGGTGATTCCAAATGTGTTGATGCAGCGTCTTTGCCATAGTTCAGTAAATTTTCAATGTAGGCGCGATAGTGGTAATTGTTGTCTGTCTGAGCTATATTCTTACCGTTTAATTGTACAGTGCATTGTCTAAAAAGCGAATGCATGATATTGTTAGCTACACCGATCGGGTCAACCAGGACATCACCCCCATCAGCTTTCTTAAGTTTTTTCTTCCCAGTGTAATGTTCTTCTTTACCGTTTTTTAGTTTAACCAGCTGTACCTTGAGTCGCAAGTAAATACTGGATAAATCACGATATGTATCTCCATGACCGAGCGAAACAAACTCCAACACAGAAGAATTGTCCAGTGATGCAATGGGTTTGTAGGCAACCTCCTCGGTCTTCAAAATCCAACACACGTTTTCTTAGTGAACGTCTTCTTTTTATAGTTTTCTTGTTCCCGGCTGACGATGGTTTTTTCACCTTTTGTCGTTTTTTATGTTTACACCTAGATTTCATCTGCTTACTAGTAAAAGAGTTAGCTCTTTTTATAGCTAATCGCCTACCTCTATTTTGCATTTTATCAAACATTTTATTTATACCTTTCTGCGCTAATTCGTGAACTGCTGATTTCCCCTGTTCCTTTAATATTTGTTTGATTGGCTTACTCCCAACTTCTTGAAAAATCGACTTTCCTGTATCAACGACTTGTTAACTTCCCAGTATATGGGAAGTTCTTGTAATCGCCTCGAAAATCGAAATTGAAATTTTCAACATTTCTTTACGTTTTGAGGTCTATAGAGTATATATAAAGTGTTTTTAGAAAGGGATATGTATGTGTGTGTGTGTATGTACGTATGTACGTTCGTGGACACTTTTTTCTACGACGATAACTCACGTAAACAAAGTCGCATCGACTTCGTTGAGGTGTCAATCGAAGCGTCTTTGCAATCTTAAGAGCTGATTAGTTTTTGGGAAACTTCGGTTTGGGGGGGTTTGTTGTTTTGCCCGTTTGAAGGTCATTTCTGTCATGCGTTATATCTCTCGAACCTAAAGTACGATTTTCTTGAATAAGGTGTCAATCGACGCGTTTGAACATTTTTGTGATTCTATCAAATTTTTAAAAAAATTCTTGGAGCCGTTTTTTAATTTTTTTAAAAAAAGTGCAAAAAATAACGGTTTTTTTCAAAAACAATAAATTTTTAACCTTATTTCCAAGTTGCAGTAACCAATGTTTATAAAATTTATGTACTCCAAACAGTTTTATTGAAAATAATTTCAAAGTTTTTTACTCATGAATACAAAAAAAAATCAAATAAAAATTAAAAAATCATTAACAGTCATCATGTTCTTCAAGGCCATTTCTGTCATGCTTTATATCTGACGAACCAAACATACGATTTGCATTGTTAAGGTGCCAATCGACGCGTATTAACATTTGCGTGAATCTATCAAATTTTTATAAAAACTGTTGGAGCCGTTTTTTTAATTTAAGAGAATAAAGTGCAAAAAATTAGATTTTTTTTCATAAACAATAAATTTATAACCTGATTTGCGAAATATAGTAATCGGTGTTTATAAAATTTATATACTCCAAACAATATTTGTAGAAACAATTTCAAAACTTTTTCTCATGATTACGTAAAAAATTAAATTACAAATAAAAAATAATTAAAATTCATCATGATTTTCAAGGTCATTTTTATCATTCACTATATCTCACGAACCAGATATAATATTTGCATCATTAAGGTGTCAATAGAGGTTTATTAACATTGCTGCAATTTTTTTAACATTACATAAAAATTGTTTCAGCAGCTTTTTAATATAATAAAAAAGAAATGCAAAAAATTAGGCTTTTATGGTTTTAAGGTTTTTTCATAAAAAATAATTTTTCAACTTGATTTGCACAGCACAGTAATAAATTTTTATAAAATTTATACATTCTTATCAGTTTTTGAAGAGAAACCAGCAAAACCATAATCCATGATTATAAAAAAAAACTAAATAAAAAATAAAAAATCATTCAAAGTTATTATGTATAGAGGGTTCATACGAATGACATTTATTTATATCTTTTATTCTAAGGAAATTGTTGTAAATTCAATCGAAGTTTTATAATATTTGCATAATTTGAGCAGATTTTTAATAGTTTTTACAGTGTTTTAGTGTTAATAAAAAAACTGCTTAAATGATAGAAGTCCAAAAAAAAACCTCCGTAGATGATATGATTAATATCAACTCATTCCTGTTGCTGCTATGAATACCTCTCATTATTATTATTTAAAGTAGTAATATTTTTAAAATTATTATTTTGTTTAATATTTTTAATGTTTATCTAGATATTACTGGGAAGTTGACCGTGTGGACCTCAAGGGTCGCACTTCGCGGCTTGTTTTCCTATAGCTCTCGCCCCAGACAAGAACAATGGTTGAAGATACTGTACCAATCCACTGAAAAAACTCCCGATACCTCTTCCACGTTGATACACAAGCGGCGATCGATACAATTCTCCAATATCAGATAATTTACCCCCACTCTGAACGAGATAATAACGTGTGTAGTGTGCATTCATTTCAATAGTATAGAGTTGTGTTAAATCCTGTATCAAAACTATGATATGATATTTCCAGCGTGCGAATATTTATAGATTCTTACCTACGTTTAAAGTGGAGCATGATATATGTTGGAGTAAAGCTAGGTTCAAAGTTGACTAGCTCGCCGTGATGGTCTGTTATCTTAATAGAGATACTTTCAATAAATGTTTTCTCCAGCGGGCAGTACTCCACATGATCGAATCTAAAGATGCCATGACAACCTTTCAACGGGATTGCGCGTAGATTTCTTACCAGTTTACTTCCTGTTATTCTGGGCTTATTGATATCCGTATAACCATGTATTAAATTGCTGCTTTCACAATTGGGAGCAGTTTCGAAGGATGAGTCGTAACGTGCTCTTTTCTCAAGTACAGCTAATGATTTCTCCAGCTGACTTATACTGTCTAGCATTATTGATTTATCAAACGACTCTTTTATTGTTGCATCGATCGATTCGGGATCGCTTTTCTCAACGGGTGTTTTCAGGAAAGCGTCAATGAATAAGCTAGCAATATTATCGGTTTTATCCACCTCTATTGGGACTGGCGTTGTACCCTCTGAGTAATCGGCCTTTTTGTATGGCATGTTAATAATGGTTTGAAAATCGTTGTTAACCTACTCATCGGGTAATATTTCAGTGCCAATCTCTTTAGCGGTATGAGATATAGACGCAATTTCGTTAAACATCTGTTTTCGTAGTTGGTATGTTGTGATATCAGATAATTTTTCTTTATCGCGTAGTTCATCATCATAAAATTCAATCCCACTTAGTAGCAGGGCTATGAAATCTCTAATGTTAATCTGTGACTTAATAGGGAGATCTACATTGAGCTTCACACCATAATCTTTTAGATGAAATGTGTGGGTAGTCAGTTTAATACCCGATTCTTTTTCCCGCTTCTTCCTTAAGCTATTAGCCGGATGAATATATTGATCGACCTTCTTTAATAATTCGGCATGGTTCCGTTTGTCTCTTGGAATCTGCCCAATTATATAATTTATAAAGGCTCTGAATGATTCAAATTTTGCACCTAATTTTAAATAAACTTTTTCAGCAACCTTTCCGGACTGGTAAATGTGTATGCAAAAATCTGTTGCCTCTATAAGACTTCTTATGTCGGAAATTGCTTTTTCATCTCTATCTTCTTCGATACGATTGTGTATTATTTGCTTAATTTCGGTCAAGTAATAGTTATAATAGTCAGGTCTAATCGCTAAGAAAAATGACGAAAGGAATGATGAAAAGTTCATATTATTTCCCTTATAACATAACTTTTGTAAGTCATTAGGCTCTCATCTAAAACGAGCATGATATTTACCCAATTTAACAACTTTAGCGATTATTGCTTTTGAATCTTTTTGAACTTGTAAAGATTCTGGTACTTCGGTAGCGCTTGCATCTTCAGACGGTATTGACCGCTTAGAAATGCGGCTCCCACCTGAATAACTTTTCTTATTTCTACGTTTTGGTAGAGCGATCTCTGTTATTCCAACGCTCCAATTGCCTGTAAACTTACACATACTCGGTAATATATTTTGGAAAGATGATAGTGTATTGTCAGGGTAAATGTCGAGGGAACTGTTACTCAAGAGACATACGTGGAACTCGTCATCCATTATGTTTATAGGCATTTTTAAATTCTATCCCAATTCAATTTTTTTATAGTGGAACTAGGTTCGGGCTTCAACCTTAACCGCTCACTATGCCGAACAGGCTTTCTTACGGGGGCGTCAGCCTCAAATTGATCCTGGTTTAGACGTGAGGGTCTTAATATAGATTGCTTTCGACCTACTTCATTGAAATTTGACGCTGCAACCCCTCTATCATCAATTGCATCTCCGAAAACGTCATCCAGTTCATCCATACTTATATCCACAGGAACTGTATACTGCGTTATACCATCATCACCCGTTATTATTCTATAGTCCTTGCTAGTTCCTTCAAATGAATCAGCAACACTTTTCCTTATTTTGGGAGCTGGTTTAAGGGTTTTTGCTATTCCACTCGCCGATAATCGCCATTTGAAAGCAACAGGTAGTTCTTGCTTTGGTGGTGTCATTTCATTTAACGATTCAAATATATCTTCAGCCCTTAAAGGTGAAGTTTGTGTGGGTATTTCGTTTTTAAGCAAAAACTTCGTCTGAGTGGTGTTATCACGTAGGTTTTTATATTTCTGCCAGTTCGGAGGGTTTTCAGCTTTGGTCTCCATAAATGTATTTTTTCGTCGCCTAACATTTAAAAATTTCATAAGCACATTCCTATACTGATACCATTCTGCTTTGTCATTGTAGTATTTATTGTTCAATATCTTACTCATGTTTTTGTCAAGCAAAGTCTGTGTTCTAGCGCCTTCAACTGTCTCCTTCAAGCGTTCATATACTTCCGGAGATAAAAGAAGCATTTTATTAAGACTGCTGTTCTTATGCATATTTTTCAATTAAAGAACCAATCAAACCTCAAAGTCCACTACCTAACAAAACAGGTAGAAAGCCACCTTGCTGGACTAAGACTTTAAGCTGTCGTGGAACAGATTTTCTAGCGCCAACAAGCTTACGCATGCTCTTTTTATATTCACACAGCCGCGTTAATGTTTTTCCAGACGGTTTATGATTGCCCTTCAATGTATTGTATGTGATTTCACAAAGAGTTTTAATCACCTCAGGATTCGCTGTCTTCAGTATAGCCTTCCTTAAACATGGACTTGCTTTTCTAAGCACATATAAAATATGCTTGTTGATCTTCTATCGTTTCATTCGACACACCATTCTCTTATCTTAGATTATCTACGCTGCAGTAACACGTTGTGAAATTTTTATTAAATATATCCGTTCAGAATCTCAACACATCATTTATGTCTTGAGTTGGATCTATCATTAAATAACTATGTGGTTGTTGTGTAATACCTTTATATATTTTCATAAGCTCGGAACTATTTTCAGGGTAGATCTGTTTAGCCAGATCTTGTCTCGAGGGTTCTTGAAACACACAAGGAATTTGAAATATCACGGCAAAATTTTCCTTGATGAAATACATTCTGAGTCACCAGAATGACAGAAAGATTGCGATGATGGAATCCTTTCGTAAATAACTCACACACTTGTCTTGAAAAAGCATTTAGTATCATGTCATCTAGCACAATTAGTATCGATTCATTTGCAACGTATGGAAATTCCTCAGGTATTGAATTTAAATACTCAATTCTTTTAAATGACTTGCGTACTGGTATAGCATGTTGTTCTGCATTACACTATATTACCTTCGTTATTGTTGGATGAATCATTCCTTCGTTTTCAAGAAGATTTTCTATAAAAGTCGTTTTGCCACACCCAGATGGGCCTGCAATCATCATAGTGAACGGATGTCTAAAGTATAACATCTTTGAAAGTAATATTACATACATTATCGCAAGGAATATTTATAACATAACGATGGTCAGGCGCCAAGTTGTCAATGAACTACATAGACCCGCTCGTAGACGGTTCAAACGTAGGCGGGTCACCATCAGGGGCATAGACGACTTATGGCAAGCAGATGTGGTTGATATGACTGCCTTTGCAACTGAAAATCGAGGAAGCAAGTTTCTTTTAACCGTTATTGACACCTTTTCCAAGTGCGCGTGGGCTTTACCTATTAAAAACAAAAGTGCAGACACAGTGGCTAAGGCCATGCAGCAGATTTTCAAACAGAGACGTATTCCTAAGAATTTACAAACCGATGACGGTACAGAGTTTTTTAACAAGGTTTTTCGCAATCTGATGAAATATTATGAGATAAACCATTACTTTACATTCAGTTCATTGAAAGCATCCATTGTTGAGAGATTTAATCGAACACTAAAAAACATCATGTGGAAAAAATTGTATGTATGAATGGTAATTACCATTGGGTTGATATATTAACAAGTACAATAGAACAAAACATCGTACTATTAAAATGCGACCTATGGACGTTGATGCATCTAGCAAGGTTCATTTACTGTCATCGTTCTACAGGAAAGTTAAGGTGGTGTCAAGGCCCAAATTTAAAATTGGAAATCATGTACGAATAAGCAAGCACAAACATATTTTTGAAAAAGGTTACACCCCGAATTGGTCAACTGAAATATTCACTATAAAGGAAGTGAGGAAAACATAACCGCGGACATACTTTGTTGAAGATTACCAAGGTAACACCATACAAGGTGCGTTTTCTGAAACAGAGTTGTCAAAAGCTAAATACCCCGATGTTTACCTTGTGGAGAAGATTCTTAAAAGAGAAAATAATCGAGGTTTCGTTAAATGGCTTGATTTTCCCTCATCACATAATTCATGGATAGATATAAAAGATGTAGTGTGAATTCATACTAATACACAATATATAGCTCTCTTCAACACTGAAAAGTATTGTTAGTTTACAAGCAACTTTTGTGTTAACAACATGGGCGGTATCGTGGAAATACGTAAGTACGAGGACTTTGTTGCTGCATATGAGGATATACTTCTGGATGAGCATCATGAGAGCTTGCTGCACGATATAAACACCCTAAGAATATACTCGAAGATCCCATTTTCAACATCAATTCACGGAATACACTCCAACTGCTGTCCATGGTTTTACGACAATGCTGAATGCGGACCGGATACATGTGAATGCTGTAATGTTGCTAAAGCCTCCAGCAGAATAAGGAAGTTAATGTGCTGATATAACAGAGTAAGAAATGTAAAGCATGATATAAAACTGTAAATTGGAAACAATCAAATAAAAAAAATCAATACACTAGCAAAACTTCTTTTCATTTATTTTAACCATCACTTCACTACGGACTTCCCTTATGCCGACAAGCTACCAGCGGACAAATATAACTCTCATAGTCTTTAATGGCGACCTCAACTGCAGCCCGCACGCCATCCAAGCATGCAGCTCGAGATCGCTTATCATCTTATATTTTCCGCATGCGTCCACCCGCATCTTACATAGGCACGACATCCATTAGTTCCAAATGCATGTCGACATCGGTGGCAAGCCAAGCCATGTGCCTCAATCAAATAATAACCATCATTAGCCTACTGCAGCAATTTACAACGAAGTATAGTTAACATTGAACTTGAGGCCACGCATCATGACATCGGCGGCAAGCCGGCTAATTCACACACGGTAGTCTAAACCAGTATTCTTTGTTTACAATGAGTTTCATTCAAAACAAGGTTTGTCTACCCACTCTTACTTCACGAGTCAAATCAACAATATCGCCTTTCTGCCTTGTCACACCATTGGAACTCGCTCACGTCATTCCTCTCAACACTCTCAAATCCACGAACATAAATCCTAATCAACTTCTTCATGACCAAGCAAGATGCACCTTTGTTCGGCATCCGAACTCGGGCATGATCGTGCTTTTCTGTCCACTGGTTTCAATAAATCGAACCATATACATATAGGAGAGACAAAGACTACATAATATACCAACTAAGTAAACCGAAAATCTCCTCAGCATGACACCGCCAACAGGTCTCCGCCACGCAATCCGATCCCCGAAGTATCGCCAAATGGTGAACCCTAATGAACAGGCAAACTATCTTGTCTGAAAATTCAAGCTCACGCCTCATACCATTCACGCCAACATACTCGCACCCGAGAATTTCTCATACTTCCGTATTGCCGTGTTTACGCTCCTACGGGCAGTTTAAAGCAGAAGTATGAGTTTTGAGAATTGCTCTCACTTCCGTATTGCTGTGTTTACGCTCCTATAGGCAGTTCAAAGCAGAAGTGTGAGTTTTTGAGAATTTGTCTCACAGTTAAAGGAAAAGTATGAGCCACGGTTAAACGAACGCTGTTGTTCCTCTTGAGTTTCGAGAATTTTCTGCTTGGCGTGCGATCGAAGTTCATCTCGCGACATTTCGAATTGTTCTAGTTGTTCCTGCGCAATTGCCTCGAGTATCCGGGCATCTGGTTTGTTTTTCATCTTTACTCCTAGCATCAACTCAGTCCGTGTAGTATTGATGCTGCGCTGGTATGTAGAATTTAAGGCTCTCTGTACACTTTGTACGAATCGAAACCACTTCGAGGGGTCGTCGATGGCTAATTTCGTTAAGACGGCTATGATGATTTGATGTAATCTTTCTACCTACCCATTTCCTCTAGACACTCCAGTTGTGATTTTGTGATGGTCTATCTGTCGTTCTTCGCAGTATTTGACGAACTCCAGAGAGGTAAATGCTGATCCTCGATCGGTAATCATCCTCCGTGGATCGCCGAATGTTGTCGCTTGCAGTTCCAACTTTTGCAATACTTCTTTTGCGCCCGTAGACTTCGTTGGGTATATCCAGCAGAATTTGGTAAAACCGTCAATAACTGCGAGTAGGTAGTTATAACCCTTTCCGGTCGTCATCATTGGTCCCAAGTGATCAATGTGATATGTTTGCAGAGGCAATTCGCTTTTCAGGATTGGGTGTAGCATGCCTTCCTTTTTACCGCGCTTGGCCTTCGCTAAAATACACGGCACACAACTCTGGATACAATTGTTTATTTTTTTGGTTAGGTCGGGAATAAAATAATCCTGCTTGAGTAGCTCCTCCATTTTTCGGCTTCCGAAATGTCCATTCTCATGCGCCCGTCTGATTATTTCCTTTGGCTCACTGGAAGGTGCCACAATAACTTCTTTCCCATCAACTAGCTTCATAAGGATACCACCGTCTATTAAATAGTCTTCATAAGTATCATTCTCTAGTATTTTTTACAATGTTCTTATCCTCTCATCCTTATTTTGCTGTTCCCGTATTGTTGCTGTAAGACTGTCTGTTATGAGCATTACTGGATTTCTACTCAGGCCGTCGACGTGTTTCATCCTCTCTGAGGATCGATGGATGATTTCGTAGTCGAACTCTTCCAAACTCAAAGTCCAACCGACTACTCTCCGGGGAACTTCAGGTTTGTTTACCGTTCGCGTAAAGGCTGCACAATCTGCTACGATTTTGAATCGTTTGCCAAGTAAATACGGACGAAACCTCTTTAATGCTTTGACAATGGCTAAAATCTCTAATTCGTACGAATGGTAGTTTTTCTCGGCTACATTCGTTGATTTTCTCATGTACTGAACCGGATGAAAATAAATTTCATGTGCTTCCTTTTGCATTAATATTGCTCCTAAGCCGTCCTCGCTTGCATCAGTGTGAAGCTCCGTTCCGCTGTTTTCGTTAAACATTCTCAGTACCGGCTCTTTCGTCAAAATATCTTTTAACTGTTGAAATGCTGCGACTTCTTTGTAACCAAAGTTAAACTTAACATCTTTTTTCAATAAAGACGTAAGAGGTGCTGAAATTTTGGCATATCCCTCAATGAACTTGCGGAAGTATCCAGTCAAGCCTAAGAAACTCTGCAGTTGCTTGATATTCGTTGGGGTTGGAAAGTTTACTACGGCTTGCACCTTACGCGGCGATTGTTTAAGTGTTGAATCTTCGATGACGTGTCCTAAGTATTCTACACGCGACTTAAGGAATTGACACTTACTCCAGTTAATATCCAGTCCACTTGCAGCAGCCACTTCTAAAACATGGTTCAATTTTGCGAGTGCTGTGCTTTCATCAGATGCTGGAATGATTAGGTCACCTACGTAATTAACAACTTTCTGCCAAATTAAGTCTCGAAAAACGTCTTGAACGTATCGCAGAAAACTTGCAGGGCTATTGCACAAACCGAATGGTGTTTTCAGAAATTCATAGTGGTTGTCGTGGGTTAAAAATGCTGTGTATTTGCGGCTGTCTTTATCCATCGGCACATGGAAGAATCCGTTACGAAGGTCCAATGTTGAAAACAATTTTGCTCCCATCAAAGCATCGAGTTGCTCTTCAATATTCGGCATAGGAAAACGATATTTTACAACAATCCTATTGAGGCGACGAAAATCAATACACACTCGATAATCTCCTCCTTTCTCGCGAACTATTACTATCGGGCTAGCGTATTCCGAATTGCAGGGTTGGATCACTCCTTCTTCAAGCCACTCGTTCACCTGCTTGTCTAACACGCGCTTCTCCAAGATTGATAACCGCCGCTGTTTTTGGTAGATGGGATTATCGTCTCGCACTACTATTCGGATTTTGACGTTGCTTTCGATGTTCCTGTTCGGGACGTAATTACGAATTAATGATCTTATCTTATCAGCTGTTGCCCCGACTACTCCGATGTCTATGTCTTCCTCGCAGATGTTAACCTTGAAAACCTCTTCTTCTATTGGTTCAACTGAATTTTGTTGCTTTAAAGATGTCAGTTTCTCGATTACAACTCTATTTGTCTCAACCGTCAGTTTCGCTTGTTCCAGGAATTCACTTCCCAGTATCATTTTCATGGTCATGTTGTGACTTGGGATGACATAAAATGGAGTTCTGTAGGTTTCGCCATTCACGGTAATCGTTGCATCTAATCTTCCGATGGGACGTACTTTAGTTCCACCTAGTCCGGTGAAAATTTTTGTCGTATACTTGCAAAGCGGCATATTCTTGCTGTCATATGACAACTCATCCAAGAGGTTAACTGAACTTCCGGTAACTACTAACGCTTTAATCTTACTTCCACCCATCTCTACCACGGTCGTCATTTTATCGAATGATGTAACGCAGTTGGCGCTTTCTCTGCTAGCTCCGGCGTTGGTACAGTTCTTCGATAAATGTCCAAACTTTTGACATTTGAAACATTTCGGTCCTTTTGCAATTTCTGGACAGTTTTTTGATTCGTGACCGGCCACGCCGCAATTGTAACATCTATTTTGCTTAGGCTCCTTTCTTTTTATTTACATTCAATGCCCTCTTGATCCGCTCGTATTCTGCCAATCTGAACTTGAGATCGCTTAAACTCCTTGCGCCTCTTAGCACTAATTTGTCCGCACTGAAGTATTCGATTCCCTCGATTACGTATCCAATGAGCGCTTCTGTCTCTAGATTGATTTGGGATGCAATCAGCTGAATGTCGTACAAGTATTCCTTTAAGGACTCGTCGTTTCTCTTTCGTCGCCTTCTGAGTTGGTCGTGTACGTCACGGCTGTTGACACGAACCTTGAATTCGCCTATTAACCTTTTTTTGAATAGGCGCCAAGTGATGATGCCGCGTTCGCTCTGTATGAACTTTTTTGCAGCACCTCTTAAGAGCTTCTAGGCATACACGAGCAATTGGTCGTTGCTCCACTTGGCGACTTCACTTAATTCCTCTACTTCTTGGACCCACCGTTCAACTGATATGGTGCCGTCGCCGCTAAATGTTTCGATGGCGTCTTCGACATGTCGAAATGTCAAACTTCGCAATCTATTTCGTCGTTGATCGCCGTCTTCACGTTTTTCGTCTTTGCAATCGTCATCTTCGCGATCGTCGTCTTTACGATCGTCGTCTTCATCTTCGTCTCGATCTGATTCCGTCTCATTATCGGATTTAGTTGATGAGTCAATTAATTTCATCAGCCGGAGCTTCATGACGGCTTTGCTACCGGTTGTTTCTGCGCCACGTTTTGCGAGTTCTCTCTCTATGTCATTCACTGTCATACGATCAACGCGGCCAAGGTCAATAATGTCTTTTTCGCTACCAGACACACTCATTTTCGGTATCACGATTTTATTTTCGCTTCGAGCACAATGATCACAATAATTAAGTTTTAATACGACGCGCGCGTCTCGTATTTTTTCGATCAGCTTCTATTCGCAATGTCCACTGTAGCGGATTCGGCTATCACTACTACGAATACACTGCCAACACCAAAACTGTTTTTCCGTTACTGTTCAATATCGCACATCGTCTCGAAAGTTCTTCTTTTGTCTCGTGAAAATCACGCCACTTTTCAAATTTGATTCTTGATTCCCGAATCCCGGTTGAGCCCCCAAATTTTGTGGGTCTAAAGAATGAAAGATGCAAATGTAATGAAAATAATGAATATATCAAAAGTTTAGAATCAAATCGAAACAATGAAATGTGACTTTTCAACGTGAAAACTCATCTCGTTCCCTTGCGCGTCGGACAGTGGTTCGTGAGAGACTGTCCTTTCCACATATATATAAAAATAAGTATATATAAAAATAAATAAATATAAAAATAAATATATATAAAAATAAATAATAAATATTAAATATACCAAATAAAAAGTAAATAAATCTTAAATATCCTGTAAAATATGTACATATTACAATAATAATTTGTGTGAAGAGTTTCTTGACACTTCAAGAATTGTAATAATTGTTTTCGTTGTTCTTTTTTTCTTTTCGTTTTTTTGGCATTGTAGTTGTACATTTTTTGTATATATCGGTTGAAAATAATGTAAATAACTTTAATTAAGAAGAAAAAATCATTTACACAAATAAAAAGTAGTATTTTATAATTAGAAAGAACAAAAATTAAATTTTTTCCTATGTGTAAACTCATACTTGACAGACTGTACCTTGTAGGTGGACCTAGTACGCTTCACACATGCGGTCACGAAAACACTAAGCCATGGTAAGGTTGGCCTAGGCAGTGCGATCTATATCAGCGATCTCCGCAGATGTTCACCGTCCTGACTAGTGCGACACGGCCACCATAGATTTAGGTTACCGGCGTGTTAGATTTTTTATACCAATCGTTTGTTTCGGGATATAGTCATATTGTAAAACAGTTTGATGTTTGTACTCTCGGATAGATCTTAATCGCGATATTTTTATCGATGTATGCACGAGTTTTATTTTGTAGAGTAACGTAGAAGGTAAAACATTGGTGATTCAATTTTAGGTCTCACTGTTCCGGTTTTTTATAATTGAGCTGGGGAAAATTACTCTTGACGTCACGAGCCGAACAGAGCTGGCCTTTCAGCCGCCATGGCACCTCTAGTTTTGGAGAAGTAGACCCTGAATTAACTTACACGACTAAAAAGGCTTCGTCATCTCGTCCCTGGGACTGAACGTTCGTGAGGTCAATGCGACGAAAGTTTTGTTAGATTCGATAATTCAAGCAAATATTCACCGATTGCAACAAACGATACCTTAAACGAGTAGTGACAAAATTAGCTTAAAGGAAATCCCAATATTTTTTTGAAAACAAAGAAGTTGAGGCGCCCAAGGAATGATTCTCCTTTTTATCACGGAATTTTTCACTTGAAACTTTTTTAGTATTGCCACAGCATGAAAACAATGTTTGTACAAGTTGCTAAAATTGTTCTAAAGTTTGTTACACCAGGCACAACATTTTTGTGCGGGCCACTGTTCGTGAGATACAAAGAGATTGAATTTTTGTCTCCTTTTCAATATGGTGGCCACCCCCTGCCAATCTGACAACCGACGCGTGACTCACGTATCACAAACATCTAATATTGCCAACCAACCGACTTTCAATATTGGCACACTACAGCCGATAATGAGCTCATAGCTCTTTATCATCTCAATCTTGCTGATAATGATAAGTATGCAAAAGCTATATCATTTGGCGTATATACATTGACCGGCTTGAGAGCTTGAACGGTCCACATTGGATCGAGTTCCGAGTAGTTGGCACGTATATGGTTAATCGCATTCAAGCTATACCCGCTCGAAATCGGATCGACTTGTGTGTATTTGTGCGTACATTCATAGGGATGAATTTTTCACAAGGGACAATTCTTGTCCTCAAACACTTAAATTAAAAACTTTGTTTCAGGGAACTTCATATATTTCTCTTCTCCATTGCTTATTTGTCTTCTGGAACAACACAGAAAAAACACTTCGTTTGGACAAACGTTACCACTACCCCACAAATCGATCTTCGAAGCTGAAAATACAAGGCGCGTTTTTCAAGTCGATCCGATATAATTTTCTGATCGACTCGACTCGAGCGGGTTCGGTTTACATGTGCTTGGAGTATGTTGGAAATATACTTCAAGCCGTCATGCGGCCACTCTCAATTTTTTGGGACTATGAATTTCTCTTCCAACCCTTCAGGCAAACTTCTAAATTCATCGATGATAATACAATAGAACCAATATATCGTATGAATATATCAGCACCGGCAGCTCAGAGATAGAATTTCTGAATAAAAGGGGCAATCTTTCAACAATCATTTCTACATATCCAACTCATAACTATTTCGTTAACCTAGCAGCAGTATGTTGGAAATTTCGACAAAGAACATGTTCTCAGTACCACAATAGAGACTTGAAAAAAAACAGCAAAATGCCGAAGGGTCGTTACTGTTGAACCACGGCCAAGAGTGTTTGAAATGTGAGAGGATGTTAAAACTCCACAAACACATAGCACTTAGATTTACATTAATTTTACACCGCCCGGTCTACCTTTATCACATTGTAGTTTTGAGCAAATGAAACCGCATAAGCCCGAAAATATACAGACCTTCCCAAACTAACGATCATGTAGACTCACAATTCCGCATATCTGCATTTTAAGGTATGCCGTTGGAAATTTCATGTGTAAAATACATCAAGTTGAAACCGGAATATTAAGAAAGCAAAAATAGTACACAACGCTAGTAGAAGATATATAAGATTCACTCCTTCTCCAATTTGAAAAAGGTTCATAGGGAAACAATGCCATTCTTGATCTACCTGTACTTGAGTGTAAATCACAATGCGCCTTAACCACGGGGGTATATATATCTTTTTTTTCATCTTCATTTTTACAAAGTAAGGATTAGATCATTGGAGCTCTCTAGCTTACTACATTGCAACTTTTAAGTCTAGCTGGAAAAATATGACCTCCATCTGGGGGTTTGTGGTCCCACTGTTTATAATAGTTTATAAGAATTTACAATATTTTATAACATTTCATTCAATTAGTTTACATTATGTTGTCTTTGTTCAATAAAACTAATAAGAAAAAAGAAAACTATAGTGTATCGCTGCTACTCTCCTTCTGCAGTAAGTCGCTGGGTAGATTTAGGCAGTGTTATTTTTTGTGGCATGTATTATCTCTGTACTTTTAGGGTCCCCTACCGCCGATTGGCTGTTAGTCATAGTGGGTCAGTTCTTTTGAGCCGTACGTATGGTCTAGTCAGCAATATTTTTCTTGCTGTTTTGTTTGGGTTTTGTCGCAATCGCTTCTTGTAGTTCAAACTCAGCTTTTCTGCTTCTTCCATAACTGTGCTGACATTTGTGTCTCTTTGTATAATTATGTTATTGACGTATTTGGGGGCACCCAGAATCGCCCGCAAGATTTTTGTTTGCGTTCTTTGTATGATTTCCAAATTTGTCTTTTTTGCTGAACCCCAGAGCTGTAGGGTCTTGTATATCAAGATTTTTGTTTCTAAGCTTAGTCTGGATTTACTGTGCATTAACCAGTATAGTCTCCTGAACTGTAATTTCACTTGATCTCGTTTTTTGTTTATATGACTTTTCCAGGTGAGTCTTCTGTCTAAATGGACCCCTAAGTACTTTACAGAATTTGTTATTTGAGCACCCGTGTCGTTAATTTTAATGGGACAGCAGGATCATTTTTATAATGTGAACGTGATTTGCTGCGTTTTTGCTTCGTTAATTGAAATATGCCACTCTCTAGCCCAATTTAATATTATGTCTGTTTGTTTCTGTAGTACTTTTTTTGCAGTTGATGGGTTTTTGTGGGCAAATAGTATCGCTGTGTCGTCAGCAAATGTAGTGGTAAGCACCTCTTTTGAGGTGGGGAGGTCTGCAGTGTACAGGAGGTAAAGGACTGGTCCTAGTACACTCCCCTGGGGTACTCCTGCTTTTATAGGATGTTTCTGGTTAATGGTATCTTTGTATTTGACTTTAAAGGACCGTTCAAGTAAGTAACTGGTTAGTATGCCATGTAAATTTGGAGGTAGAGTGGTCTTAATTTTTTGGATGAGTCCAGGATGCCAGACTTTATCAAAGGCTTGTGATACATCTAAAAATAGTCCAACACAATATTTATTATCTTCGAAAGAATTTTTGATATAATTTACTAGCTTATGTACCTGTTCTATGGTATTATGGTTGTTTCTAAACCCAAACTGATGTTCAGGGATAACAATGGAGCGATGGAGTGTAGGGAGCATTTTGTCAAGTAGTAGCCTCTCGAACAGCTTAGAAAGGGTGGAAAACAGGCTAATGGGCCTATAAGACTTAACTTTTGTGCTATCTTTGCCTGGGTTAGGAATCACTATGATCCTGGCTTGTTTCCAAGCGTGTGGAAAGTAATTAATACACAGTATTGCATTGAATATGTGCAATATTGAGATTTTGCCTGATATAGGTAGAGTTTTAATCATTTTACCTGTTATTTTATCGTGTCCAGGTGCTTTATTGTTGTTTAAACCGCTAATTTTCTTGAGAAGCTCGACTTTAGTGAATCTAATAGGTTTATAATTCCCACTACTGTTATTTGTGTTGGTATTGTCCTCATTAACTGCTTAGATACAGTTAAATATAATAAAATACTTTCGATAGGTAATTACCATAAGCTTCAGCGTTTTGAGTATTGTCTCTGAGCCAGCCACCGTTGTGATCCCTGATTGGAGTGTCTGCAGATACAGGTTTCTTGACCCTTTTAATTTTTTTCCACAATGAATAGTTAGTATCCACTTTATTAGATAGATTGCTAACAAAGTGATCTATTTTTTCTTGCTTATCTATAAATAGCGCTTTTTTTATTGCTTTGGTGGCTTCGTTTAAGGCGGCTTTTGCCTTCGGAGAGCGTACCCTTTGCCATTCGGCTTTGGCATTACGTTTAGCTCTTAGGAGTGAAAGTATTTTATTGTTGTAATACTGAGGAGTTCTAGCCTCCGTAGATTCGGCGGACGGGGTAGCAAATAGAGCACAGTCATTAACAGTATTCGTTAAGTATTTTATTGCATTTTCAATATTTTCAGCAGATTTTAATTTAATATTAGGACAGAATGAGGATTGAAATCTCCTGCAAAAATTGTTCCAGTTGGTTCTACTATTTGTTAGTCTGGATTCAGAGTTTTCTACTATAGGTTTGCTGCTAAGCTCATAGATAGTTGGTGAATGGTCCGATGACAGATCATTCGTGGTCCAGGCCTTAATGAGGCACGGATCTAATTTCTTAGTAATACCGAAGTCAATGACATCGGGGATTTTAATGGATCTGATGACCAGTATGTTGGTGTGCCACCTGTTATGCAATTAAGGTTGTTCTTGTAAATAGATTTAAGTAATTGTTTACCTCGTGGAGAGGTTAAGCGTGCACCCCAGTGTGGTGACTTAGCATTGTAATCGCCCGCGGCAAAGAAGCAGGGCCCAAGTGACTTGAAGAAATCATCGAAATCTGTTGAGGTGATTCTGTGGTTTGGGGGACAATAGGTAGCCGCAATACACGTATCTACGCTTCTGGAAGAGATACACAAAGCGGTACTGTGAATGTTACACATTTGTTTACATGGGATGGGGTGATGCTTGATTCTGTTTCTGATTAGTATGACAGTACCACCGTGTGGCTTGTCATCAGGGTGATTGTTGTTATAGACTGTGTAGGCATGAATTTTTAAGTAATTATTCTTACTGCATAGGTGAGTTTCAGCGATCAACATTATGTCAATATTATTGGTGTGCAAGAAAGATTCTAATTCAATTTTACGGGACAATAGTCCGTTTGCATTCCATTGTGCAATTCTTAGATTATTCATTTGTTCATTAAATATGTTAGTAAGTCTGTTTGTTTGTATAAGGTTGTCTGAATGTTATTCATGATATTTGTTAGTTGTTGTATGTTATTAACTAGAGTATTAGAACCTGCATTTTTCCTTCCTGTGTATTGCTGTTTACTGCTGGGTTTGAAGCTGTTGGATTACCATATTGTGGGTTTCTGACTACGTCGGCGTATGACTTTCCTGCTTTAGTCTGATCCGTGGGTTGTGAGGTAGGAGTTGGTTGCACTGGTTGTGCATTAGAACAGTTATTTATGAACGCATTCGTTATTTTTCCCTGCTTGTTACGTCTATTAATTGTTAGAAACACAGGGCAGCCCCTGTAATTAGCGGTGTGAGCCCCGTTGCAGTTCCCACTTTTTCTGCTGTTTGCATTCGTTTTGTTCTTGTTGCAGTTTTTGGTCTGATGCATTTCTCCGCAGGCAACACAATTACTGGTCAGCTTACAGTAATTTTTGGAATGGCCAAACTCTTGGCAATTAAGGCACTGGACAACAGCGTACCTTTTATATGGTTCTGCGATAGTTATTTTTCTATGCAGCAGATATTGTAGATTGTATATAGGGTGTACTTTTCCTTTAGGGATTTTGCTAGCTTCCGGTGTAAGTTCCACCTTGAACATTGGTTGTGGAAGCTTTAATTTATTTATGACATTATGTACCGACTTAGCCTCAAAACCGGACTGTTTAAGCTCTTGTTTTATGTCTTCAGGTTTTCCTTCGGAGTCTATGCCTTTAATAATGACGATCAATCCCTTAGAGCTTTTCAGCTGATATGTATAGAAATTGATTTTTTTCTTTTCCAGCCATGACAGCCATGAGACTATCTGGGTGTAGTTTGGTCCGGTCAGGACTTGCAATTTTATTTCTTTCAGATTGCCTTTTTTTAAGTCTACAGCATAGAAATTCTTGTCGCCAATTAGCGTGCGTATATTTTCTATTCAGTATGTGCTAGTAGATCCCCTGATATAGATCGGAGGAGGTTTCGCTTTCGGTTTATCTTTCTGTACTGTGTTAGCGTTGTCTGTATTGGTTTCATTAGCGAGTATCGCATAATAGTTTCGATCAATTGTTCTAATTTCCTTGACCATTCTCGGAGCTCGTTCCGCGTTAATTGCCTGTGGGCTAAGTTTTCGTTTCTGGGATATTTTTATATATCTTTCAATGACGGTTTGAATGCATTTTATGGCAGGAGAGTTATTGCCGGTTTGGGTAATAACAGTTGTAGAGGCAATACTGGTATTTTCATTATCCTCATCGATTGACATAGATTCCGTCATATTGCTATCGACTACGTTAACTGATTTATGCTTGCCCAGCACAGAACCCAATATTGTGCTCGAGTTTACCACTGATGTGGGATTATTGTCTTCATTATCACTCACCGACTGCACTGCACCACTATGCACTACTGCGCTTTTTTTGCTATTCACACTAAATTGTTTCATGTAACAGTCCCTGTCTCCAACGTTACGCGCATTGTTCAACGCACTACGGACTGCGTTACAGTTATGTTTTCTCCCAACTTTGCTCAGATATTCGAGAATGGGCTTTTACATTTTCATTTTTATCGGAGCACCACAAATTCACGTCCGTCACCACCGGCTGCAATATTGCAACTGATACCAGCGTTTATAACTATAACTAAAGTCAATTCGAACAAAATAAACAAACGTAGAAAAAAACACTTTCTTTGGTTTAATTAGGCACTGATACCTGAGAAATACGTAACATAAAACCACACTTTTGATGTTTAGTTGAGGCAAAACTAATACGTGACAAAAGATTTTTACCTGTAATGTAACATTAAAAAGCCAGTTTTAAATAGAAGTTACTTAAAATAAGAGCCACAATTGTAATTTTAAATTAAGATTCAGACA